>VWZV01015487.1:578003-744619 GCA_013397155.1 Irena cyanogastra
CTTATGCTGCCCCATCAGTTGTTGCTCATGCTATGTGTGTGCAATTCCAGTCTCTTAATATCTTAAGAAAAATACAGTTGAATTCAAGAAGGTTTAGGAGACAACAAAAATTGTTCAGATGCATGAATTGACTTCTAAACTGGGGTCAGGCTGACCATTATCAGTTTGGGGAACTTAAGCAGGACATAATAAAGATTTATAAAAGCTTTTGTGGAGTGAAGTAAGGAAATAGATTTGTCAGTGTTTAATCTGAAACAAGAGTAAAGAGATCAAACATCTCTGTCAGATGCTGGATAAAAAGAAAGTGAGCTGGTGCAGTTCATGTTCAAGCCGAAGCACCTCTTGCCACAGGGGGTTGTGGGTACTAGAAGTTCACATTAATGCAAGGAAAGACAGACAGTTTTGTGCTGAGGTTCCCTAAATTGACAGACATTGCTTCTGGTCAGGATGTCTCAGCTACAAATTGGTACATGCTGGAAGTGTATTCAGGGAAAGTATGTGTGATATATGGTGAATGATCTCCAATGCATGCTCAGAGCAAATTACTTTTAAGTGTGTGGTGCCACTGACCTTTGTATTAATTATGACTCATGGTAAAAAAGTAGCAAAAGCCCAAAAATTACCACAAGTCCATCATTGCTTGTTTTTTAAAACTCCAAGACAAAATTTATTGATGTGCGTCTTCTTTTGTATGTTGTTTCCTTTATTTAAAATACACCAGAAAACTGTAAGAGTCATGAATTTTCCCTGCCAGAAGTTTGCTTTCTTGTTGTATCTGAACCAAAGAAGTATATGGGTTTTGTTAACGAAATAGTCCTGAAGAGTTAAAATTGGCAGTAGATCTTAGCAAGAAAATTGCATGTTCTGGAATCAGGATTTACATGCATGTAACAGTTCACAATGATGTTTTGCATTACTTTCCTTTCAACAGAAAATTCATTGCTTCGCTATATGAGCAATGAGAAAATAGGTCAAGAAGACTACATGTTTCAAAGGAATAGCAAAAAGGATACTGGGAAAAAGTCCAAAAAGAAGGGAGACAAGAGTAGTAGTCCAAGTCATTATTCACTGTTGCCTAGTTTACAAATGGAGTCACTGAGACAAGAAGTCATGGGCACACCTGGACCAGAAACTGCTTTGTACCATGTGAGTAAAAATAACATTAGCAAAAGTCATTGCTCTGTGCTTGTGAGAAGAGACAGTCTTGATTCGATAGTGTTGTTCAAACCTTCCCTGGACTGCTGCTGTTGCACTGATTTATATTTTTCAGACAATAACTACGTCTCAAAGAAATATTTTAGAATTCTTGATTTTGCTGTTAAGATGAGGGATGGACAGCATTGTTTTATTTCCTGTGTTAGAAAATGGCACTTTTAAAATGCAGTGTGGTATCTCTGCCTTGACTTACTTGCTGCTCATGGACAGGGGAGCAGCAGCAGTTTCCTGACTGGCTAGAAACCTTCTTCCCAGCATCTCTATCATTGAAACATGCTAAGTGTTGTCAGACAACCCCTTTACTGCAGGTACTTGGGAGGCCTGATAATAGCAGGAACACTTGTGGAAGATGTTTGTTTTTCTTTTGAGATAAGAGGAGCTCTAAGGCATGTGACTGTTTTTAACATACAGCCCTCAGGAATGCAAGTATAAATGTAAGGTAGCAGTTCTGCTGAATAGGATGCAAAAGGAAAATTGCAGTAACTTGCTCATTTTTAACTATGACCAAAAAATGGAGTTAGAAGATCACAACATATTTTAGGTGTGATAAGACATTCACCCCATAGCACTTTCCATGTGTCGAGAGAATACTCATCTCTCAGTGACATTTATTTCTCAGTAAATGTTAAATTCCTGACATTATGCAGTGACAAAAACTTTTCTTTTAAGGTACCATCTTTTTTTTTCTTTGTTTCCCTCTATCACATAGTAAGTCTAGTTTCCAAATTCTGTACAAAAATAAATTATGTACACAGGAACTGGCGGATTCTCAAAGCTCTGGCTTGGAAGTTAATGAGCAACAGCAGGCATAGAATTGACAACAAGCATTTTTCATTTACTTTGGATATCCATCCACAAAACACTTGAAATGTTACCACTCCAAATTCCCCCAGTATCAGCTAATCCTTCTTGTGCATCATTACCATTAAAGGATCTCTCTCTGTAATGCCATTAAATCTTCAGCATCTATTTGAAAGTTTAGTTGGAGCTTATTCCTTTATAAAAATAAATAAAGGTTATTCGTTCTTTAGAATGCAAATCAGTATTGATCTGTTAACTGGCTATGGAGCAAAATACATGAAGTAAACAGAAAAAGGAATCTTGGACTATTGATTTGTCCAAGAAATGGGAAATGGAAAGGAGCTCTTCACAAAGCATTTACAGCCCTCTGCAGCTGAATATTGCTGATGCTGCCTCTGGAAGCTGGCTGCTATCATGCAGTACCAGAGTTTCTATTTAGTGGTAATGACACCCAAGTATTTTGGTGCATACATCTTTTGCCACATAGCAGAGTCAAAGGTTCTGTAATAAATTGGGCAGAGCTTTTCTTCCAATCTTAAATAAACAGTGCAGTGAGCAGACAAAGAATGGGGGAATACGGATAACACACAAGGAACTCATATCTGTTTGCAATGAAGTTTTATTAAGCTATAGATAACAAATCAGACAATGAAAGCATACTTTATGCTCAAATCACATCTTAAGGGTCACTAAAAAGTGGCTGTCATATTACAAATTATTTTTTTTTCTACAATCAGCAGCTACCTAGTTTTTCCCAAAGATTTCAGATTATTTGTAAATGGAAGCCTCCAGATACACATGAGTTAAGTCTAAAGGAACTACTCTAATAATAGTGAAAGAGCTGGAGGTTTTTGTTTGGTTTGGTGTTGGTTTTTTTTTTTCAGAAGTCAATGTTTTCATCATGCTAGAATATCAGGGGGAGAGAGAATACTGTGACTCTGTGCTGTGTATACCACAAGACAGTAGATTTTCCTAAAGTAAAGAGCAGCTTCTACCACATGGCTTTAGTTGAATTTGAACCTGTAGTGTCTCAATTGTTTGCATAAGGGCCCAATACTAAAGAACACTCCACTAGTCTTGTTAAGTAGCTCCAAACCCCTTATTGTTCTTGTTAAGAGTATTCATCTATTAGCCTGTGTTTACCTGGCTTCTATGTCCAACCATACTTTTAAATGTACCATCATCCTCTGGATTTAAACATCTTTTGTTACCAAATTTATCCCTCAATATAGAATTTTACAGGTTATAATCAAAAAAATTTGTAGACTCCTCTTGCCTGCAAGAGTTATAGTGATCATCTTAGGTTTTTCTTCGAAGACTGTGTTTTAACATCCTTTCCTCATTCTTGTAATTCTTTCAAACCTTTGTATCTAATCCTAAACTATCTTAAGCATCCTTCTTAAAGTATATATGCCAGCACAGCACATAAATTTCCATGAACTGCATGGAAAGGATACATAACCTTTCCTAGTCACTACTTCTCTATTTAAATGCTTAAATGCTGATTACTGCTTTTAAGCATAGCCTTGGAATGAGAGTATGTTTGTTACTTGGTTTTAGTTTTATTTTTTCTGTAGTAACATTTTTTCAAATCACTTATCTGCAAGACTGATACTCCCAATCTAAAAGCTTTTATCTTGCATTCTTTGTTCCTAAAGACAATAACATTGTATATGGTTGGTCGTGTTGAAACATGTGACTTCTTGGTTATGCTTGCTGTTTAATCCATGTCTCTGAAGCAACCCTAAGTATGAAATATGTGAGAGTAAGGGCTCTGGACCCTCAAACTGGGCCCCCATGATTCCCAAGTCCATAACAAAGGAGTATTGAAGCTCCAGGAATCTGGGGTCTGGTGCAGAGTCTCCTTGTTCTGAAATTATATTTTTAATGTGCACATTCTGTGAAATAGAAAACATGCACGTTTAATTTCTTCTTTTCTTTCTTCTATTTTCTTTTCCCTTTTACTGAATTCCCTGGAGTAAAAGCCATGCTGCTCACTCAGCAGCCAGGTTTTGTGTCATTCACTGGTCTTTGATTCTGTGTTACCTTTATTCAATGATGTTTTCATTCTTTTTTGACTCTGTTGATATAAATGTTAAATAATTTTGGACTAGAATGCATCCCACTAGTTAATGATTAATTCCCTTTACAATTCCAGACCTCTTTCCTTTTGAATTTTGCAGTCATTGACATGAGCAGGTTGATTACCTTTTTACTGTGAACCTTTTCTGCAGAAAAGCAGCTTTTACAATTATGCTGACTTCAGCTCCTGCTGCTGCTTTTATGTATGGCTCTACAGAAAAGAAAAATCTTTGATCAAAAAACTGCACTGCTGAATTAAATTACCACAGCAGAAATTGTATTATTTTTTGTGCTGTAAACAAAGCGGATGGTGTTAAAAAAATTACCATGGTAATGTAGAAGTGCCTGGTTGTTATTTGCTAAAAGCTATTCTGTAAAATGCCAGCAGATTCAAATTGTTACATTCTAAAGTGAACGCAAGATTGCGGCAGTCTAGCATTTTTCTGACTACCAGGATAATAAACTTGCATAAAATCACTGGTTTCAAAAGTTTTGTTTGTATTACTGATCTGCCATTGCAATCAAAAACTGTCTGGTCAAGGGTGCATTACGGTTGCAGCCTTGAAAAGTGAACAGGGTTTGCTTGCATCCACTGAACGTAACCAACGTGCTAGCTGATACCATAGCAGAGCAAAAACTAATTTGTGTTGTGTCTGTGAACTAAACATCTCTTGTATCCTCTGATGGTGTTTCGGAATCCTCATATACAAATTTTCTACACTGCTTTGGTTTTTTTTCCATCCTAGAAATTGTTTTCAGTGTTATGTTGATTTCTAGACAAGCTGTTGTTCTTGCATTCTATTTTTCTTCCTCATTGTAAAAGAAACCAACACAGAGTGTTAATGTTTTTATTAAGCTGAGGCAAACTGTTTGAGCTGCTGCTAATCCGATGTGCAAGCAGGTGTTCAATGTGATCTATTTCTGTAGGTAGAAAACACCACATTTAGTCTTGATCTTTTGGGGCACAAGAGATGAAAGCTCTGATATATCATTGTAGTTTCTCAAGTTCATTATGTTTCCTGTAAAGGAATTTTCTTAGTGTGTTGTGCTTTGTTTTGTTGAAGGAAAACAATGTGGTTATTTAGGAGGGCAATAGTCATGGGTCAAAAGAAGTTCAACATCAGGTTAATAATAATTTGCTGCTAACTGGGTCAATGCAACTTTCCCTTAGCCTAGAAACAGCATTGCAATGTGAGGAAAAGGTTACAGGCCATTGTTTGTGGTAGTAAGTGAGATTGCTTTTTCTTGCCTAACTCCCTGCTATATACAATAAGCTGTAATCTACACAAATAAACTTGTATTATTGACTTTGTTTCTTCTCCCTTCCTGCCTCTCATTATCCCTCTGCCTTTTCCAGGGTATGCTCACTTGTTCTCGTGTTTTTACCAATAGATGGTGACTCGCTTGTTGTAGGAAAAGGGACAGAAAAATAATAGCTTCTCACTATGCTGTGATAACCAGACTATTTTAAATTGTTGAAATAATTACAGGAGTTTTCCTGGTTATTTTATTTGCATTTGAAAATAAGGTAAGTTTAGTAGTGAAATGTGCCACTTAAAGTTCATATATCACAAACAAGTCACTCAGTAATGGGTTGAGGAGATAAATCAAGGTTTTGTACCGTTGGGATTTTGCTGAGTTTACATGTGTAGATACATCTTTAATGTTCCAATTCTACTTTTAATAAGGGAGAAATAAAATAAAAGCTATGAAAGTTGTTGTGCTGCAAATTGAATTAAGTTGGTGCAACTTTGGAAATTTTTTTTTTTTTTTTAGCAATGTATAACTATGCATGTGGTTGAAATGCAGCCTGGTGACCCTTAATGACATAATTAACAGCAATACTTGCTGCAGTGGGCACCCACGCAGAGCCAGGCACTCTCCTTTCTCCTCTGCCAGGAGGCAGCAAGGATGAGGGCTCTGAGCAGAGTTACAGCTTGGGCTGTTCCTCTCTCCACTCCTCCCAAAAATTTGTGCTGGCCCTACCAGTTCTGCTCCCTGGGTGTTCTCAGCAGAGCCAGGCAAGGGTCAGCTGGCTGCAGCAGTGATCTTGTTGAGAATACTTCAAGTGAAGAAGGTTTGTTTATGGACCTATAGCAAAAGTCAGTTTTTAGCTAATAATATGAATTGGAAAGGAGACAGTAACTTTTAGCCAAAATAATTTCTACATAAATCATGCATATTTCCAGGTGCTTCTTGCCTCCTTCTTGCCTCCTTCTTGCCTTCTGGAGACCCCTCCAGAAAAAATACAGGAAAATGCTTTTTAAAAGTTGAATTCAAAATGTGTATGTTTAGGTGTTGTCAATATAGAGAAGGTTTTGCTAAAAAACTCATGATTTTGAAAAGTTCAAGTCTAACTCTACTTAAGTGGTGGATTTTCCCTTACTTCTGTTCCTCTCTGCAGAAAGGCTGAAAGGAACTAAAAAGTGGAAAAACGTAAAGTACATCATTCTTGATGAAAATTCTTGAATCAAATATGCATGTATTTATAAAACCTTTTAATCATAGTACCCAACAAGTAGCATTTTAAAAAGTGCAGAACATGTGCATATAGTTTCCTAATAATCTTGTGTGCAAGCTACCCATCTACTTATTGCAAAAATCTTCTTTATAAAAATGGCATCTAAAAAACATTCAATTGTGCAGAATGATTTATCAAAAAAAACAGCCCTAACAAAACTACCACACTGAAAAACTAGCAGTTTCCTATCATTGTAAATATCACAGTATTTAAAGAATTTCTGTTTGGTGAATTTTTTTATTATGGGTATTTGTAAATAAAAAATTTGTAGAGAACAAATTAAAAATCAATAGCACAGATTTTAAGTAGGTGTCTGAAATTTTGAATGTCATTGTACCCTTACAACAGATGGAGTTGGTTTTTTTTCTTAAAAATCTTCTTCTTAAAAATGTCTGGAGTCTAACTATGGCAGTATTTGAATAACAAGGCTCCCTTTTTCTTTTTCTCCTCCCTCTTTTCACAATAGTCTATAGTTAGACAGGTAATTGTTATAGAATAAAAATCTAGCAGTTGGTATCAAAGTCCAGTTTAACCTAAGTACATAGTGAAAAATATTTTCCAATAGAATCTCCATAAATTTTGTTAATATTTGAATTAGTGTTACTCCTTGCTGTGGTCTTTCATCTCCATTTAAATATATATATTAAAATAATACTGAAACTTGCAGATAGATTACAGACTTATGTGCTTTAATTATCAGCAAAGGAAATCTTAAACTCTTTTTTGAAGATGTAAGAATTATGTAATGTAAAAAAAATTATAGGTCCAGTTAAAAGCCATTGGCATTTTTATATTCCCAGCTAAGAAACTGCACTGGATTTCAAGTAACTGTCCAGAAATTAAATAAATGTAATAAACAGTTTTAGAAATAGGTGTGAAAAATCTCAGTCTCTGATTACCACAGTAAGAAATTATTTTAAAAATAATTTCTTCACTGCTTTGTTGCAAGTTAGCCCTTTACAGTCTGAATATAATTGTGCCACTCTAGCTTCTGCTGTAAAGGTAGGAAAACACAAATCTTAGCCAAAAGTAGCACATATGCTGTTAAAAATTCACAAGTGAAAAAACTGTAATTTCTCATGATGTCTAGACTTTTCAAAGAGCTGTCTCAGACTGGACTGTGAGGAGGCTCCTGGGCACCTCAGTAGGAAAATCCAACCCTGAGCTGCTGTGGTGCCTGAGTTTCTTCTCAAGTTCTTCATGTTCATGAAGCACCTGGATATCCCTCTCTGGAGTTGACTGGAGCATTTAAGACATTAAGACATCTTTCTTCTCTAGGTTATGCTGGTCCCATCTCATCTAGATTTTGTAGCCTTAGAGGGTTGTTTGTCCTATTTTAGGACTTCAACTCCTTGCTCCCTTTTCCATCATGAGCATGTAATGAGGAAATAAGGCTATGGTGGTAATTAGGTCCATATGTGTGGAAATGGAAGAAACTCACTGCATTGCAGTAGAAACTGAGCTGAAGAGGCTTCTGAAGTTATAGAATAATCTGACTTGGAGTTATTTTAAAAGCCTCAAAGTCTATTCAGAGGCAAAAGTGCTAGTAAAATGTTCCATATAATGCAATGTAGAGAAGCAAATGCAGTTGTGCTGTGAAGGCATCATGAGCTTGTATCCATTTCTCATCAGCCTGGTCTCCTGTGGTTCAGGTATAGACAGCCCTTTGCTCTGAGAGGCATTGAGAAAGAATAATGCTGAGAAAATTAAGGGAGAAGTAGGATAAGGAAGAGAAACATAATAGGAAATTTTTACCTATTGCCTTCATGAGGCAGTAACACTATCATGTCCCACAGCCACATTGGCCATGGGCAGCTTTGAATGCCTACACATTGGCACATGTGGGGTTTCTTTCAGTTGGATACTTGTGGGTTTGTATATTTGATTCAGACAGGAGAGCAGCACGTCTCACATTCTCAAGTTGGAATAGTGGTTCCAGGACTTGGCCAGCTTCTACATGCGCAAAAGAAAACATTTAAACAATACTGTATGTATCCTTTCATTTGTATGCAGCACTTCACAAATGTAACAGAAAATTTAAGTGATAAATATAGCATTCATGTTGTTAAAATCTGTGTAGAAACTTCATCTAGGTCATAAGTGAACTGTGTAGCATATAAAACAAACAGTTTTATACAGTAAGACAGTTAACCAATAAGCAAAATATGCCTTTCTCGTGACAGTTGGAAAATGATTGGCATAGCCATAAAATTATTGTGGTCAAAGGTAATTTTTGCCATTCCATCTGAGTTTGGTAAAATTTGCTCCAAAATAAATCTACATTTCTGAGAGAAAAAGCAAGAGAGAAACAGCATATAAATTCCTTGCTAATGGAAGATGGCTTTATATTATTTTTAGGCTAGTGCAATCAATAGAGAGGAATAGAAGGACCTCTGGGTCTAGTCCTCTGCTATTACAGTTAATCTCTTTCACTTAATCCTATTCAGATCTATATTAAATTCCACATTCAAATAGGGTATGAATTGCTGGTACTAATGATGGGACCAGTAAAAGGTGATAAACTGGGTGAATAGGTAGCCAGTTGTCATAATTCCAAGTAAAATGTTGATCAGAGGGGAGGAAAGATGCCAGCAAGAGAAAGGCATCTAATGAATTTGCTACAGAAAAACAAAACCCAGATGCCTCAGAAACCAGCATAAACTGCATAGGATAATAGGATAATTCAGTCTGGGAGCAAGCTCAGGAGGTTCTGTTCTCTGGTCTTTGGTTCAAAGCAGGGCCAGCTCTGAGGTCAGACAAGGCTTCTCAGGGTTTTGCCCAGCTGAATGTTGAACACCTCCTGAGATGGAGACTGAATGAACTCTTGGCCAACCTGCAGCACTGCTTGTCTGCCCCATGGCAGAAACGTTGGAGATGAACAGCAAAAGAGATGTTTTGGCAGTAGCTGAGAGGATGGCAACTTGCTCGGATTTAAGGGATAGTTTCTGTTATTTCATTGCTGCTTAGCTAAAATCATCTCGGGGATGTGCCTCAGTAATCTCACATCTGTTTTGCCAGTTCTAGACTCTCAGTCATTTGAACTCAAGACTGAAGAGAGTAGATGTGCCTATGCAGCTTTTATATTTGAGTTCTGTTTAAGCATATATTTTGTGAAACAGTAATACTTTGTAATACTCCTTGGGAGGGAATGCTAAGTTCTTTTAATTATATGGAATAATATCTGCATTGTTCTTGAGATACATTATTCCTGTCACAGATTAGAGAATATTTTCACCTCTGCATTGTTTCTGTTTGAAAGAAACAGTTAATACCATTAATTTGCTCTTATTGGGGAAGTGGTTGCCCAAATGAAATTTGAAGGTATTGAATATGGGAGATTTTACACCTAATTCTATATACTTTCTGATCATTACTAAAATCCAAAGATAATTATTGCAGCAAAGCAAAATCCTCTGGAGATGAGGTAGGATTGGTTTATGAGCCATCATGAGGCACAGTGGCAGTCTTTTGTGGAAAAATTTTGTTTCAACTTTCTCTATTACCTTATTTTGCATTGTGACCATGAGGGGGAAAAATGGCCTGTCATAATTTCTTTTCATGACAAAGCTGGGGAATTCTTTAAAAATGAGAGAGTTACAGTAAAGGTCATCTAGTCTAGCTCTGCCAGTCTAGATTTATTCCTTACTGCATAGAATATAATCATCTGAAAGTGTAATTTTATATTGTCTAGAGATGTAGATCTATACACTAATAAATCTCTCAGCTCAGAACATTTCCTAATTTCCTTTCACATCACCATTCTGTATTTTTTCTCATCTATTTTGTAGAATCATTCCTGATTGTATCCTGCTTTTATTTCCTGATAGAGGACCATTGCCTTTGTAGGTATTAACATTGTACATCAGTGAGCTACATTACCTGTAGCTGGTACGATTGTAGTAGCGCAGTTTTATTTTTTATTAATGTAGAATATGTGATTTAGTCCCTTGCTTATTCTCCTTTGATAAAGAAGAGATGAAGTGCAGCACATTGGAGCAGAGAAGTTTGTGTCAGGTATTGCACAGAGGAGACTCAGCATGAGTTACCACTGCAGTGTGGTGGGGAATGTCACATCCAAGAGAGCTTGGATCTTGGGCCTGACTTCTCTGCTGGCTCTTCTCTGTTCTCCTTTCTGCACAAGGGAAGGGGAGATACCAGGACTATGAAAGCATTTAACCAAGGACGCTTGGCTGGCATGTGTCATGAAATTTGGCAATCTAAAAACTTGTGCTGAGTGGTGGAAATGTTGTTTGAATTAGTGGAGCACATATGCCTGCTTCAGAGTACCATTTTATCAAAATGCTTTGTCAAAGAGCTCCATTGTTTCTGAACAAGGGATTTTTCCCAGGTAGTGGTTTTGACTCCACAGGAGACTCTGCCCCAGTTGCACAGCGGTGGCCCCTCGAGCCTGCTGCTAACACACAATATGGGAGGCTGCAGGGTTCCACCTGGGAGGAAGATGGCTCTTTGCAGCACTGCAGCTCCTGAAATGAGGCTGTTTATTTGGTGGTTCTGTTTTACTGGAGAGAAGTGCTCGTTGCTTAGCGCCCGATCCCTGAGTCAGCCAATCTATCTCTGCTACTGTGCTGGGGAGGAAAAAGCAACCTGGTATTTTTCATAAAGCAATAACTGCTTTTTGTCCACTTCTCAAGTATATCCCTTTGCTTTCAGATTAACCCAAGTAGCTAGCATTTCCAACACTACAGAATTCTGGCTTTAGAATGAGGTGTAAAACTTATTGTAAGCTAGTTTGTACCCATAAGGTCACCATGGCCAGCTCAGAATTAAAAGGAACTAATGTTATCTTTCCCCACCTTTTGCAAAGGTCTGCTTCATCTTACGCTTAGAGGAAATTGTACTGAATTCCAGCAAGTAATAAGGCTTTTATCCAGCAATGAACTGTTCTTTTTCTACCTTAATTCATAAGGGCAATGTAAGTGTTTGGTATAAATTTTAACAGGATGTATAATTACTGATGTACAGAAACTCTTTCTTTCTTTTCCCCCTGAAAACTGCCCCTCTATTGAAAGCCAGGAGGAGTTTTCTGTTTCTTTCCCCAAAGCATAATATTATGTCCAAGTGCTTTTTTCTGTCACACAATCAGACAGAATATGAAAGAGACCATGCTGAGGGGCACAATCAGAAGTGTTGCTCACTCCTCCTGCAGAAGGAGGTGCGTGTTCTCAGCACCACAAGCAAGCACCAAGGTGTTGTGAGGGGGCGTGGGACTTTCATTCTAGGCTAATGATTCTTCCTCTGCAAAGACCGTGGGCTTGTTGGGAGTCACTGCTAATGCCCCCGGGGTGACTTCTGTTTTACAGCAGTTTGTTTTCTTCTGAGAAGATCCAAGATTGGCTCCATATTGTCCACAGACCACCTCTCTAATCCAATAATAGATAAGTTTCTTAAATCAGCTTGGATAGTCTTGCTGTTTTAATGTTTAGATAAGCATACAAGGGAAACCTGCCTTCTCTATGAATAACACAGAAATTTTCTAAGCAAACCAAGATTTTTCCTGGAGGAAATTGCGAAGTTTGGTATCTGCTGGAGGGGCATAGCAGCAGGGCACAAGTATCCACGAGACTTCTCAAAAGCTTTTGGGTTGACTTGTCTCAGACACATTGTTAAAGGACAAAAGGCAATGGACAAAAATTGAAATACAGGAAATTCCATATAAACATAAGAAAAATGTACTTTTACTGTGAAGATGGTTTAACTGGAACAGGTAACCCATGGAGTTTGTGAAGTCTCCATCTTGGAGATACTAAAAATGCAACTAACCATAGCCCTGAACAACCTTCTCTGCCTGAGTCTGCTTTGAGCAACAAGGCTGGGTAAAATGATCTCCAGGGCTGACTTCCTGCCTCAGTTGTTTGTGGTTTTTCTGACTAGTCCGTTCTCCACAGTAAGAGGTTAAACTGGGAACTGATGGGGAGTAGAAATCCAAGTAAAGGATTAAATACTATTCTGTAACAGGTGACAGTTTAGATCCTATTTTCCTTCTTAAATGGGTGCTCTTGAAACACACAGGGGTGGAACAGCTGATGCATCTTGGACTTTTGCTATTAAAGGACACATACTTTTGCTATTAAAGGATACAACTCTCCCTTTCTGTCCTAGATTTCTTACTGTCAATAAAAAGTAGTGTGGGAGGTACCAAAATTGCATGTTTCAAAGTAGATGTAGAGCGGAAGAATGATCACAGAATAAATTATTCTAATGAAAAGCACTTAACTAGTTTAGCTTTTTAATCTCATTTGTTTCAGGCAGCTGTGACACTGCTGCAGTCCTTGTTATGTCAGTCAAAAAGACTGGGGGAATATGAGAACTCTCATATAAAGTTAATGTTGTCCAGGAGTTTTACTGCTTTGCTATTTCAGTTAAAGAGTCCTGCGGCTTAATGGATAAAAAGGAAGATCTTTCCCTGGTGGTGGAAGGCAGCACCACTGTATATTATTTTTCCAAATAGCCTGAAGATTTAAAAAAATAATTTTATTTTTGCAGTCATTATGCTAACAACTTGGTACAAAATATTTGCACTAGCTTCCACAACTGCTAAGCTGTATCCAGCTACTGTAACATTTGCCACAGAACCCCCCCTCCAAATGATAAGAAAACATTTATAAAAGGGAGAATGAATAAGAATCCCTGAGCAGAAAAGCTGTGCTTGCTGTCACATTTCAGGCAATCATAGTTCTGCCCTTAGCTAGCCTGTTCTTATTGGATAAGCAGACATAGGAGCAGTTGTATGAAAAGAATAGACAGCTTTGATATTCTCAACTCTTGTAGACTATGTGATAAGGAAACCATCCTGCACAGCTCATATAGCTATTGCTCACCTCAGAGGCACATAAAAATTGGCAGCTTCAAGATCTCAGCCTGCCTTTTTTTTGAAGTAAAAAACTCTTACGGCACATACATACCATTTCTCTCTTCTTGTGGTTATTAACAAAATGCAAGAATAAAAATCTGCTGCTGATTCACAGGAGGTTTCAAATTTTGTGATCTGACAGAGGTCTTCCCTCATCATGTCTTTGTAACACAGTCCTTGAAAACTTTATTTTCCACAAATATCCATTAAAAATAATTAGTACTGTCTGCTATAGGCTCTTAATGGAGACTAAACAAGATGGTAAACAAAAAAGATTTTGGCAAAATCCTGTATTGCGAGTACCCTTAAGCATGCGTAAGATGTTAATACTGATGTAAAGTGTGACATTGTATCTAAATAGGTTTGCATTTTCCCCCTTTTCACTCTTGTTTTAGCTCTGAAATTTTGGATCTCAACACACCAAATGCAGAGAAATGTGTATGTGGTATATCAAAACTGTGAAAATAGAACATTGCCAGTATTCTCAAAGCATTGAGAAGGATCTCTCAAAGTGAGAGATCTGTGATATGATTGGCAGAACCAGCTTTCATTTTTTTCCCCAGATACTGGCTTTTCCATCTGTAGCAGAAAGTTCCAGTAATCAGATGTGTTACAAGCTACCCTGCTGAAAGTAGAGCAAGCTATCTTAGAGTGACAGAGGGGAAGTGCCTGCCTGTAAACAGTTCCTTAGTGTCTAAACTTGCAGCTTGAGAAAAATTGAATTTGACCTGAGCTCTAAATAAAGCTATAAAGCTATGTGCCATTTTGCCTTCCAATCAGACTGAGCTCAGATTTGGATAGAAGGATTGGATATTATTCTTTCCATAACCTGGTTCTCTCTTCCACCTTTTTTAAAATGAGCGAGTGAAAAATCTCTGAAGAGTAGTGGAGAAACAAAAAAGCCCTTGAATGAGAATTTTAGGTGCTGTCCAATATAGTACTAGTTGCTGTGGTCAGTCTGGTCCTTCAGAGAATCTTCAGTTGTGATCTTTTTTTGGTAGACCTACAAATTCTGTAACCATGAAGAAGTTATATAACTGTTAGAATATATTCATTTTTTGGACATGGATGTAACTTTCTGTTGGTCACACCTATCTTAATTTATATTGGATCTTAGACAAGGGACAGCTTAACCTTAAATCTTTAGACATTTTCCTCAGACTCTTGAAGTTTGTCAAAATAACTGATCTTCTCAAATTTGTCATTTTGATAACCAGACTGTTTATTTTCTACTTTTATTTGAGCTATCAACTGGAATATAAGTTTTCTAACTTTCATCATAACAGTTTTATCAAACATTCTCCTCTTTTGATAGCAGGAGACACATCAGAAGATGTGTCCAATTTAATGTTAGTATTGAAAGATCAGTTTATTGAGTTTCCTATTTGGCATTAAACAAATTCATTGAAACTTAAATAATTTGACGCTTCCATTTAAATACATTTTTCCAAATAGAGAGCTATGAAATTACTACCAAGTAAGTTAATAATAAATACATTTTCAGGCTTCTGAACATTAATGACTAACTTTCACTCTTGTTTCCCTTTTGAGCAAATACAGAGCAGTCACAGGACTAACCAATAATAAATACTTTCTCCAAGGAGAGAAACCTGAATAACTCTGAGAATTAGACAAAACCATGATGGTCTCATTTATTGAAAATGTTGTGTTATACGTACAAAGATGCTGATGGGTGATTGTGTGCATGCAGATAGTATTGATTAGACCACCTATATGGGATTATCTTGTTACTAAAGAGCAAGTGCTGTTACAGACCATTGATGATCTCTTTGGTTGGTATGAGCCTCCACCTGCAGGTTTTTCACAATGTAGCTGCATTGCTGTGCTACAATCCTAAAAGGCTTGCCCTGGGGCAGGTTGCTCCTTACAGGTGTGCGCTCTGCTGGCCTTTTGGAACTCTGTCAATCATTTTGAAGACTGTTAGAGTAAATACAACCCACACAGCAAGTCTGGTAATGAACAGTTGCAGGAAGAGAGGAGGTGTTATGGCTCTTCCCTGCACAACGAAGTTTCCATTGGCTCATGGAATTTTCAGCTAAGACCTCAGAAGAGTAGGGGTAGAGGCATGCTAGAACCTTTGCCAGAAAAACCAAACCAACAAAAAAACCCCACATAAACCAAAACACCAAACCAGAAACAGAAAAAAACCTTTAATAAATGGTGGTTTTTTCCTCTTTAAATACATGTCCTTTGAGGCTGCTAATAGGAAGGACAGGCTTATATACACATTTAATGTTTCTTTGATATCCTCCTTAGAGATGCACTTGTCCAAGGGCTTAATCTAGGTGTATTGTTAAATAGAGCAAGTTCAAATATCACATATTACAGGAGAAAATCATTGTATCTAAAAACTCATTAGGTCTCAGTGTTTCAAAGGGGTTTTGATGTTATGTTAAAAATCAAATGACACCTTGCTTTTGGGGAATGAAAAGTTGTATTTTGGATGACTGGAAAGCATACAATTCAGAATATGATTTAAAAGTTTCGCATTTTCTTCAGGAGTGCCAATTTCCATTTGTCTTAAGGTACTCATCTATTTAATCTTTTCAGTGTCCGTCATGTTTCCGTTTTACTCGTTATTTTGAGTTACTAACAACTTTCTTTAATATGGAATGCTGTCTTCTATTTAATTTTATGCTTGCTCTCAGCATTAGTAGAAGAGATGGATTCTTGGAAACTGGGACAAGGTGTTTATGAAAGCAGTTACTCAAAGCTCAAGGTGTATCAGAATCAAAATGCAGTGAACATACATTGAATCTGGATTTGTGGGCGAGTGATTAAACAGTATCTTAAAGCAAGTTTGCATTAGTACAGCTAAATTTCTTACTTTGGTGTAAATCCATGTTTTTAGGGTTCATGGAATTTAGAAGTAGTTAATATTATTTCTGTGTTAGCCACATCACAGAATTAAATTGTAAAAGGGGAAACATTATGGTGGCCAACGTTAGGACAGATTGCTTAAAGAAGCTATGGAATCTACCCCTTTGAGATAGTTTATCTAGGCTAGACATAACCCAGAACAGGATCCAGTGCTGGCTTCAAAGCAAGCCTTGCTCTGATCAGGAGGAAGGACATGACCTCCTTAGACCACTGAGAAAACAGCATTAAGCATTATCTTACAGCTGGTAAGAGGCTGTAGGTTGCATTCAGTGAGTTCCTAAAAAGAAGCAGCATTTTGAGATTTCATCCTCACTTTTTTGTTGTTGTTGTTTTCTAATTACATATTTTATATTACATATACATTTTCTAAGTTAAGAAAAAAGATGGTGAAGTTTTTTGGAAAGGGTCAACTAACTTGAAGCCTGAAGTCTATGTAAAATAATCTAAAGTGTTAGTTAAAATCACTGCAGTTGAAATAGTTTCCAGGAACTTCACTTAGTTGTGGAGTTTGCCCTTAATTATGATTTAATTCAATGAGCTAATTAAAATAATAACTGAATTTAATAAAACCTTTCTATTTTGCAATATAACATAATATATGGAAAAATGGTTAGACATGTAAATTACATGCTTTCTTCCTGTTAAAAACTGATACCCCTTCATTACCCTTTCTTCCCAAAAACTGACTCAGAAGTTAAGAGGTGTGAACTGAGGTTTGCAGGTTCAATTTACAGACAAAACATCTAAAGAGAAGGCTTCTCATATTGTTCTCGCCTGCTCTCAGAATCACTTGTGAGAAAATGGAGCAGAGATTTTCCTTTTCTGTTTTGACACTGTGAAAACAATAGTGCAGAAAAGTCAAACAGCAGAATGAAATTGTCTGAGTTGTGAACTGAGAAGTGTTAAAGTTTTTGATTTGTATGTGTGTGTATTTTTTCATCCACTTTGAATTAATTAAGATTTTCAGAGGGAGTTATTTACATACTTCTGCTCAGCCACTCTGTTATTCCTGGGTCATTAAGATCTCTTCTGGTCCTTTGCAGATTGAAATATTTCATGTGATGTAAGTGGGATGGGCGTTGCTGTCTTGGTTTGTTGGGAGCTGGTGCTGATTTAATTGGTACCAGTAGCAGAAGAAAAGGACAGGAGGCAGAGAATGAAAATGAGTGAGATCCTTTTTTACTTCCCAGAGGAGGCCTACTTTGACCAGCTGAGGTAGCAATGTAGTGGAGTAGTTTTTGTCAGATATGGTCTCCGAGGGATCAGCATATCTAGCAAGTCCGTTAAATTTTTTAATTACACTTAATTATTGTCTTGCTAGTAATTTTTCCCCATGGGCATGTTAGTTTTTGCTGTATGAAAATCTCTCAGCTGTGAGGCAAGAGATCCCTTTGAAGCCAAGTCTGCTGCACGTGAGCTCAGGGGTCTGGAAAGCAGGGAGGAGAAAATTAAAATAGAATCAATTAAAATAGTAAGGTTGGAAAAGAACTCCAAGATCATCAAGTCCAACATTTGACCAAATATCATGTCAATTAAGCCATAGCACTGAGTGCCATGTGCAAAACCAAAGCTGCTCTTTGAACTGAGCCAAGTCTTGCAAACTAGGCTGAGGGTTTGTCTTACTACTAGGAACAGGATTTGGAATTGCAGAGCTGTCAGTGCTTTTGCTTAGATTTATTTTTACCAAGTGGCACAAAAGTATTGATTTCTGTATTGATTCCCGGCAAGCTGAAATAAGAAATTTTAATACACAGACACTCTAATGTAGCCTTTTTTTAGTTTTAACACTGATAATGTTTGTCTCCCTTTCTAGAAAACTAAAATTCAAAACAAGTCAAATCACGTTTTTAAACTTTGGCTGATTCATTACAGATTTTTTTTTTAGTTCACTGGGGATTGTGCTTATCTGAGTCAAAATTTTTAAACAGAAATGGTTATAAAGTGTAATACTTATTGATCTTATTAATAAGCCAAGATCTCAAATAAAGGAGCAATTTCCATTCTGTATCATTGTCAAGGGAGTGGGTTCGTTTGTGAGAGTGGATCAGCTGGAGGGAAATACTTTCACTTTAAAACCTGGTGAAAAAGTAAAGTCCTTGTTCAGACTTTTTATTTGGGAGACTTTGTCCCAGTTGTGATTTAGCAGAATTTACTGGTGTCTTTCAGAATACTAGGCCTGGTTATGAGAAAATTGTCTGATGGTCTAATGACCATTGTATGAATACTTCCACACCTGCATTAGGCAGTGTGTTGTTTTGCATATTTACATATAGATGTCAAGAATACTTTATTTAGTGTATACATTAGAAATACATGGGCTGTATAGCTTTATTATCATAGTAAACAAAGAGAGACGTTCCTTCTTTATTCACAGAAGAGGACAGTGACCACTTTGGACAGAAACTACAGTTGGTTTGGCAACCTAACTGGTGTTCTGTTCTGAGATGTTTGACAGTGTACTTTTGCTTTACAACCTTATGAATAGGTGAACTAAAATCACCTTTTTACTTAGGCCTAGAAGGCTCTTGGTTGGTGTTATCTGATATGACTTCATGTAACATTTCTTTTATTATAAGTAATGTGGTTGACAATATAAACATTGTCTTTTCACTTCTTCCATTTTGATTTTCTTGTAGACATTTCAGCAGTCTTCTCTACAGCAGAAAAGTAAAAAGAAGAACAAAGGTAAAAAATAAATTTGTTTTCATATATGGGTAGGAAGGGAATTGCCAAGGTTAATTTTTGGTATTGCAGTATGTGAGGAAATCTAACTTGTTAGCTCCAGTAAAATGTTCAGTTCAGTTGATCATGTTGAGAATGTATGAGTACGTTACTGATGTCTCATAGTTTCCTAATGCTCCTCTACCTTCATATATCTGCTTTTATCTTTTTTTTTTTTTTTGAATACTTAGACTCTAGCCTCTTTGGGGCCAGGGTGGGTTTTTCCAGCTGTGTTCAGGTAATGCCTCACTGCAGCACTTGCTCATTACCTACGCTCTCAGGTAATATATATCATAGTAAATTTTCCTCCTTTGATTTAGAAGTACAAAGACCTTAGGAACTGTTTAGTTTCAAAAAGAGCTGCAAAGAGAGGTTTGTAAACACCTGTGAAGTACTTAAATAGTTGTTTGGTAACCAAGTTGGAAGTATATGAATTTATATGTTGTGCACTTTATTCTAATGTGAAATATTAATCTGTTGAAAATTAAAAATAAGCATTTTTCTTATTTTAAATATCTTGCCTTTCTTTTCTCTATAGTGTCTTCTGTCTTCTCTGTGTTCTTTTTTTTTTTTTTGTCTTATCCATAGGATATGAGCTCTGAGATGCTGAACATGGTTTGGTTTTATTTGCTTTGGCTTTTAAATTATGACGGTGTGCATAAGCTTTGTGATCAAAATAGAATGCTTGTAATAATTTTTTATGGGAATTTGAGGTTGAAATTTTAAATCAATTTTCTTAAACAGATATATAGTGCTTTCTGACTAGGTATCTTGTTGATTTAGTGGACAAATCAAATGCTTTCACATCACCTCGTTGTCATTTTCAGCTCCGATTCCTGGTAAAAGCAAGAGACGGATCTCATGTAAAGATCTTGGTCGAGGGGACTGTGAAGGCTGGCTTTGGAAAAAGAAAGATGCCAAGAGTTATTTCTCTCAAAAATGGAAAAAGTACTGGTTTGTCTTGAAGGACACATCTCTATATTGGTATATCAATGAAGAGGTAAACATCTGTACTCATGGTCTCAGCGAATACTTTGTCTGCTGTAGTCATGACTTAGTGAGAAAACAATGCTTGTGTATGTTAATAACTTCATTCACCCAAATAATCATACTGAAATTAATATTAACTGCCTGATGAAATTACCATGAAGGTTTTGAGATATTTGTTCCTTTCAATTCACCTTTTACTGCATGGAGAATAACACAATAACACAGTTTTCTGTGTCCTTATGACACCAGTTTAGAATAAACTTATCCTCGAACCCTTGAAAGCAGAAAGGTAATTACTTAATCCTGTCATTCAGGCTTAGTCATGGAAGTGTAAACTTTAATGTTGTGCTGCCTGGTGTTCCTTGTTTATCTCTGCTAGGCAATTAGGGAAGATAGTTCTGTTTTCTCAGTTCTGTTCTTCTCTTGTTTCTTCTTTGTAGCTTTTGATATGATTTCAGTGCTCATGTATGCTGAACTTAAAAGCACAGGAGCATCCCAGCTGAATCGTGTATACCTTTGATTATGCAACATTTTCTGCATTGGTACACATTTATTATATCAGCTTTAGCTGCAAAGCTTTTTGCCAGTGTTAGGATACCTTGGTTTTTAATCCTATTAGACTCATTAGTAAATATGCTGAGATAAAACCATTGTTAACATCTGTATGCACTCTGTCCTGGACTTGTTCTTTCAATCACAGCAAGCATTTGTACATCACCTTTTCAAAGTAATCCCCAGCTTTTCCCTGAGTAAACAGAAAGCAAGTTGTTCCATGGCCAGAGCTCTCGAAGCCTGCTTTCTCAGACTCGTTCCATTTGTGCCTTGATCCCAGCTGCAGATCAGTAACCCTAACTCCCTCCTCTCCGTTCTCCCTCCCTTGGCGACTACAAGGCTTTCATCAGGGCAGTAACTGATGCCTACAAGTGCAGTGAGTGGTCAGAGCTGGGTCCAGGGTGCAGCTGGAACCTCTGAGCTGTGCCCCGTGTGGAGGGCAGTGTTCTCAGCACCTCCATCTTTCACCCTGTCCCAAGTTCCCCTGAGGTTTTCTGAGTTTTGGTTGGTTTTGAGACCTCAGCTCCCTCAGCACAGTGTCTGTCATCACCAGTAGAGTCTAAGGCTGGTAAGGGATGCCTCAGTGGCAGGTGGACAGCCAAGCAAACACTGCTCTTGCCAAAACTGTATTTCTCTAGGCAACCATTCAAAAAAGAAATAGCAAGATTATTCTAAACAGTGGTTTTTTGATTTTAAAATACCTGTTAATGCAGAACCAGTTACAACCCTATACCTTCCACATAATGACTCTAGCTGCAGTTTTATATGCTGATTTGTGCCTTTTACTTATTTTTAAGAAGGCATATGGACTGCATATGTGGTGCAAATAACCATTTAAACTCTTAGGAGAAGATCTATATTCGTGGAATTCCTTCACATATGTTTGTGTGTTTTCCAGTTTCATTTCTATGATCCTGTATTCATTTTGCATGCAAAGTTATGTGTAGTTAAATAACTGAGTCTGTGTTATTGATGTAATAGTAGATTAATATAAATAATGCTTTCAAACTGTGAAAAGTCAGGGGAGATTGCGTAGCTGATAAAGTAAACTCTGTAAAATCTTCAGAGGAGAGGGGAGGAAGGTCAGATATATTCTGAATGTTGTAGAGAGATGAAAGTAGCTGAAGAGCTATCATGCCTCTTAGCTGTGATGCATAAAAATTATAAACAACACCCATTGAAATTGCTTTTTTTTCTCTGTTTCTTCCACTAGGCTGCATTTCTCCTTACTAATTAGTCCATTTTCCCCAAAAATTAACTAATTACAATAACTAATTTAATGAATACATTTGGTCATTCTCTATATTTTCAAATGTTGGTTAAGCTGTGAAATTGTTTCAGGAAACTGGGTATTTAAAATTGTATTTTTCACCAAGGGACCTGTCTTGCTACTTCAGCAGAAGTCCCAGGGACTTGTGTGGGAGGTTTGCCAGAGCAGAGCAGACATTAGTATTCCTTTTGTAAGAAGCAGGCAAATGAAAATATTTGTACATTTTCAGCATGCTGGGTTTTTTCCTTACACTTTATCTACAGTAATATCTGGAACTATCTTTGCAGGATGAAAAAGCAGAAGGATTCATCAGTCTACCTGAATTTAAAATTGACAGAGCCAGTGAATGCCGCAAGAAATAGTAAGCATGCTTAAAAATAATACAATGATACAATAAATAAAGTGCAAACAAAAGACAAAGTTTTCCCTTAAAACAGGGAGATAATGGACTTTGTTACAATTGTCATGAGGTTGTATCACAGAATAAGCTCATATGAAAAAAGCAAATTAGTTTTTTCTGTTGTGAGTGCCATCTTGCCCAAAGAAGGCTATTTTTTCACTTCATCATGAACCACAGTGCTTGACTAGACCAAAATGAATTATGAGCAAGAGGACAAGCTTGGCTGCTTCTGTCCCTTTATTTTCCTAGTTTTGCTTTCTTTTTTTTTTTTCTTTCTGTTTGGGGTTGCTATTTTTTTTATTTGTTTGTTGAGGGTTGGAGAGTCTTTGTGTGCTTTATACTCAATAAAGAGCTTTTAGCATAATGCAGAGACCATGCAAATAAGAAAGTCCCCAGGTTCATGGCCAGGCATCAATATTTAATGTAACTCCAAATTACTTAGCATCATCTCAGAGTTTGCTGAGACATTATTTCAGTCCTGAGGCAGAGTAAATAAAAAAGAGGATGACAGTGATTTGTTGTATTTTTGTTATATGACCTCAAAGAACATTTGTGCTCACCTGTTTATGCTGTTATCCAGATTTGTGCCATTGCACAAATGCATTTATTATTTAGATAAATTTAAGCATATGTAGCAATGTGACAGGTGCATGCTCCCACAGAGCTATGTTTAGTCATTATTGTTCAAAATCTTTTTGCTTTGCCTTCTAATGATTTCTACAGTCTTTTAAAGAAGGCTGAAATTGATGAAAGTCGTGCAAAACATCATTTTCAAATGTAAAATGGTAATGATTTGTACTACCTAGAATTCTACAGAAAGCAGCAACCTTGTATCAGTTGATCTGTGTATCTCTTTAGGATGAGCTCTACACTTCAAGGTGATCTCAAAGGGCAGGAGATAAAAACTGTGTTATAAAAAAAAAATACATTAGCTTGAGCCTGTTGTCCTGTGTTCTTGAGCTGCATGCCTGAAGTGCTTCAATGGTTCTTTTTTGTTGGGGCAGCAGCATAAAGTGAGCTCATTTTTCAGAATTGCACCCTGCTTAAATTGTTTTGGTTTGGTTTTACTTGATTTACTGTCTATTGAATAGCACATAAAATGTGGTTATTAAGATTCTTTGCTTGGGCTTGGAGATAAAGGGAAAAAACGCTCTAAGAATCCAGATGACAGATGCTGTAACAGTTTTAAGAAGTCCAGTTTTAGGTCTCAGTAACTTGGTGATGTCTTTCTAAACTGAGCAGTGTCACTGTACATCTGCTTTGACTTGCATAACACTGTTTTGCTGTCGTGTGTTAGAGGAATCTGTTTAGTCTCAATGCTGTGTTACCTTCTGTAGCAGTAACTTTCCTGTTACCAATTTCATTTGCCTGATTTCTAAAACATAGACGTGTGTACATCTGTGTGCACACAGACACATATGTTGGAAATTGAGAGCATAATAAGCATGAAGAACATCATTACCATTTTCTGAGACACAATTGATGAGAGAGTGAGAATTATGATATTACATTATGTATATGTATGTATATATACAAAATCCATTATGTATCAGAAAAATGGTGATGATGCTTGTCATGTATCACGTTTGCAGTTTTCCTTATTTTCTTTGGGACTGCTGAATTTTTTGTTGTTAAGAGACACCTCCTGATTATTCTCAAAATTATTATTCTCTGCTGTAAATTATTCATTATTTCAAATGCATTTGCTAGATCTTCAGGTACTTCACCATAAATCTTTATCCAACATAGTTAAAAGATTCTTTATAGTAATTTATTTCATATTATGTATGAAATGCAGTAATCCTCTCAGCCCAGTCATGTTGATTACTTTGGTGGAAAGGAAAGATGAGATGTAATTGCCCATTCCTTAGAATGACCTCATGAACACACTGTTGATTTATGACAGCTTTTCAGAAGTCAATCAGCACATCACATTTTCTTGCAGTCATTAGAGCTAAAGGTAATGTCAAAGTCATTGGAATGTGAGAAATCACAAGGACTGAGGATTTTACTGTTGTATTGAATTAAATGTTTAGTCATTTTTCTGTTCAGAAAAAATTGACAGCTATATGTATATCAGTAAAATTACCTGATTGATAAAATTATATCCTTAACTGATGAACTTTATCCACATACAGTTCACTGCAGGTGATGGTTGAACAATTATTTATGCACATATGCATCAAGGATTATTTAGAAGGGTAGTTGAAGAGCACTTTACTTGGTGAAACCTGGCACAATCCTAAAAGTTGTATGTTCATATACTGTTGAGGGGCATGCAGAAATATGAACTCATCTCATTCCTTGGTGACCATGTGATCTTACATTTCAGAAAAAAAAAGAGTGTGCTATTACATTTTTTAATTGTGTTTTTCCTCTACAGTGCATTCAAAGCCTGCCATCCTAAGATCAAAAGTTTTTATTTTGCTGCTGAACATCTAGATGATATGAACAGGTAAGGAAATCTAGCAAAGTTCAAGGTCTCATTCCTTAAATGTGACACTTCTTGAAGCTACTAATAACACAGGTATAATAAATTACTTGTTAGTCTAAAAAGATTAGTTTAATTGCTGAGAAAATAGGTGCAGAGAAACATGGTTTCTGACTGGCTTCATGTGTTAATTATTTAATTCAAAAAAATTACCTCTTTTTTGATACAAGGGTTTGAAATCTTCAAAAACACTATTCCATGTTTCTAAAAAGAAATAAATACAGTGTGTGAAACAACATCCAAACACAATTTTAGAATTCTAGGTTTCTGTTTTGGCTGTATTGCAGCTGCAAAGGTGATGTATCTCCAAGTCTGCTTTCTTACGTTCTCCCAAACACATGATGCTTCCTCTGGGAGTCCTTCTGTGTCTTGTCCTGAAGGGAGTAAGAAGTTGGAGAAAGATTTAGATTTAAAGCAGTCACTGGTTTTTTCTATACCAGTCTTGAGAAAGGAGTGGAGGTTGCAAGTAAGGAATTTTGCACATTCTCTCCACTTTCCATGAATTTTGAAGTGAAATTTTGGTTGTATTGGATTTCATAGGGAAAATTTCAGCATTTCAAAAAGAACAGGATTTAAGTCGTAGTTCTTTGAGTACTAAATTTTACTGTATCCGTTCTTGGCAACTTGTGCAGTTTTTGAGAAAATGATTGAGACTTCAGCACAAAATAAACACAATTCCTCTTAATTCATTTGAATGGTAAATTAGAACATGAATCCATGTTTATTTAAATATTAGGGGGGGTTATTTAATTAAATTTCACAATATAAACTGAAATTAATTTGGTTCAAAATAATATGCCATTTTCATCAAATGACAGAGGACACAAACAAAAATCTATTATTGCAACCTGAGAATTCTATCTTAGGTCATGTCTGTTGATGCCCTCGCTGACCAGAGTTGTTTTCAAAACAGAGGAAAAAGGAGATAAAACTGAATCAATAAAACTTAGCAAGTCCTATAATCATGGTTTAATCTCTCCTGTGTATACTAGATTCAACTGCCTGGAAGAGCACCTTCAGGACACTGCCAGTTCATTACTGATAATATTTGGGTGGGAAGGCATGCTGAGACTATATTGTGCTTGCTTTCCTTTAGAAATAGCTGTCTGCTAACATTTTTTCAGAAGTTTGTGCATGACTGAGGCTCACTTCAAAAGTCGCTTCTCAGTCAGAAAACTTAAAACTTTTTTATTTTTTTGTGAAATTTTAGGCTTGCCTTTCCTTGATAATTCTGTCAAGCCAGTCACTCAAAATGCAGTTTGTTGCACAGCAAGCAGAATAATGGCCTGGTCTATATACAACATATCCTGAACAGCATCAGTAGCTGAATCATTTCTGTCAGCAGGTCCTCACTCAGTATGACAAGGCACCTTCTTTGTAAGAATAAAAATTTATATATTTGTTCAGTAATCAGAAAACAGCAGCAAATATGCAGCAATATTTTAAAACTATATTGCACAGTGTAAACTCCAGGAATTAAAATATTTTTATCTTCCCACCACAAATAGTCTTTTTATCATATTTTGAAATTAGTGCTTATTAATTCCTTTAGAATGAGCTTGACAAAGTTTGGATCTGAGTTCTACTCATGTAAATTCAAACTCTGTCAGAGTCTGTGGAATTACTTGAAATTCTTACATTCGAGTTGCCATCTGAGTCTCACCAAAGAATTTTATTTTTTCTCTTTGTTTAATGTTTTAGAAAAATTAGTTCACTTTCACAAATATGCAATTTACTCAATAAATGGGGAAAAAAGTGACTGAAAAACAGTCCTTCAAATGCAGGGATAATAAAATGCTTCCTGTCTAGAAGTATTTTGAAGCCTAGATGAAGTAAAACACAGAATGAAATTATGAAGTTAAATTAATTCTCCTTTGCTCATTTTATGTTCTTTTTTTTGTCAAGTTTCTGACATAAATTCTGATTATGTATCAGGCAGTCATTTTGATTTTGTTTATACTTGAAGCAGAAGAAACAACGGTAGAAAACTGCTAATACATAGAATGACTGAAAGTTCAAAATGGTTCAATTCCTTCATCCACTTGTATAAAATGATTCAGTTGTTTGTTTAAAAAAATATTTGCCAGCTATGAAGTTTTTGTTTGTGTGTATCTACTCACATAAAATGGGTGTTTTAATCTCAGGTAATTTTGTCACTATTCAAATTTTCTTACTGCTTTTATGACTGTGCCACACCATTGTGCTGGTAAGGAGTCTGGAGAGCTGTAATCACTGAATTTTGTTGCTGTGGTATCTGAAGTCCCTTTAGTCCATATGGTCACACCAGCTAAATGTTCTTTTTACCTATTAGCATGCTTTTTCCATCTGAGAAGAACAGAATATCCTTTATAGATGTGAAGTACTATTTTCTAGTGTAGGTATATGGTCATGAAAATGTGTTACTTGGAAATTCATTGTTATTCTCTGGTTTTTGTTCCATTGTTTCACTCTGGTTAAGCTGCATTCATGTACTCACAGACACTCTAAGGGATCTATATTCCCATGGAACAAGTTTTATGATTAAGGAGAATTTGACACCATGCTTTGACTAAAAGTATTGCATCTACCTGAACATGAGATAAGATGAATGTTTCCTACTAGTCTATGAGAGTGAGAGTACTGTGCATCCTTCCTTACAGAAATTGCAGGTCTGCAGAAAGTCAGGGGGTTTTAATCCTGTTCTATGTGTCATAAAACTGTCCTAATTAAATACTGACAAGAAATGAATGTGCTGTTCTTAAAAAGAAAAAAAAAAGAAAACCTGAATGACTGCTGCAGTTACCAGTGACACTGTATTTATTGTCATACCTAGAAAACAGATCTTTTAATTCTCACAAGAAAATTGAAGCTGCATTTGCTGTAAAGAAGCAATATTTTCTTGGCCTCTTGCCCTCCAAAGATTACAGTGCCTACCAGAACACACACACTGAAGGGAAGAAAGATATAAATCTTCCCATGTCCTAGTGCTTTGTAGCTATTAATATGCATGTTAAGAAACATTTGTGTGGCTGTATGAGTGGAACTTTTGTCCCCAGTGCATTGTAATCCAGGCATGTATTACTCCTCTTGCATTCTGCAGGAGATCTGTACATTTCCTCTTTGATACAAGTCCAGAGTGTTGGATTTCTCATACAATTCTAACTTGAACAAATCAGAACTCTGGCCATGCTTTATTAAAATAATATTAATTCTGTAACTATATCTGAAGAAGCTTTGGCAGCCACATATCAGAAAATATGCAGAAGAAGTCAATACCATTTGTTTAGTTTCCAGACTGGCAAACTACTCAAAAGCTGTGGTTGTTCACAGTTTACAACCACATCAATGGCTACAGCCACCTTCTGGTTCACCCCACAGGCACTGCAGGTCATAGTCCAAACCTCAACACCGACCATGACCTGCAGAAATTCATTAAAGGTGAAGTCAGTCTGCTCTCTGTCTCTCAAGAATGAGAGAATGCTGCTCATTTCCTGGGCTCTCATTAGATTTTACTTTTCAGGAAATAATGCTTTTCTGGAAACAGTCATCTGTCATCTCTGTAAGCAGCATCAATTGACTGTCAGTTGAGTATTCATTAATTTAATTGGTTACCTCAATAATAAGCAAACTTACCAGGAAATGCTATCTCATGTTTAGGACAGAATGAAGGACAGGAGAACCTTTATAGCTCCATCATCTAATGCTTTGTGGTCAGCAGCCCTTCCCAGTGGGTTTCAGAGGTGGCTGTTCCCTGCTGGCAGTGCAGGTGAGGGTGGTAAACCAGGAGTTGAACTGGGAACGGGGAATCCTGAATAGGTGACAGGCGAGCAAAGCACCATCCCCACTGTCTGTCATGCCATTTGAAAGAGCAAATGCTTGTCATCTTGTGCTGCTTTACCCTTTGGCCACGGCCAAGTGGCCTTTATTGGTCCATCTGCAGCACAGGGCTGGAGTGCTTTTGGTGAGGTCCCTGCCTCTTTCCCTCTGATTTGAGCTGGCAGAGCTGGCTCAGCTGGCAGCTGAGCTTTATTCTTAAAGGAGGTCTTCACATACCAAGAATGTGAGCCTAAAATAGAGCTTTGTAAAGGATCATCTTTTGGCTTTGAAGGTGTAACATCATTGTCTGAGATAAGGTTTGTTGGATTTCTGTTCCTGCGTGCTGCTTTTTTTTTTACAACTGTATGGCGTTTCCCAACAATTAGAACTTAAAATTTAAGTGTCCTCTTCAGCTTCCCTAGTCTTCTGGCAGAAATTTTGGTTGTGTGGTGACATGAAGTATTCTGCTATCACTTTAGGAGCAAGTCTCTAGCTTTCTTCCCAATGTACAATGATTTATGTATGGACCATTAACATGGTTTACAGATCAAAAATGTGGTCACTGTTTGTGGAAGGGCATTGACAGTCAGTGGAAAGTGTCCCTGCCCCTGCCAGGGGGATTTGTAACTAGAAGATTAAGATCCTTCCAGCCTAAAGCATTCTATAGTTCTCTGACCCCATGATGACAGGAGTTAATTTCTAGAAAAGCAACTGTATTTTATGATTTGATGCTTGCCCTGCACTGCAGTGTCTTGAAGACAGGCTTGCAGGAGACATTACAAAGGTGTGTCCTCTGCTGAGACAAACATCCTGTTTCTGTGCATGCACTATGCAAACAAAGCCCATCAGGCACAGGTTTCTGAAATGGGGGTTTCCCATTCCTGAAGAAAACACAAACCCGACTGGAGTTGTCTTTCTGTATACCCTAGCACTTAAATTGCAAGCCAGTAGGTTGGCAAACCAGGCCTGTCAAATTCTGACTATGGGATGACTGGAGCAAGTAATTCCAGGTTTACCATGGAATGGACAACATGGGAGAGTGCCATGGTGGTTTAAAGCCTCGTTGATGAAGGACCTGATTCAGTGTAAGCATGTGGCTAATGAATACACTGAGAGCCCCATGGGGGAAGAGCACAGGTTGAAACTGCCCTGCTACAGGGAGTTCAGTGTATGCTTGGCAATGACAGCCCTACTAGAAGAGAGCAGCAACAGCTTGTTTGCTTTTAGGTTTGGGTTTTTGGGAGGTTTTTTGTGTTTGGGTGCTGGAGTTTTTTGTATAGTTTTGTTTGGGTTTGTTTTTTTTTTATTTGTGCAGTTTATGGAAGCACTTTTTCAAAGCTAAATTGAGATTAAAGCCTTAGATGTGAATTGCATTGAAGCAACTATCTTTCTCCCTGCACTTCTCTGACACAAACACAAAAGTGAATTCTGATATGCCTTTGTACATGGCACTGTAGGTAAGCTCAAAAACATAATGGCGTAATTAAACCACAATGTCTGTTTGGGAGTGAACCTGTTCTTTTTACTGCTGTTTTCTGCTCTGTTCCTCTGCTAAGTTGCCAATTCAGGCCTTAAAATATTGCTTAAATCTCTGAGAAGTGGTATTTATTCTTAAGAAATCAGAACAGCAGGAGTATTTGTGTGATGGCATATCTGTGAGCAGCAGACTTAGCAGCTCTTTGATTATCTCTAAATCCTTTATTTTACAGATGTTTGACATCATACATGGTTTTCCATTTGAAATAAAATCCTTGCTGTGAAAACAGTTTGTTCAACAGCAAAATCATAGATCTTTGGAGACTCCCTGAATAAGAGTATCAAAGAGAACAGCTGTCTGATATGAAAAATAACATTGTCCTTAATATCCTTCAGATGCTTCTAGCTTTGTTTTTGCTAGAAATGCATGCAAAAATTAAGAGGCTGGATTGGTATCACTGGTTTTTTTAATATTATTTCAGATGGCTCAACAGAATTAACATGCTTGCTGCTGGCTATGCAGAAAGAGAGAGGATCAAACAAGAGCAAGGTAATGTGTTGTTATTTTGGTTTATTCTGTCAGCTCTTATCACAAGTTCATCTGTTCTCTTTTCCCTGCTGTGTATCAGGCCTCATTCTCATCATTGAAAGCAAATCACATATGGGTATTGCTGTTATTGCTTTAGAGAATTCCTTCTCTGTCAGGAGTTCTGACTAATTCCTTCAGACTCTGATCTGCAGACACTTCTGAGATTATTTCTGAAAAGGCTGCAAAAGATAGCTAAGAAAGCAGATATACTACCAGTAAGCTCCACTATGTGATACCAAGGAATCTGTGTCCCTTATCAGAAGAAAGTGAAGAATGTGGAGGCTAAAAGAAAATATTTGAAACATTGCATTCGTGTTTGAATTCACAGAGGGCAGGAGTGCATGAAATTGGTCTTGGGAACAAAATCATTTTTCTAAAGCCTGTTGAGATAATTGGATTTACCTAAGGACTTTAATTTTAAGGCCACTTAAATTTTGTGATTCCTACTGGTTTTACTGTAGTGCAGTGTGTGCTACAGCCCTTTCGGCATTTCACTTGGAGTTGTAAGGTTACAACATTTTACATGTTTATTTTTTATGCCTCATATTTAATGGGTTAAAAAAGCATCATATATAAAATAATGCATTGCTTTTCTTTGACCTGTTGCTGTAGAAATTGTATTTGGAGACAGAAAAAAGAAAGGGTCAGTCCAATTGTGTTGTGGAGGTTGTTTCTTAGAATTGCCAGTGACAAGGATGCACAGAAGGGTTCCTATCCAAGTATCTGCTTTGGCAAGCAGATAGCTTTTGAATTCATGCTCTTTTTAACATATGTACCCAGGAGCAGGCACCAGAAAATTGCAGTGGTCATGATGATCCAGAGCTTATCCAGATGCCCGTCTGCCTGCTTGCCACTCAGTCAAAACATCAGTTTTTAATTCTGTGTCTCTGAAGCCTTCATCAGAAAGATTTTGGGTTTTGGCTGAAAAAACTCATGTCATTTTTGACACCAGGCCCTCTGCACTCACACAGCCCAAGGAAGCAGCACCATGCTCACTATTCTTCAGTCATGTTCTCGGTGCCTCAGCAGACCTGGAAATCAGTTTGGGAATCTGTATTTCCCATGCAGCACTACAGTAACCTGTTTGAAAGAACCTGTGTACCATCTGTTGTCACTGCTTGAAGAGGCTGTGAAAAAACTCTGAATCTCAGAGTCTTTGAGGAAATCCTCTGTTTTGGCATTCAAAGCTAAATTACAATTTTTATTGACAGTAGGTTGGCACTAGAATTACAATGCCATGTGGGACAGTAAGTGAAAAGGTGTATGTTATGCTAATGCTGTCCAAGTGTACAATTACACAGATGATACACCTTTCAAAATCCAGATGGACGTGGAGAAATATTTTTGCTACTAAGAAATCACTGAGTAATAAAATAGCAGATGATGCAGATAGACATGAAATGATGTGCATTCAGGCCTCATGTAGCTTATTATTAAAATGTCTCCCTATTGCATCAGTGAAACCCCACTGACTATGCAAATTATATCCCAGGCACTGACAGATTTCTTTATTACCACTCTAACACCATTCACTCATGTTGATTTATTATAGCAGGTAGGTAGAACAACACCTTTTGGTGTTGCTTAGTTGTGTTTAGTGTGGGAGGCAGTACCACGTTCTTCCCTTGCTGCTCTACACTGTTTTAGTGCCTCTGGTGATTTTCCTTGGCTCCCAGCACAAGGATTGTTACACAGCTCAGTAGTGTCCCTAATTAGCAGAGGCATCAAGTTCACAAAGTAAAACCTCTCTATCACTTCAAGCATTTTTGCAATTATAGAAACTGTGAAGCTGGAATTTTCTATATTCAGTGACTGTACCAATTGTCATCTGCATATTTGACTGGAAAAAGGTCTTTTATTTCTGTGCAGTTCAGCCCTTTGCAGCAAAGCTTTATAATACCACTGAAACAATTCAACAGGAGTTGTCAAATCTGTCTCAATTAAGAGTTGATGTGTTCTGAATCTGAAGTTCACAAATATATTTCAAGAGCTTCAGAGATGCACGAATCATGGAATTGTGGGTGTACTGCTGAATAAAATGTTACATTCTGTACTGAACAGTTTTATAAAAATACCTTCAACTTTTCATATGAAATACAATGCATGTTAGCAATACGTCAAGGGACTTCCTTGGACGGAGAAGTTATATACTTTCCAGTCATATAAATCTGAAGGAAAAAAATCCTAGTTTATATAAATAGAGTATATTTATTCACGAAATGGCAGGTCAGTGTTGGTTTATATATAATATATTCAGTCTATTAGTCATCAAGAAAACTTTCAAGATATGCCTGATGCATAGAGCTTGTCCATCACTGAATTGGACAAATCTACAGAGAGAAATACAGCAACTGTTTCATAGCATTGTACATGTTTTAGATGGACTCTAATGAGTCAGTTGCCAAAAGCAGAGAATTTATAAAAATTGGTGGGAGGCCATTTTCTTCCATTTTATCTGAAAATTGACCCATGTTGCTGGAGAAATTTTCAAGACAAGCCAGCAGAATTCCCTCTCTGAGATAAGTGTGCAAAAGCATCATCCTACAGTGTTTTCTTGTATGTGGATTTGACAGCAAGAACACCTTCATATTTTTAGCCAAAATTGGAACCTGCACTGAGACTGCTAAAGTTTGCTTTCACAATAAACAGTTGAGCTCCAAGTCTGCAGGAGTGTCCCTGAACAATGCAGTTCTGACAGGTCTCTCCCCACATGTTGCACCATTAGGCTTTGCTGCAATAGGAACAAACATGCCTACGTGCCAATATTTTCAAGTGTTTTAAGTTGCTGGAAACAAGTTTTCTTAAAACTAGGATTTATTTAGAAAAAGAGTTTTCACTGATTTAGTCTTTCATTCACCAGAGAATAATTATTTGAAGATGTCTAGAGACGGAGCTGTTAGGTTTTTTTTTTTATTTTGTAGTCATAAAAACTTTATTTATGCAGCTTATTTATTATACTGTTTAAAGAGAATGTCTCAGCTATAAGCTTGCAGGAAGCAAATGAAAAGGCTTGGAGTAAAAACAGAATTGCTGTTGTGTGGACAAATTAAATAGATAAATAAGGCTGTCCCCACCAATACTAAAATCTAAAAAAATATTAAACTATAGAGACTCCTGTTTCAAGATGATGTCATTTAAAGGTAAGTTTGTTTTAAGTCTTGAATAAGATTAAATATGCTTGATCATTGATCATAAAATACAGTAATCGTAAGAAAAAAATCCTTAAAGACAAAATTACATGTTGTGCCAGCTCAGATTTTTAGTTTAGATCATTTGTGGAGCAGCAATCAATCTTCTTCTCCTTATCTATCAAAGAGAGAGTAGTAAATGATGCACTTTGTTGAATACTTCAGGTGAAGTGAAAATTGCCTGTGATTAATCTGTGAGTAGTCTGAGCTATGGTGTCCTGTCGTACAATGATTTACCCAAATACTGGAAGGTAATACAGTCAGAAACAAAGTGACAACAGAAATGTTTGCATAAGTCTTACAATGTGCAAAAATGTTAAGAGTTATCTGTCTTGAGCTGAGTCAGCAGTTAACTAGGGGGTTTTTGCAGGGAATATTAAGGTTCAGTGTCTTTTTAGTTAGATGCTGTTCTACTTCACAAAATATTTGTAACAGAATAAATTCCCATGTAGTATATTCTTCTATGTGTTTTTCCCTTTGAAATAAGCTTGTCCAAGACTTGATTTCCTGAAAAAATGAGATGCTGTAGCCCATTAAACTTAACCCACAAAATCTGTGTCCTTTATATTTTCTCATCCTTCTTTTTGAACTCTGTTCTTAAATGTCATTGTCATGTTTTTCCATACCATATCACCTTTATGTTCTTGCATGGACAACAGGGCAGCAGCTGTTTTATGAAGCAGATATATGATAAAAAATTTTTCTGTCTTGCCTTGAATACGGCTGTTTGTTATTAGAAACTGAATTGGAAAACATGTATAACTGATAGAATATAATGGTGAAAATGAGTAGAAAATAGCACTGATTATTCATGGGTGCAATAACTCCTACCTGTTTGATTTGCCAGTTGGTTAAATACATTTGCTGATGTTATTTGCAGTCAACAAGACTTTAGAAAAGCTATGTTCTTCATCATTTCTGTTCAAAAAATATTTCAGTATTTTTCAGTCAGTACATATTCAATGATAATTATTTTTGTGGTTATATAAATATTTGAAAGTCTGATACATGTATTAAGAGTATTCTATATGCCTGTTGCGTTTATAAGATGTGCATAAGAGTTAAATTTGTGGCTTATTTTCAAGTGGTTGTCCAATAGCTCTGTAATGGGACATTAGGTTTAGTATACCCCATAATGTTTAGAATTTTCCCTCTTTAGATTAAGACAATTCCAAGTTGCAGCAGCTAACACTGACAGCATCAGCATTCTCATATTTCATGGCCAGTAATACCAAAGGAGGAATTTCCTATTGCTTTTGTGAAAGCAGATCTCTGATACAAAAATGCATCATCAGAATGTGTTGGCAGTTTTTGACCTGACCCTTATGTAACTTGTAGATTACTGGAGCGAGAGTGACAAGGAGGAAGCTGACACTCCATCAACACCGAAGCAGGACAGCCCCCCGCCCCCGTACGACACCTACCCACGGCCACCTTCGGTGAGTCACCTGCAGCTGTCCCAGGAGTGTGTGCCCAAAGTGCCACCTCTGCCTGCTCTCCTGCCCAGGAGCACACGCGTGCACCCAGGATGGAGCTCAACCATGTGGTTTTTTAGTCAGTGCTTGACTTAAGGTGTTTGTTAAGCAACACACATTGCAGACTTCAATGGTTTCTCTTTGCACTAGTTTGTAGAGAACAGGGATTTATAATCCCACTTGCTGTACAAAATAGATAAAGTTACAGAAGTCTTTCTTCTTGTTCTTCATTCATGATGGACAGCTACTCATCCGTGCAATCCCTCATCACCCCCTTATCAACTTTCTGAGAAAATGTTATTGTCTCAGGAACAAGACAGACTCTTCTCTAAGGCTCCAGCAGTTGTGCTGTGAAGCATTACAGTAACAAATTACACTTGAGTTTCCAGAGACATGCCAGCTTAAAAATGTTCTGTCTTGTATTGCAAACAGCAATACCAGGTGTTCTCTTATTGTGAAAAAGTAGGTTTCTCTTAAAGAGAAATATAAATTAGAAAAAAGGAGGATTTTGCTATTTTATTTTCTTGAAGCAGTTGTTGATATAAAACTATAGTATAGACCTCTAACTTACTCTCCACTGGAAATTTTAACTTTCATCTATGCATACTCATTGTTAACTAATGCACCTTACTTGGATATGGTTTTTGGAATGAACAGTGGTGGAATTCAGAGGAAAGAGAACATTCATGATGTTTAATTTGAAGGCAGTACTTTATCTTACAAAATTATAGATCTTTGAATGACAGTAGTGAAGCCCTGCAAGCATGATTCCAAAGAAAAGCAAAATAGGATAACAGGCAGTTGGATAATATTTTTAAGGTTTTGAATGAATCAGGTACATCTCTACTTCGTCTTCCATAGTGCCGTATTTTGCAAAGTTTTCTGCAGATTTTCTTGGCTTATTTTATGGATTAAGTGACATAGTAAAGATACTTACTATGAGTAACTATCAGTATTTGACCCACAGGTGTGACATATACAGACATGGGTATGCATTAAAATTAGGATCAGGAAAGGTTAATTAGGTAAGTTTGCAGCTTACTAATGAACTGGGTGCCATTGCTGATGATGAAAAGCGACAGGTTATTGTTAGCAGGAGGTCTCGGAGTGCACAGCTCTGAAGGTTGCCCATTGTTGACGTTGCAGATGAGCTGCACAAGCCCCTACGTGGAGCCCAAGCACAGCCGCCTCTCGTCCACGGAGACGTCGCAGTCGCAGTCGTCACACGAGGAGTTCCGCCCGGAGGTGGCCGGGAGCGCCACCGAGTCCCCGGTGCGCAAGACGGCGAGCCAGCGGCGCTCCTGGCAGGACCTCATTGAGACACCGCTCACGAGCTCGGGACTCCACTACCTGCAGACGCTGCCGCTGGAGGACTCGGTGTTCTCCGAGGTGGCCGTGGTGTCCCCCGAGCACCGGCGGCAGTCGACCTTGCCCACCCAGAAGTGCCACCTGCAAGACCACTACGGCCCCTTCCCCCTGGTGGAGGGGGAACGGATGCAAGTGCTGAACGGGAACGGGGGAAAGCCCCGAAGTTTCACTCTGCCTCGGGATAGCGGCTTCAACCACTGCTGCCAGAGCCTCTCAGTCGGAGCTGCCGACCACCACGAAGAAGCACAGCAGAAGGAGGTTGAGGAGGAAGAGGAAGAGGAAGGCAAAGCAGCAGAAGACAACCAGGAAGATAAAAGTAAGTATGGGATATTTCTGTGGCTTATCAAGTGTCCTGTTTGTGTAATGTAGAGGTTGTCTTTCCTTTTTCCTATCAAAAATCTCCAACAGTCTTTCAACATCCCCCATGTTTTACCAGGTCCCCCTTGTTGCACACCTCTTTGGTCTGCCTTGTGTATGAGGCCTAATAACCAGAGTGCTGCATGACCTCTCATGACCACCAGATATTTCCCTGTAGGCTTGTCACCAGTCACCTTCTACTAGTAATTCTTAGCTTAAATGGATTTTGCTTCCATGCTTTCTTCATGTTTACACTTGTACAGTATCCTCCTCCACTGACACCCATGTGTTTCAGGGACATACTTGGTAAGACTTCCAGGCAGCCCCATCTGAGTCATAAAAGCCTCTTGGTAAAACCTAGAGTGCAGAGTCAGGCTGTGATTGTGCAGTATCCAGGCAGGCAGGTCACAAGACATCCCAAAATCTGTAAGAAGTTGACAAAGAGAAGGTATTTTCCCCCCATTCCTCTCATTGTGATTTATAAGGAAAGAAATTCAAAAAGCATTTCAAACAAACAAAAAAAATTTTAGGGAACTCTGACCAGCAAGGCTTAAAAAAAAAATCATAATGCTGAGTAACTGTCAGTTACGTGGCACATAAACTCCGTAGATATTAGTGCTACTTATCAAACATAATCCAGTTAACCAGGGGTTAGGTCCCTGCCCCTCCTGAACACGTAAACACATTTTTATGTCTGTTTCATGCTCTGTCCTTCACTGTCATTTGTGGAGCTTCTCAGCATGTGCTGCTAGCAACGTTGAGTCCACACGCCGGTTGTAGGGTCAGTGGTGAAGCCTGCACTCATGATTTGTGGGGTTACACTGCAATTAAGTTATCTGAAGCGGCAAAGAAGGCAGGATAGCCCTTGAAGCACTCCAAGGGTCTCTGCTATCTGTTCCTTCAAATTCTGATTTTTTCACTGCAGTAAAGAAGTACAAAAATGGTTAAGAGAGAGGAGAGGCTAATGAAAACTTTGTATGATTAACTACCAACCTAAGTTGATTCATTCAAGTTAGTGCCTTTGTTGAGCATTAAAATTCATGTGGATGTTATTTAGTATACCTGGGAGAGATCAAAAGTTTTCCGTTGCCCTTATGCTTTAGGCATTACCTTCTAAATATCTCCAATTCTTTACTTTCTTCTGCTGCTTTGAGAAAACAGTGGTTTCTTTTGCAGAAATTAAATTTGATGTCATTAAAAGTCTAAAAAGGCACTATTTCAACTGTGTTCATGCATGACACTTTGCAAAAAACTGATACATTTATTAGGGTAGTATTAGATTCTTACTGACTGTGAAATGAAACTGTCTAATTAACAGGGTTAAATTTCATCAACCATGCAGCACATTTTGTCCTATTTTTAACCTTCAGATTTGGTTTTCAAATGGGTTTTTACTGATAGAAATATAAAAATGTTTTTTTTAAAAGTCCTTACTGAAAATGGAAAGTATCAAGGAGACTTTCTACTGGCTTTGCTGTGCTGTTTGGGCACTACTTACAGATACCATGGCAAGGTCCAAGGTTTTTTTTCAAGTGTTTTAAATCTCAGTTTTAATGGTTTTGTGTACCTGGTTGTAGCATTTTATAGCATGTTAATTACTGGTAAAAGGCTAGTGCTTGATTTAATGGAACTTGGGCTTTTCTCCATCCTTCTATACTAATTTCCAGAAAAGAACAACGAAGGTGTAATTTTTGAAGTGGTCTCCCTGTGTACACATACTTTTATTTTTTGTTTGAGTGAGAAGGTTTCCTTGGACAGGAGATTATTTTTGAGACATTGATGACGAGCTAGACAGGTCAAGTGCTCATGATGAGTTGTTGACCTTGAAATTATAAAACCAGAAGTAAAATACTGTCTTGTCTGTTGAAAAGTTTAAGTGTTGAATTGCTTGTTGCTATGACTGCAGTGTTCTGTTTGCAATGCTGACTTTTTCCAGTGCCCTTACCAGTAAAAGGCAGGAGGATTTCCTGCAAGTGGTGTTCTTAAGTGCAAAATCCAGTTTCTGAGTTGAGAGATTTGCTTACATCTGCTAAGTCACTAACAGGATGGGTGACCTTGTGTGTGCTACCTCACTGCCTCCTTCACTTCCATTGCTCTGGGAGAATGAAACATTGCAGCTGGTGGGAGAAGGGAAATCCTCTCTCTTTCAGAAATGTTTTAACCTCATGTTGAATGTTCCTTCATGTGGTATCAGAATATTTTAAATATATTTATTTGCCTTCCACGTTCGTGATCCTGACATAATTCTGGGCTCTTGGATGATTGTGTGTTCTTATGTTTACATGTGTGTGTTTTAAAACTTAATCATTCCTGCTTTTTTGTGCGAGACAAGAATGCAGCTCCTTTGCTGTTGTCAGATGTCATTGCCAAAAGTTTGTTTTCTCAGCTTTCTGTTTTTACATTCTCACTTTTATAACCACATGAATTTAAATTAAATAGTAAAATGCAGTCCTGTTTCTTCCAACTTCTCTTGCAGAATTGTTTTCAAGTAACTGCACCACAAACCAGGAGCGCCACTCTTTTTTCAGATGCTGTCCCCAGCTGCTCTAATTTAACATAGTTCTGTTGATTTTGTACTAAAGTTACGCTGATTTGTAACAATTAAACATTTTCTCTCAGTCACCACTTTGTCTTGAATAGATATTTCAAGATTTTACTGACCCTGCAAATAGTTCTGTGTATCAACTCTGCTACAATGTCTAGATATATATGGCAAATTGAAAATATGGGTTGTCCTTTCCTGCGTTTATCTGTCAGGACCCAACTTTGTTGTGTGTTTAGTTGCTTATTTTTGTCCTGTTACATCACATTACCATTGCACTGCTAATCTTTAATGGATTGTTTTATTTCCCAAGTGACTCTTGTGTAAATCATTTAGGTGTTCCACATTGACTCCATCTTGTATTGGTCTCTTGCTTTGTGACCAGAGTGATTCTCTTGTGGAGTGTTTGAGCTTCTCCATGTGTTTGCTTCTGACTGTGCAAATGGCAAACCACATTCAGACCTGTGGCACCAAACATGCCCCTTGCTGTGCTGTTCAGAGGCAGCCTGAGCACAGAGAGCAGGTTGGAGGCTGTGGCACAGTGTTTGCATTTCTGTGATTCAGTTGTGGAGGAAAAGTTGAGCCTTTTCAGGTTTGTTTTCTGCTAGTAGGAGGTAACAGAAAGAGACAGCAGCGTATCATGACACCATCACCCCCTTCCCCTCTGGCCCCACCTCTGTCTGCACTCCGTGTTTCAACAGATTTTGCCACTTACTGCAAATAACACTTCTAGAGAGATGACTTCCAAGTTTTGTCTCAGGGAGGCTTGTTTCATTTTTTACTTTATATATTGAAATGATCTTTGGTGGTAGTTCCTTCATTTTCAAAGACTTCTCTGGTTTGTGCATTAGTAGGGTTTCAGCATCTAAAAGAAGTACATAACTAGCTCTCTGCAGGGTGTAGCCAGCTGTTGATCCCATCAACTTGGTTGCAGATAAAGCTTCACCTTTCTTGCATACTCCCTGAAAAAGTCTTTGGAGAAGAACAGTGTCTGTGGGAGTCTCAGGTGCTGTCATCTGCCCAGAGACTGCTGGGACAGGAGCTCTGCTGCTGGCTCCATGTGCTGCAGGATTGGCTGGGGTAATTCTGGCACACTTTCCAGGGAAGTCACACCTGGGACCTGCAACAGTGAGCAAGGGAGTTCTCTGCTGTGCTGGCTCCATAAAATTTATTCAGGGAACATGGATAGAAGAGCATTGATGTCTGTGTTTGAGGATGAAAAGGTATTTGCAGCAGGAAGAAATCACTTAGATTGTCTTTGCAGTGTTAAACCCATTTCCTTCTGTGTTGTTTCTTGCATCTTTGTTCTGCAAGTTTTCAGTCCTTTTTCTGCACTCTTGATACTATCATTCTTCCTGACATGTGTTTAAAGACATTTTGTTGCTACCCCATCATTGTAATTTTGGAGTACCTTCTATATAGCATGGACAGCTGTAACAAAGTCCTATATAAATTTTAGTAAATTACTGGCTGCCCTCCTGGGACAATTGGAGTTGAAAGCCGCCTGTTTGCTGCATTGGTTTCACCCTCCAGAGTGTTTACAAGATGCTACAATCTTCCTCATGTGACTTCTGTCACCTTTAAAAGATTTCACAGTGCTTCTGAAGGCTGAGCAAACTCACAGGTATTCCCTGGCATTTTGCTCCATCACCATGAGCTCTTGGGCAGGTTTGCAAGATCTCCTGGCATCCCATGCTTAGTCCCACACAGTCTTGTGAGTGCTGCCTCAGAGGAACACAACAGCCTCATGCTCCAGTCTCTGACACTTGTCTTTTGACCCTAAACTACTGAAAACACTTGTCAAAGGCCAGAGCAGGAGCTAACACTGGCATTTTGCAACTCTGAGAGATGTCCAGTCCCTGTGAAGGGTTTCAGAAAAGCTCACCTTTATGTCAGGGAGGGCTGGCCACTGAAAGAGGTATCAAATTACTCTGCTGACGTACCAGGCCTGAGAGGTTTTCTTCTTTCTTTCTTTTTTTTTTTCCCAGTAAAAAACTACAAACCAGCCAGAGAATAAGGGAAACTGAGAACAATTTCTCCCATGTTGCAACATCCCAGCTGCAGAAATTAAATTCAAGAGGGCAGTGCTTTCACAAAACAGGACAGAGGAGCTAAGGACTCCCATGACTAGCCACAAGTATCATGTGCTATGTCCAACAGGGTGCATCCATGGGATATCCTAGGCAGTGTTTGCTTTCAAGAAGGAATTTGTGACAATAAAAATATACTCTGAATAAGATCAGGTATTTCAAATTCTAAAATACAGGTCTAGAGAGGCTTCCCTCTTTTTAATGAGAGGGCTGTAATGCACGGTGCAAATGGTATGTCTCAGAAGGATCAGTGTTTGCTAATTAAACACTATTTTATGAAGTGCTAGCCTGTGTACAGTTGTAGGTTTTGCTTCTCTGCATTTTAGGTAGAGCATCTTTACTTTGGCAGGTTTTAGGCAACAGTGAAATTGGGAGTCAGGATGAATGACACATAAAGCCTGGATTGCACACACTGGAGTTGATGAGGATCTGTGACTGAAATAAATAGAGAAGTTTGCTTTTCTGACAGCCTCTTTCCATTTTAGAGAGGACATCATTAGTGGTGTCCTGTTGTCTGTCCACCTAGTTTTATCGTCAGAGGGAGGCAAGGGAGGAAGTGTTAAGATACTGTATCTTCCTCTCTGGAATCAATGCCCAGGAGTGTCTTAAATAAGCAGAACTATGAGAAATTGAGGTAATGTTTCACATTAGAAGTATTCCAAATGAAACTGGTGAATAGCACAAAGTGCAGCACCTTCTGGGGCCCTAAGGAGGGTGTTATTCTAACTTACTGCATCCACTATCAGTCCTGTACAACCAAGAGCATTTGCCAAGTTGGGGGTTGGTTTTTTTTCCTGACATCCTTCTGGGCAGCACAGCCCATGCATGCTCAGACACTGGAGTAGGTTAATGAAATGTCTACTTTTTCTGAGCTTTGTTTTTGTGATCTGATTTTTCATTCCTAATTCCCATTTGAGCCTTCCTGTGGCACCTGACTGGGCATTTGCACTCCTGTGGGCTGAGGACCATCAGCATTTTATGCTTTGTCTACTTGTCCCATTGCCTCCAAGGCACTGTTTTTGCTGTTAACTCAGATTGGGCTTACTTTAAAATGCTGCCTAATTATGTTAAAAATATGAGTAGCTTAGATAAACAACTGGGAAGTAGGTATGTTCATTTCTGAGCATGTTTTTTAATTAAAATTTAAAATTTATTAAATAAAGCTTTTTCAATTCTCATATGCAAAAGCAGCTCCACTGCAGAAGTGAGTTTGTATTCTAAACAAAAATGGTGGGATACAAAACCTCTATATCCTTATTTTAAATTTCAGTTCAAGGGGAAAAAAATTGCCTGCAGTGTTTGAAAGCCAGGCATTGAATCATTTACTTTGTAGCAGTTCAGAAAGCAATATGGGCTGTCACCAAAAATATGGATAGTTTTAATTTTAGGCTTGTTAGTTTTTTACATATAGATGTATTTTGCCCTCAAATATCTTGTTGCCACATTTCAACTTTTATTTTATTTCCATTGCCCATGCTGCTAAAAATGCAAAGGAGAGATTAATTCCTACTTTTCTTTTGGTTTTAAGAGCTTTGGGTGTCATTGCCAATAAAGGTCATCTCCTTTTGCCTGAAATATATGGATTAAATTGTCTTTTTATATGCAGAAGAAGCTCACAAGATAATTTCTTACATGGCCATTCTTCCAAATTGCTTTTCTTGCTAAGTTTCCTCAATTCAGTTACGAAGTTGTGAACTGTCAGTGGAGCTGTGCCACTCCCTGCCAGAGACCCCTTCAGGCTGGGTGATGAAACAAGGAATCTGTACATAAGAGAGAATATATTTCTGGTGGGGCTTTGCTATGTTTGCAGCAATTCTCTTGCCAGCTGTTGTGTAACCAGGCTATTTTACATTTAATTTTTCCACTTCATGGTGTCAGCAAGCTCTGTCTCTGCTGCTGCCCTGTCTGAGTCTGGCTGCAGAGATGCTCTCCTTGGGAAAAGTCATAAATGGTAAAACACTTCACAGGCAACAGAGGGAAGTCAGTCCAAGTCCTCTAGGGCTCTGTGTTTACCCCACTGCTGTTCATCCCAGTTTGCTGGCCTGAAAAGTTTTGGTAGCAATATTTAAAATGCCTTTTTTTGTGCTTGCTGCTTCCACTCCCTCAATTCTAAATGTGCTTTCAATTCTGAAGTTATAGTCAAATTTCCTAAGTGAAGAGATATGTAGCTTTTTTGAAGTTATTTTGTGGAGAAAAGGAAAATCCAATTTTTACTTTAACCCATGATTTTCCATTGAAGAGAGGGTTTTCCTGTCCTAAAATTTAAACTTAGGTTCATTTTGGTTTCAAACATGAAAAACATGCATTTTTAAAATCATTTATATAAAACTTCTCACTGAAACCTACTGAAAATTGTTATAAAGACATTCTTAGATTTGACTACTGCAATTTAATTTAAATTTTTCCATGACAAAGCCATTTCTCACTGAGATTTTTGCAGAACTGGGATAGTTCCTCTTTGAGATATAGCAGGGACTTGGCCTTATCTGAAGGTTTCTAAATGCAAAGGAAACAAATCTACAATAAAAAAAGTTAGCTCCCTATTGTTTACATGAGAATGTTCTCTTGAAATGTATAATTTTAAATTTTCAAGGCTAAAAAAAGATGAAACCCTCTCTACAATCAATGGCAATTAGTCAGAAGATGATGGTATAGTACCAGTAGGGCTAGGAGAACAGAGGAGTACTAAAATCTTTTCAGAACGTATTCATTGTGTCTCCAGGTGGTGCCATCTGTTGTGTGTGGTTCTCATGTTCTTTCAAGGCCATCACTGAAACAAGTCTGAACTTGAGTCAGTAGTGCTTGGAAGGGCATGGGAGGGATATAGTTTTATTAAACTACTGCCATGCTGAATGTCTGGAGGGTCACCATGTAAACATGCATTCTTGTTTAATTAATGGTCATCATGAAAAGTGGGATAGGATATTAAAGACCTTAGTGCAAACAGTCAGCATCCTGCTAAAGTTTTTTTTCCTGGACAGAAGATTCTATAGAAGCCACATTTGTTACAAAGCAGTTGAGTTTAAGCTATTTTTTAAAAAGAACTCCTCAGAATTTTTGGATTTAAGATGAATATTTTCATGGAGGTCTATGCAATCAATGTTGTAGGACGATTTTTTGGGAATTGTCCGAGCATGCTAGCCTGGCCTCTTGGCTGCCTTTCCTTGCAGGCCTAGCTGCTGCTCCAGAGGGTCACAGATCTTGTGTCTAACCTGCCAGCCTTATGTAACTTCCTTGGATACCCCTGGACAGCTAAAATGGCACTAGATACTTATTTTTTGCTGTCTTAATCTGCTTTCTGGTTTTCTAAACCTTCCCAGTGCAGGAGGGCAGTGTATATAGGTTAAAATCTTGGTCCTTGCAAAGACCCTGGCAAAGCTGCAAAGTGTGATGTGCATGTCTCAGAGCCAGGGAGCTGGAAGATTATCCATTGTAGCTCTCCCATCTAAATCTGGAGCTGCCATACCTTCCAGATCTTGAACACCCCTGGTGGTGGGCATCCTTCATTCCCTCCAGGCAGTGCTTGTCCTCTTTGCTGTTTTGGGAAGGAATATTTTTTTTTCCTTTTTCCTGCTAATGGATATTGAATTGTTCCCTCTCCAATTAAGCCTGGAATTTCCATTCCCTTAAGGCACAGAAAACAAGACTGCTCCATTGCAGCAGCCCTTCTTCTGAGCTGAAAGGTTGTTGTGAAGGTTGGTTTAGTTTTTCTTGTACTTAGTGTTTGCTAGACCTCTGACTCCTCTTGCTGAGCTTCCCTGGGTTTTCTAGGCTGACTCCTATCCCTTCTGCCATGGCAGTGTCCAAGCTGGGTGCAGCACATCTGGTTGAGACCAGGAAGGTTGCTCTGCCCTGGCTGTTTTATGCTCTATACTATGATAAGCATCTGTTTGGCAACCGTACTGTACTTCATATTTCACTTGGGGCTCTACAGTGTCCCAGGTGGTTTTCTGCTTAATGGTTGTTTTTGTAATTGTAGTTGTTCTGATTTTTTTCTGGACCTCTTACCTATCCACATTAAGTAGCTCATGTCAATAAAAGCCTCAGCTGAATTAAAATGTCAAATTAATTGGGCTGAAACCAACCAACAAATATATATGACATTTTGTAAAACTAGCAGCCTGACTATGTTAAAAAAAAGCCTTGCAGAGTAACCTGGTGTTTGCCAGATTCTGTGTCTGTTAGCAGAACATTTACCATATTGTTATATAAAACTTGGCAAGGGATTTCATCCCTCCAACTCATTCCAGCTCTGAGACTGTCCTCCAGCAGTCTAGGAGACGTTTCCTCACACTTTGGTGCCTGTGGGTTTTAATGAGTTTGTTCTCTTGCACTGTTCAGGCTATTAGTGCCACCTGGGGCTGTTTCTGGATGCAGAGCAGCCTCAGGGGAAGCCCACCTAGTGCAGCCCCTCCCTTTAGCTGTGAGCCTCTGTGTTTGCTCCATCTGGGCTTGGCTTTTGCCGTCAGAGGACACCTTGGATAGGGAAGGTGGCTAGTATTGTTTACTTCTGAGAGCTGAACTTCTAGAAGGAAAACATGATTCCCTGTGTCACAGAGCTGCTACATCTAAATAGCCAAGGAAGATGTTACCTGGAGATAAGTGGGGAGCAGAAGGCTCCTTCTTTTGTCACTTGGGATTCCATCTGCCCCTCAAAAGTGTTTAATTAATGCTCAGAGTTTATAGTAGCCATGTGTGTTTAATTTGTAAGATCTTCTGTTAAGAATTAATTCAGATTTTTCAGTTCTTTTGAAACAAATGTGATAACACAGTATTAACAAACAAAAAAAAAGCCCTGTGATCAGGCAATTTTGCAGTTCTCATTCATTATTAATAAAATAGGTTCCTACCTTTGTTTTTAAAACACATGGTTCAAATACAGGAAGATAAATATTTTTTGTCTCCTTTTGTACCCCAAATTTGCGAATTTTGGAATCTGTTGGATGGTTACCAGTCCAGCATCTTTGTACTAGTGTGGTGCTGTTAAATACCATGATTTTATGAACAAAGCATGAAACAAGTTCTCTGCAGGATCTTACTGTATTTACATGAAGAAAATGGCTGCATTTTAAGTAGGACTTTTGCTTTCTGGCTTCACTTTTTGAGTAGTCCTGGCACCAAATAATACCAGCTAATTATCTCTTCTCTTCTGGATTCCAGAGGGATAAACTTCAGGCTTTTGGAATATAAAATATCGCCACTGATTTCTTTAAAAGTATTTGAGTTGTTATCACCGTCAGAGAGGGGAGAGAGGCTGCCAAAAAACTTCAATTTAAACCATCTTTCAGCCAGTTTTTGAAAAGTTCATTTAATCATGAGATGATTTACAGGCCTTAAGGAGGAAGCAAAATTAAGGAAGCCTCACTTAAGAGAGTTCTCCTGGTTGTAAATTCAGGGATGGACAGAGACCAGGCAGTGGCACGGGCTGGAAGTTTACCCTTATCACTTTACCCAGCACCACTAATGAGTAAGAAAGAAAACTCAGCTGGGGATCCTTGTGCTTTTAGTTCCAGGTTAAAAGGAGCTCAGATTTCGAGTGAGGAGGGATGGCCTGGGAGGGCTCCAGGAGCAGCTCCTGGCATGGTACCAGGGTACCAGAATGCCAGCATCCCCTGTTAGTGGGGTGCCATGCATGTGTAAAGTGGTCTTTAGGGAATACTTGAGAGATGGTGACTGTGAGACATAATTAGAGAGTGTTTTCCTGTAGTAAAAGTGGTAAAATTTGATTTAGAATTCACATAACAGTATTTCAATAGCTTCTACACTTGGCATTAAAGTGAGATTTTTTTGCTGTACTAATGTGCACACTTGAAAGCCCATCTAAAAATCATACTAAATCTATAAAAGGCTTGTAGCTGATTATTCTGAGAGTTCTTGTTTCTTTCCTCCCTGCTAGAATGTCCTGCCATTTATTTTAAACTTCTAATTAAAAAAAAAATATTCTCAAGACATTTTCTTCTATTTTTTTAATCAAGCTAAGTAGATGTACATAATTTTACAGCAAAACATTTCTATTTCTAACTTCATTGTAATGGCTTTAAAGACAACTGGAGTTGCTTGTTTCTATTTCTTTCGAAGACAGAAGAGAGTATTTTTATTTATTTACTTCTGGCTATGTAAAGAGCACGGGGAAAATTCCATTTAGATGTTACACTCCAAACTAAAACCATCCAAGACTGAATTACCAATTTTTTTTACATTGTTCTGCTTACCTTCTCCAGTGTCATAGGTATTTATTGTCCTGTTTCTTAATGTATACTCAACAGTTTCATGTGATTATTTTAGGGGCTACAAATACTTATTAATGAACTGAAATAATTTCACCATACCATAAATTTTTTATACCAAGACACTGAAAATTTAACAGGGTTTATGAAATGGTGAGACTGTGGAATAAAAATAAAATTAATTAAAAAATCCCAACAAACAGAAATTCACTTCAGACATTACTGCATTACAGATTAATAAATCAATATAAGTTCTCTGCTCACTTTGTGTTTTAACCTTGAGTTCACAAATTCTGCCAGCAGATAAGGACATCTTATAGTGGCTATCAGGAACCTTACAGCATAAACAGGCTATCTTTGTATCTATGCAAATCTTAAGAAGTTGAGGAAATTCATCTTATGAAAGCCTTGCACAATTTGTAAAATTTCTTTGTAGTAAAATAAGAGGCAAAAAAGATGTGTGTTAGCTTTCTTGGGAATATTTGATTAAAGCATGGCTGAAATTTTTGGTACAATTATTTCTGAACTATTGTTAGAAGGTGGAAGGAAGTGTGAGTGTTTTCATAAAGTTAAAAATTATTGCCTTGAAGACTCACAGTTTGGAAATGGCTTTTGCAGTTAATGCAGCTTAGAACTATGTCAGCCACCTTATTTTTGGCCTGTCTCATCCCAAAAGACAATTTTCCTAAGCTTGTGTATGTTGTGGCTAAACAAGACTGTGAGATTTATAGGAGAGTATAAAAGTCACTTGAAGTAAAAATTAGACTCTTCAGTTTTGAAAATAGAACTTGCGTCTTCATGGATTTCATTATTCTGAAATTTAGTGGAGATTGAATGTGGAAGGATGAGGGCATGGGGCCCGTGGCACCTGGAGTTTCTACTTGGAGGAAAACGGGCATGGAGGGGTGAGATTTTATATTCTACATGGATTTGGCTTTGCTGGCAAGGCTGTCAGAAGGCTGTGTGCATTTTTCAGTATCACTGCTCCTTGGAATGATGGGGAGTAGGAGGTTGCTGAGAGTAACCCAGTGAACAAAGGAAGGCACACACCCCCAAGGTGGTGGAGGCTTAATTTACCCCTTTTCTTGGAAAAGAAAAGAAACAGTTTGTGCAGTCTGATCTGCAGTACTTGGAAAATGGAAACATTAGGGTAGCTGGGGAGGAGATTGCAAAATTGAGTGGTGTGAGATGGAAGCAAAAAGTAGAAGACTAGAAATAGGGCATAAATCTGTAATGGTGAGGATAAGCTATGGAACAAGTTTAATTAAGTTGTGGTTGGTTTTTCAAATGAAAACCCCATCAGCCTCTAATTCTCTGTACCACAAATGAGGATGATGGTGATAAATCTTTCCCCAGTTAGAAAAACTGTTTTAAAGATATTTTGTTTCTACAGTGTCACATTTCTCTTACAGCATAACCTACTGTAAATGCACCTATGCTGCTTTAGCCTTTATTTCAAAGATTTATGCAGTTTAGCATTTTGAGCCAAGGTGAGCCCTGTGGATGGATTTTATGCTGGGGCCGTGTTCTGTGCATTGATCATGCCAGTGCATTGAAATACTTCTCAGTCCAAGTTGTCTTCCAAGAAGGAGACTCTGGCATAACCTCATTATTAAGCTGAAAACTCTGTAATATCAATGTCCATGATTAGTTGGGGCAGCAGTTATTTTTGGCCCCTTAGCTCTTGTCTTCTGAAAGCACTAGCTGAGACTTTTTCTTCAGATGACCTTTTTAGTGGTTCTGTATGGAAATACAGTAAACACTTTAAAACACAAATTCATGAGGCTGTTTCTTTATTTTGCCCTTGTATGTTTTGCATTTCTCTAGTCTGGTGTTGCTCATCTTTAGCACTGTTATTAATGAGCAAAAGTATACAGCCAAATCTTGATCTCTGGTCGTCCTGGGTTGTACTAACTTCTGTTTCCTCCTTCCAAGTCCAGTGGTTGTGGTAGTTCCAGGTTGAGGAGGGAAGATTGTTCTCTGCACTTAGGCTTCTAACTGGGGATATCTGAAATCCCCCCAAGGTTTCTGCATACACCTTCTAAGGGGTTGTTTTAAACATCCTCAGTTTAAGGTGAGCCTGCTCTTGCTGTATTTTATAGTTCACAAAGAAGTGTGTAAAGTATGGTCACCAACATTTTTTTCATCACCAGCTGTTGTATTACCAGATACATAACCAAAACAGATGAATTTTTGCCTGTTCCTACCTTCTCTTTTTCGTAGAAGATCTAAATATTCTTATTTTTCCACAGAAGTGTTGAATAGATATGTCATGTAATATAGAGTGAACTTTTTGGTTACTTTGTAACTCTTTGGAATAGCCAGTTGTACTGATGGCAAGTCCTGGCATTATAGTGGAAAACTAATGCGTTTATTGACACGAGATACACAACTTCTTTAAGAGGGATATTTACATTTTTCTGAAAAAAACCAAATCCTTGCAAAATTAAAAATTCACCAAGCCTTTTATTTTTGCTGTTTAATCTTGCAATCTAGCATTTCCATTCTGCACAGCAGATGTGAGCTTAGCAAAAATTATCCAAAACATTGATTTGTCTAGTTCTGTATCAGATCTCAGATTCTGAGTTACTTGAGTTTTAAAAAGTCACCTGCGAGAACAAGTGATTGTACCAAAGAGAGGTGAGCCCCATATCCCTGCTAACCCAGTTAGCCTGCCATGAACCATGCCTAAAAACATATTTCTAGGGAGAGTTAAAGGTGTCTTGCTTGTCACCCTTGATGGATCATTCTTCCACACAACAGTTTTACCCATTTTGAGCTCAGGTGTACTTTGAGCTCTGTCATGTGGCAATAAGGAGTTGCACATTTTAACTCCAGGCTAGAGAGACAGGCATCTCTTCTACGTAGTTTTAAACCTGGCACATAAACTTTCAGATGTTTCTGTTACTTGAAGAGGCAATTATCAACCTTTATTCTGCATTTGTGTCCTTATAATTACACTTCTGTTGCATCCCCTTTGTTTACAGGGGAGAAGTCTTGAAGTCTTGATTAGCCCTAGACCATTTCTTGCAGGAAAATCCGTTTGCACAGCAATAATCCTATCAGCCCTTCTCAGCCTTTTCAGTACTGCTTTTTGAGGTGAGATATCGCAAATGACTCTCTTTTTGTTGTTTCTGCTTTATCTACACTACTTTGTGTATTTATATGTAGGTAGAAGCCAAACCTCCCTAGTTCTCTGCTTTTGTAGAACCTAATTTGACATTTTTAACGAGTGCAATCCAAGAAGAGAACTAAAGGGACCTGTTAGGTATAAGATGTTTCTGCCTGATAGGGAATAAAGAAAAAAGTTTGGTTTTGATGTTGGTGATGCATGAAAAAAAGGCATGTAATGCTTATTCATGTACAAGACTGCAGAGGAGAGGAAAGTAAAAAAGACAATGTAGCTTCTGAAGAAGAGAGCCAAGGACAATAGCTAACTGAGCAGCTTGAGAAGTACATAGGTGGGAAGTTGCTGTTGTGGGATGAGAACAGAGCTCAGCTACATGATAGTCAGTGTTTTTCAGGCTGCAGAGATGATAGTATTTTCTTTGTTTAGTGGTGATATTTTGTGAAAAGCATTTAAGCAAACCAAAGCTGGAGTGCATAGGAAATTGCTGGGAATGCTTCCCTGCATAACAGCTCTGGGTCTTACTACAGCTTGTCCAGGGGAGCCTTGCTTGTGCCTGTGACTGGTGTGGACAGCAGAAGCCCCTCCTTACAGGCATCCTTTGGCTTACCATCCCCTGAGGGAAGGGCATTCCTACCCAAAAGGTGGCTGTTTTTACAGGTACCCCTTGCCCCAGCAGCTCAGGGTGTTTTGGTCCATTTGGATTCCCTTGCATACAGCAATCCCCAGGTGTGGTGACAGTAAGGTATCTTCTCTTTTTTTTTTTTCAAGTCTCTCGATGCCCTTTCTGCCGCTGGTGGCAGAGCAAGGGCTGAGCCCACAGCAGCTCTGGGGACTGGCACTGCTGGAGGAGCAGGCTGAGCCCTCCACATCATTACCCAGATCAAGAGGCTTCTTGTAAAACAAGTTACATTTGAAAAATGTCCCCACCTCCCAGCAGATTGCTACAGCAGTGCCAGTGTCAGGTGTCAGTGGTGGGCTGCAGTGAGTGCTCCCTCCCACCCAGCACCTGCCTTTCTCCAACTCCTCTTCCTTGCCTCAGCCTGATCAGCCACCATCTCACACCAGCTGTTCCCTTGCTGCCCAGCTGCTCCCAGAGCTGGGACAGCCCTTTGGGGAACAGCTGCCCTCACTTTAATTAAAGACTTCTGTTTTCCTGGATTTTGTTAACTTTGAGTAAACTAAAAGTATTTTTCCCTTGTTGTGATCAAAAGACCTGGATAAGGTAGCAGAAGCTAGCAAGTAGTTGTGCACATTCTAAGATGATGGCACTCTCATTTCCAGTTGAAAGCTGCAGAGATCCTGTTTTCATTCTCCTGGAAAAGAACACCACTTCTAACAACTCAAAAGGCTTTGAGAAGTGCCCATGTCCAACACAACTCTGGTGGTTTCTGCCAGTAGAGGAGCTTGACATACCTTAGGAATGGGGAGATTGGTACCTGGTGAGCCTTGTGCACTGCTCCATCACTCCAGGAGGACAGCAGGTCTCTCCCAGGCTCTGCTCTTCCACACTGGGAAGGGGTCAGGTGTGCAGGAGAAGAGAACTGGGGCCCAAATCACATATTGGTGCTGTAATATGTTCAGTGCAGGGTTGATTTTTTCTGTGGAGCAGTGCCATCATACAGAAGGATGGCAGCTACACCTCACCAAACAGTGTGTGACAGGCAGTTTTGGAGATGCTTGGGGATGAATTAGGAAGGAAGAAGCTAAAGACAACAATTTCATACCTATGTCTTTGTACCTTTGTGCAAAGGTCGTTGTGGGTAAAAACTTCCTGAGTTGGTGGAGGAATTGCTGGAGGAGTAGGAATTGATGGGAGTGTAGATGTACCTCCTTACTGGCTGTCACTAGTTCACCAAGAACATTACCAGGATCTTTGCTTGAAAACCACTGGTTGCACCATGTCCTCTTGCCTGAGAGGGTCTTTGGTGGGTGCCTGTATTTCAGAAAAGGCTGGGAAGGAGGGCTAAGGACTCCAGCATGGCTGGGCATCACCACATCTTGAAACCCTGGCATGGCATCCTTCAGCTTCATCTGGGTTCCTGCCCAGTCTGAAAAATCCCTTTTGCCATCCATTTTCATGAATGGCATGCTTGTGGTTTTCAGAAAGAGTATTTAACCAGGAGCTTGAACACATAAGGTGATAGGACAAAACACTCCCTTGATGCTTTTGCTGGGTTTTCTCCTCCTTAAGGGCATACAGACATACTGTCTTAGCTTCAGGAGATACTATCCATGCTATATCTCACCCAGTCTAGCATGTTCAGGGATTTGAAATAATTAAAAATTTATATTTATTGCTATCTTTAAAGTTAAAATACAGTCAGGAGCTACTGTGATTTTCAGCATTTGACTCCTGTAGCTGGAATCCTTAGTGTCATGAAATCCCTGTGCAACCCTGATTTTCTCTTATTACACTAGTGATAGCATTGTTTGGAATATGAAAGGCTTAAGATACACTTTCTATGAAAAAATTGGATCCCCTCTGAAAACAGCTGTTACACATTAAAAATGTGCAAGCAATTCTTAACAAATAACATAGCAATGTTTGGCTTGTCAGAAGAGTACCTTGCATAAAACCTTTCAGTGCAAGCTTTTTATATAGAGATAATTATTCTCGTAAAAAATAATTTAAATTTACAGATGAAAGTACAAGCCTTCAGCATCTTAACAGATATGAAATATTTAATCAGTAATTCTTCATTTTATACTCTCAAATAGGTAAGGAATTTCCTCCAGGAAAACAAGGAGGCCATTTCTATGTTGATCTGATGGGCTTTCAAGACACCATAGATAGCCAAGAAAGCAGCTCAGTCATTGGTTTAGAATAAGAAAAGTGATTCCTGTCTTATTTTTATGGGAACCAAACTAATTAAAAGCAACACTTCTAAAAGCAGTTTCTTTATTATATGCTAATTTTGTGCAGTATATTTCAGGTTGTTGATATGAGGGAGGGTTTCAGGTCTGATAGCATTTTTGTTGCTAAATATGGCCCTCCTCAAACCTGAAAGACACCTGACTGAGTCAAAAATAGAGTTGAGCAGCATGGTAATATTTGCCTGGGAACAGTCAAGGCAAGTTGGGTTGACAGATGAAACACGTGCTAGAACATGAGGAGAGGAGAAGAGAATACCTTTGTTAAACAGCACAGCCAGCCAGGAGTGCTGCCAACATTTCACTTGTTGGCCTTCCCAGAAGAGTAATAGTAGAGTCCATGTTTTGTGTGTGTGCCCCTCCAGTGATCTCCAAATTAAATTAAAATACCTCAACATGATCAATGTTTGTATAACAGTAAGAATAATCTGCTCCCTCAATTTTCCCTGAGTAGGTTTTGACATCATTCCCATTAGAGGTTTTAGCAGAAGCTGCTGAAAAACCTCAGCTGAACGTGGCACAAAGAAAATAACACTTTTTTCTCAGTCTGTTCATTTTACTTTAACCACATGGTATGCTATCAGGAACTTAGAGTGTTCAGGTGATCTGTGCCTCTTTTAATGACCCAGGCGGAGAAGGGACCCCAGGCCAGCATGGCAGGTTGCTTCAGCTGTGGCAGGGGTAGCATCTCCATCCTCTGCCCTTGGATGTAGTCTGGCAGTGGGAACATGACAGTCTGGCTGGGTGTGATTTAGTCACACCAGGGATGTTGTCAGTGTACTGTTGATTTTGTTATCAGTATGGAAAACACCACCAGAAAAAGCAATTATATTCCTTGATGATGAGCTGTTAAAGTTTTCTCTGGCCAAAGGTGCTTCTACTGGTTGAAGTTAAAAATTTATTTGTGTAAATTTAAATTTGGTATGCTATAGTTAATTCCATATGTTGCTGTCTGCTTTTAAAGCCCTGAGCAAGCTAATGTAAAAAAAAATCCAGAAACACACTGCTTGAAAAAGTAATACACAGAATAATTTGTCACAATAAGACCAATTCTCCTTAAATACTCCTTATTTAAAAAATCATTGATAACAATGCAAAAAATTACTACATTGCTTTTTTTTCAATGTTGATGTCCATAGCATTAGTCAGGAAACAGAGCTTCCATTTTTGTGTTGTACATTAACTCTCTCATGGGGTGATAGACTGGAACTACAGTTCCACTTTATGATCAGGAAACAAGGACGTGGCTTTTTAAGCAGTTCTCAGAATAAGCAATGCAGGAGGTTTGGTAGATTAAATTGATCTGTATGTGCCATTATAATCATAGCCTGACTGATTTTAGCTTACAATAGTACTAAGAATTGTATTGAAAGGAATCTCACCATTAGATATATGCCTCTTGTGCTTGTCTTTGGGATGTAACATTGACTTCAGCTGGGTGAGGCTTGTCCCAGAGGCTTATGTAACTTAAGTCTCCATATAATCCAGCAATTAGAGTGCCAATATGCAGAAATTTTAATATCATTATCAGAATTCATAAACTGCCCAGTGGGATGCTAAAGTTGTGACTACATCCTACACCTTCTAAATCTCTACAAAACTGTGAGAAGTTCAGCCAGCTGTTCTTTCAGTTTTTTTCCTGAACATGGTTATTCAACTGTGTCTCACTGGTTATGTCCCAAATTAGAGGGCTTTCTTTTCTGGGAGCAACTCTTTGTATTGCTTTGCAATTGTTACAAAATGAACTGCTCTGGAAAAATAACCTTATTTTCTGACACAACCACACTCAAACTGCTGCATCTTGAAGCTGTGAACTGTCACTCCAGTAAGACCCTGGTAATGACCTGAGGGAAAGAGTTTTGCAGATATTAGAGAGGTATCTGAACAGCATAAGAATAACCATGAGATATAGCTAATAAGGTGGGACAAAATAAAGGCAGAATTAGGAATAATATAATATAATACACTATAATAATATACTAAGAGTTAGTAATTTGGCAATTTAATGTGCTACATTTAAGTTTATTTAGTTCTTTAGTACTGAGTAGACAGAGGGTTATTTAGCAGTAGCTGTAGTACATGAAGTGCATAGGAGAACTGTGCCAAGTGGGAGGAAAAATGCCTGCCTATCAGAGCCCTGTAATTCCACTGCCTTGTTCTCATGGGATCGAGTGCAGCACCTGCAGAGGAGCAGGCACTGGAGGATGTACGTGGGCTGACACCACCATCTGTCCTCCCTGTGCCTGTTCCTCACCGTGGTGCTTCCCCATAGAACATTTGTCCTCTCGGTGTTCCTCAGTGAGGACATGGGGGACACTAAAGCGTGTATTGTGATGTTGGAAAAGATGAAACTTGCCATTTGCAGATAGCATACTCCTATATTATAATTGTTTGATTTAGTGCCCTTTACTGCAGTCTCCAGAGGAGTGCTGAATGACTCCTGCTATCACTTCCATACCTAACTGGATTCCCACAGGATAATGTGCAGAGGTGCTGCTTTGGAGTACAGTGTTGGGGATCTGCACTGGATGTGTCACCAAAACCCTCCTTCCTCAGGCAGTCTCACTGCCAGGCTCTCTGTCAGCTCCTTTTCATCTCTGCATGGCATCTGTCTGAGACCCGGAGGTGGTGGGAGCTTCCCACCATTGAGCAGTAGACAGTTTTCAGATCTGCTGGTGTTCCCCCCCAGGACTCTGTGTCAAAGAGCCTTGAGCCATTTCCCTAGTCAGGAGGAAGATGTATTTGCCAGTGGGCTTCAAGCAGAAGCAGCCAAGTCACAGTTTGTGGCATTCCGTGTTGTTCTTTACATTCATTCTTGTTTGGAGCCTGATCACTCATGCAAAGTGTTACCTTTAGGGGAAAATGCATTATGAGATACACTTCATTATTGGGCTAGATAGTAGGTAAGGGCTTCCAGTCTAAATTCTTCTCTCCTGAATATGTAGACAGATGTAGAAATAGGTTCACAAAAGAGGATAAAAACCAAGGAAAGGGTAGATCTTCAAAAGGCAGGTGCAAGTTTACTGATGGTCCCTATAGATGGGAAGTCTGAAATTTTCTAAAACTTCAGTATGTATTTAAAAAGTAAGTTTATTTATCTGCTGTTCTTCAACCTCACCCTTCTTTTTGAAAGAAAAGTTGTCATAAACATACCGTTTAATAACCAGGTACCTTGTAGTCTGTTTAGGCAAAATATATAATATGAAGATTGATAAGAAGGTGTACTCTTAAGTGGCAGTGGTAAAATCTTGTGCTTTTTATTACAAAAAACACTTCAAAGTGAAAACTCTATCTTCTCATTAGTGACTGCTGGCATTCCTTGAAAATTTATTTCTAATTCAGTCTCAAAGAGAAAGAGTTTTGTATCGTCTTCTGTGTCCCTTTCCCTTACATAGGATTTCTTATGTGAGTGCCATTTTGAGACCACATTGATTGTGGTTCTCAAATATTTCTCTTGTGAGAACTTTCTGCTTCCCTTTGCTTACATTTTTATTGGCTTTTGACACTTGGCCTGGAAAGGCATGCAGAGAATCCCCTTGCTCCTGCTTGGTGGGTTGATCCCAGCCCAGGTGCATTCTGTCTCACCACTTTAGATGGGTAAAGTACCTCCTACTGCTGCAGGTTTGATCAGATAGAAGATTCCTCACATCCTACATGACCATGTCAGCTGAATAAATAGGCAGAGATTTTCAGCAGACAGTTTTGTGTCTGTAACCACTCTGGGGAAGTAATTTGCCATAAAACTCTTCTCATAATACAGACATAATTTGATTGATAAATGCAGTAAGTTCACTTCGCTGTATTCACAGGGTCACATTCATTTTTGTATGTGAATGGCAGTTGGTTTATTTTTCAAAATGTTTTCAAGTCTCATGAGTTTCATAAGTTGTAGTGTCGATAAGTATCCGTCCAAAAGCACATTACTCGTTCTTCGTTATTTGTATTTGTTCTCCTTTAAAACAAATTTTAAAACCCTTATCTAGAAACAAAACCATATACTGGAGATTTTTTACATAAATAATTTTGCTAATGTTAGTGATACAGAAAAAAACGTGGGGTTTGTAAGGATAAGGAAAAATAATAGCAGGTTTTCTAAACGCTTAGTTACTATCAGTAAGTGATATTGAAAATCAATTTAGAAAAGCCCCCTAGTGCCTGATAGTTATATTCACATTAAGATAAATAGGACAGCATATGCTACCACTTACCTTAAGAGGTTAATGAAAGGCTGTTCATGCACAATGACTAATCTAAACTGGGATAGTGAAAAATTACCAGTGTTTGATATTTTTTATAATTTATATAGTAATCAAACCTTAGCAATATTACTGAATAGTCTTTACAAAAGTGTGTCTTACTAGCAGGTTTTTTTCAGAAGTAGTTTTTTAGTGCAAAATTTAGTTGAATTGTATGTACATAGCACAAGTCCTGTCCCACCGTGTGTTGAAGGTAGCACAGTTCTTCCAGAGATAGAGGACGTGTCCCAGCAAGATTGAGCTGGGCATGAGGAAGGGCTGGATACAGACATCTGCTAGATAATGCCCTTGCCTTAACTTCAGTAACCTTCCTTTGTTTCACAGCCACCTTGTTTCACACAAAGAGAAGTTTCTTTTGCCAGAGCCTGACATTTGCAACAAACTTTCTGAATTCTTAGTGATTAAGATGTATGGAAACAGCCATAAGATGACAGGATCTCCTGAAGCTGCAGAAGCGATACCTATGAGGCAGCAGTATCCTCTTTTACTAATGCCTTTTTCCAAATAAATCCAAGACTCTTATTTTCAATGCTGCAACCGTTTGTAGTAGAGAACAGGATGAAATCAGAAAACCATTCCCTTTTGTACTCCACAAAGTCTCCCTTTCCTCAACCCTATGAGTCCTGAAATGTGCTGGTTTGGCCTTTTGTTTGTCAGGGGTTTGGGATTTGGTTTTGGGGGTTGGGTTTGGGTTTTTTTTCATTTTGGTTGTGGGATCGAATGGGGGGTTTTTATTTTAAACAATAGGTTATGTAAAAGTTTCTCTTGACTGCTATACTTAGAATTTAGTTATATAAACTGTTTTCCTCACACTTCTTCTTCCTCCTCTCATTGTTGACGCACAGTCCCAGGAAATCTCAGTAATAGAGAAGAGGCTGAACTGGGTTTGAGTTTTGTGTAGCATTGCTCACCCTCTGCCTCTCTGAAACTCATTTTCCAATTGCTGCCATGTGTGGAGTAAATGTCACCAATGTTTCCATCTGGGATTCTTTCTACCTTGTGTTTTCTGTCCCTGAGAAAATATTTCTTGTCTGTTTTCCAGACCTTTTGTGATATGCTCAATAATAAAAATGGCAATGCTTGATATTTTCCTTCCTTTCCATCCTGTCTTTTGGAAAAAAAAAAATCTCTTTAACAGGGGTTAAACAAATCTCACCAGTTAAATTGGAATGCGTTTTTACATCTTTACATTATGCACAGTTGAGCTCTTTCCCAAAGTGTTTTTTTTTAACAACAAAACATCCCCCAGCTTTTCCTGTCTGGGATTCAAAATGACAATAAATGTTAAGATCCATGGAGTTTCATTTTTTATTACGATTTAGTGTAGTAGGTAATAGTATAGGGAATGCAGCCAGGCTTTTGAAACTGCCTGTGCAGAGACTGCATATCCACACAGAAACTCTAAGTAAACAATTTAGCTGTATGCTGTTTATTCCACCTCTCTCTTTCTCTTTTCTTTGCTAACACAGGTCCACAAAGATTCTCGAGTTCTCAAGCCCTAGCTTATGGAAGTGTGTAATGTCAGTGTGGTTGCAAAATCACACAATCTCCTAGCTCTGTATCTTATCCTTCACCCAACATTGCACAACGCTGGACTGTCAGCTAGGAGAACGAAAGGAGCCAGATTGTGTTGTGCCACCTCTTTTTCTAGCTCATGCATAAGTTGCCACCAGGATATTTTTCTGTGTTTGTAACACGTTTGGTGGATTTGGGGCACATTCTTTGCTTCCATTCTCCTCATTCATGTGACCCTTTCCCAGTGCTTCCAAATGAGCTAATGTGTCTTCAACATGGAGAAAACCAACCAAGTTGGTTAGGCTGTGTATTGTTCTCTTGTTTTATTTGTGGGTTGTTTGGGGTTTTTTTAATTGGTCTTTGTTCTGTTCTTTTTAAAAAACATATCTACAAAAAGAGAATATATAACTTTCTGCCCTAAATACCTCTTTTGCATCAGGGATGGATATTTTAATGGAGTGAGGTGTAATAGCAGAACAGTGCCATGTCTCTGTCCTCATGAGCATCGCTGCATGCAGATTAGAAAGGCTCTGTAGTGCTGCTACTGTATGCCAGATTTGCTATTTGCTCTTGTTTGCATGATAGTATTTCTAATTTACTAATATGATATGGAAATAATGGCACATCACCGATCTTTCAACATATTGTATCACTGCTTTATCATATTAGGCTAATACACTGCGAGAGTTGATAGCACCTCTCCATGTCAAATGGGAACCACATCTCTTGGCACTGAACCGATTGGACTCAAAGGTTGATAAACTTATCATTAGAGAATTGGCACGGCGGAGACTCAACTTCAGCCTCTTGCAAGCAACCTAATGGCCTCCGGTCAGAAAGTCAGTTCTTCTTGAATAACTTTGATGTTTATAACAGAGAACAGACCTGTTAAAGCATAGACAACCACATGCCTGAATATGAGGCCTCCAGGAAGGTGTCAAAGGCATGGCCAGTCTTTTGAAGAATGCACCCTTTCCACAATGGGACTAGGCACAAAGTCAGATCCAGTCTACATGGAGCACATTTGCAGAAAATACTGCCCCCCGCACGGGAGAACGGAAGGGGAAGAGGGTCTTGGCAGGGGAAGGGCTTTGATGTCACTCAGTTTTGTTCTGCACACCTCGAGGAATTAAAGAGGGATTCAGCCATGGTAATTTCCCATTGCTTGTACTGAACTCCAGTGAACCCATTCAGGCCAGCCAGACAGAGTCGTGTCATTTAAGCGTGCTTCACATTAGTGAAGGGAGTTTCCTTACTGTGTCATGCTAAACTAAGTGTATTCTGTCACGTGGTGGTATGTACAGACCTTTCAGAGACTTCCATTTATCTAATGGTTTGTAATGAATGCCCAGAGGGTACACTGGCACTCGTTCGGATGATGACGGAGAAGATACCTCACGCTGAGATTTATTAGACTCTGCAGTTAAACTCTTTGGTTCCTCTTTATCTTCTAGGACTAAAACATGTGAGTGATGCTGCCTGGCCAAGCAGGCACAAAGTATTCTCTGTATAACACCCAGACTCCAGAGGGCTGTTTTGGGGCCAGTATTTGTCTGGATGTCACTCAAAGTAGATTCAGATATTGTATTTATCATTATGTTCTGAGTCCCCTATGGGTTGATGTTTGCCTCTATCTCTGTGATTAGAATGTGGATTTTCCTTGATATATTTGGCTAAGGGTGTATTGTAATAATGTTAATGCTAATTACTTGATATTTCATACTATCTTACGGGGAGATACTTTTAAAAAATGTATTTTGAAATGTTTTCTTTCTGTTTGCTCAATGTATGGTATTGCATTATGTTAATACCAATAAAATTATATATATATATAGTTATATATATATTTCCCTTTTATAAAGAAGTAAATTATGCTTTTTTGCCTCACAAACAGGAAATGTGCAGTGAATAAAATGACATCATTCTGCCTTACAGCAGGTGACAAAGCTTATAATAGTTTTAATATTCTTTTTTTGAAAAATAAAAAGTATAGTATGACATAAACTAGTTGGAAATTCATCAAAATGCATGTTTTATGTTTCTGCTCAATGGGACTGTCACAAAACAGCCTAAATATTTAGCAATGTTGTTTTGGCATCTTTAATTTCTTCTAATCAGAAACATGCACTGTATTGCTATTATTGATTACAAAACTGTACTGTCATAAATTTTTGCCTGTTGGCCAGATAGACAAACCCACCGAGTTTGTCTGTAGGAATTGATTTTAAAATTTAATTTAGTGCTCTTTCCAATGCTTGGCAAAGGCAGAATTTATTTTTTATATAAGGTTGCCTTTGAAGTACCTGCCTCTGCCAGGAATGATAAATCATTGCTAAGTACATAAAGATTCTGCAACCTGAAGGATATGTGATTAAAGTCTTGTTGGAATGGCCTGCAACCCCAGCCAGTCCTTTACATTCTGTCATTAAATTCCATAATTAGTTGGAGGTGAAATGTTTTGGAAATGAATTAGAGAAGCAGAAGCAAGGATGTGACTCTAAAATGTCCTTTGGCTGCCATTTGGGGTTACACTGATGGCTTATTTGCTGCTCGTAGCCAAAGGCCAGCATCTATCTGCACTAATGCCTATTAGATTGTCTTCAGCTTCCTCTCTTTCTTTTCCCCACCCTTTCTAACATATTGTATTGAGTATCTTTGTTTTGCAGAGGCATTCAGGAGGGCTGTAATTAGCAGTCCCTGGCATTTAATTGCATACACATTTGTTAAATATTTTTCTGTATGCCTTAAAATAAAGTATAGAAAATGGCAGTAAATGTTTCTTTAATGAAGGCATTTGATTTATTCATGAAGTCAGGATTTTCTAAAAGGTGTTATTTTGGGCTTAATAAAGGAAATAAGCCAGCAAATTTTCTGTCTTGCTTTTGCATAACCATCATCTGTCAGGGCTGACATTCAATTCCTTTCTCTTGTTGCTTTTGTGGCAAACACATTCTGCCCAATGGGTGGGGGATGGACCTTTCTGCTCTGACCACTCTCATGCCAGTTTTGAGTGCACTTTGTGCTGAGGTTCATACATGTTCACAAGTTCATTTTGACATCTGATGACATGAGTGATGTCTAGAAAAGCCACATGGAATTACTGCATTTCTCTCATCACAGCAATGGCTTTTGTCCTGAAAGGTACTTTGAGCTCTGTGTGGTGCCTACAGACCATGGGGGTGTGATGGGCATTCAGCAGCTGATGGGGGTGCCTAATATTTGGCAGTGTTGTGCCCTGCATAATTAAGATGTAAATTGGGGTGCAGCTTAATTAGGTTGGAATTTAATCAGTGCAGCTATCATAATGTGCAATTATAAATCCATTAATAAATCTGAATGTCTGAATAAATACAACATCTTCTTGGGATCACATTTTGGGAAGTATTTCAGGCCCCTTGCAGAAACACCTCGGGAGGTGCTTCCCCAGCAGACCACAGTGAGTTACAGAGGTAACTGAGGCAGACATTCAATTAACCTGGCCCCTGCCCACACTAATGTTTCTCCCATGTTGAAAGTAGAATTGCCATTCCTTAGTGATGTGTTTTGGAAGACTTTACTCTCGATGCTATGTTTTCATACAAATAAGCAACTTGGGATGTAGCCTGAAGTAGAGTTCATTTTCCAGATGGGTGTTGCTCACCAGGAACGTGTCCCCCATCTGTTCAGGCTTGCTTTCAGGTATCAATCCCATAAGCCTTGACAGGCACTGCTGTTGTGCGAGCGTGACTGTGGCTTGATTCTGCCTGGTGAGTAATGTTGCTGGGTCCGTATCGTTTGTCACTTAACCTTTCACAACTTTGGGTGCTGCAACAGCTTAGGTTTGTAAAAACAGCGTTTTCCTCAAGGAGTAATTGCTTCTAAATATTACTTGTGAATTACTATTTGTAGGGAACTCCTCATCCTGTTCAAAAGTTACAGAATCCCCACATCTAGCAATTTTGCCCAGTTTGCTCCAGCCCCTGGCTTTCCTCTTAAATACAAGTTTTGTGTTGTTTTTGAACTGCAGGGCCCAAGGGGAGGTGTACCATCAAAGTGTGATTTGTCTGTTTATTTCACTTCAGCATTGATAGTTTGTGATAAAATTAAACAGCACTTATATCAGTGTGTGGCACAGAAAAATGTCAGGATATCCTATTTCATTGTGTAAAATTCTCCCAGAGAGTCACTAAAATCAGCAGATTAAGGTTAAACTGGTGCCTTCATGGGCAGCTTAATGAGTAGAGTACCATATCCAAAACCAAGGAAGGATGTAACTATAACCCTACTGCAGAAAAGTTCAGCCACTGTTCAGAATTCCATTACTTTGGGAAGCTTTGGAGTGACTTCATTCTTATGCCCTCTCTGAAATCACAGCCCACCAGTATAACCTCATGAAACTGCAGGACTGCGAGCAAAGAGGGAGCTACAGATGCTCATTTGAGGTGTGCAGGAGCTGTCAGGAGGCAGCACAGGCAGAAAAAGCTGTTTATTCCCTCTGTGTGTCCCCTTCTCATTAATGCAGTAACCCATGAGCTGGCACCTGTACTTCACTGCTAATTGGATGTCAGAAATGGCTGAATGTCCCTGTCAGCTCAACAATGCAGATCTGCAGGGAGAGATGTTGAGGGTTTTGCCCTTATGCTCAGTTTAGTGTGTTTAGTAAGCAATTCCAGTTGTGTGGAGGGCTGAAGAGATGTGGCTGAGGTGGGTGTGAGACTCAGAGCAAGACCAGCTGGAGTGTCCCATGGAGGCTGGAGGTTGAAGATGTGAACATGCTCCAGCCTGCCAGCTCACACTGCAGCCAGCAGGGCACTGGAGGCCATGGCTTGTCCTTCAGACGTCCCCAGGGAGGTGACTCCAGCAGAAAAGAGATTCTCAGGGATCTACTGACCCAAAAGGAAAACTGCTAGTGCCATAAGTAGTTCACAATAAGAATTTGACCTTCAGTGCCACAGCAAAGACTTGGCACCTGTCAGGCCTTAGAGAGGCTAGGGCTAGATCTTTTAAAAGATGGTGCCTACCTGATTTTGATACTGAACTTGGCTGTAGTGGAAAATGCCTGAAATACCTTCAGATATCTGTTGTTTGGGAGATGAGTTGTCCACTTGCCTGCACAGTTCATTTTATTTTAAGAAACCAAATTTATACTCATGCATGTGAGAGGAGAAGCAGGCTCATACCATTGGGTGTAAAACTCCAGCAAGTGCAGGACTCTGTTCTCTTGGTGCTTTCAGTGAGCACCCTCCCTAGAGAGTTACCCTTTTTTGTCTGCAGGTTTATGTAATAGGAGGGAATAGAAACTGTGTACAACTATCCTGGTAACCCAAAAATACTTCCACTTTAGAGGAAATGATGGTATAAAATCCAGATTTAATACCTGCATTGAATAAATACAAAATAATAAATACAGTAAATATAAAATTTAATGATGCTCCAGCTACTAAAAATTCACCAAACACATGGGTCAAAGCTTGTTTTTAAACAACGCTCCTCCCTTCCTTGATTCAAGACTTTTGGGAAAATCCTGCACTTTCACATTCACAGGGACAGAAAGGACAGAGGATTATATGAATCAGAAGAAGGCAGGGAAAAGGAAGCAATACCAGAGAGAAGGATTGCAAAGACTGGGTACTGCTCAAGAAGCCCCTGTTTTGCTTTTAATTTAGTTTTAACTCAGTTTGCTTAAACTTTTCTTGACTTGTAGAAAATATTAATATGCTCATATATGTGTGTGTGTGTGGACATATATATATATATTAAAATATGTGTGTGCGTTTACAGGTGTAATCATATATCCAGTCAGGCTTTGGTTTTAAAGTGGCATAGAACATAGCATAGGTGTCTGCTTGTACTTTAACAGGGAAATCTGCTCTATCTTACCCAGAGCAGATGATTAGCTGCTGTTTCCCTGCAGACCTGCATTTTATTGCACCTCCTGCCTGCTGTACTGTGCCGGGTTTAAATACTGTGTTGCTTCTTCCTTTTCTCAGTAATTAGGGATGTGACTTGTAACATTTTCCTACCAGGAGCTGACTTTCCATGTCACGGTGGGTGCCCCCATACCTGTGTAGAAGTGACATCGTGCACAGCCACAGCTGTGCAGACACCATCTCCTTTAAGCCTTTACATTGATTTCACCACTTGGTTCCTTTTAAAAATTACTAATTCCTGAATCTTTGTATTAGAAGCATTTGGGTATGTCTCACTCTTGGGCAGTTTGGAGTCTTAATGATTAACCTGAACAGCAGCAAAGATGGATTTAGGCCTTGCACTGAGAAACAACTGCTTCTTTGGAAGATTTCTTTTCTCCCCTCCATGGCAACACTGCTAAAATCCACATGCACTCTCTTTTCATCCTTCTTCCTTTTCACCTTGTCCCTAGTATCTAGGCAGATCCCTTCGGTCTCTCTCCTGGCTGTTCCCTGGGGTTTGCAGGCCCAGCCAGGCTGCTGCAGGCTGTGGCCTCAGCCCTGCTGGCACAGCTGGGGCTGCAGAGCTCGCTGCAGGAGGCTGCCCCTCGCGAGGGGTCTGCAGGCATCTGTGTGCTGCTCTGCCTCCCTGCCAGGGAAACCACTGCCGGCCCAGGCAAGGTTTGGCAGTCCCCGTTGTTAGACATGGAATTCAAACGCTTTCTTGCTGCCGGGATTGTATCAGTTATTGGTTAGCTTGTGGCAGACCAGGGTGTCTCTTCCCAGCATAGACCCATCAGGGTCAAGAAGGCAAAGGGGGAAAAAAACACCCAGAGGTTTGTGCACCCAAGGCTGTTTTATCTAACTTGAGACCATTTCCCAGAGGCCTGGGATGCTTCTTGTTTTGGGAGAGTATAGACTCCATTTACTGTCACTCACAGAAGTATCTGGGACACTTGAGGTAAATGCCTCCCCTACACAAAAAGTGAAGCAGAAAGGTGTAGCTCTCAAATTGGAATCAAATCTTCAGGGTTTGGAGGGAGAAAATAACGTGGCAGCTGTTTTATAATGTAATTAGTGATGTATTCTAAGAAAATTGCCTCCTTAATATCCTGAGAAAGCTGAGGTTAGCTGGTTCCTCTGCCACAGGGAGTGAACTCACCAAAAGGAGTGAAAATGGGAGTTTAAATTTCAGTGGAGCCTGGAGATTTTAGTCTGACTGTGCCTTGTTCGCTTGCTGTCACAGACTTCACAGCAGCTTGGCTTTCTGGGGATTTGCAGAGGGTGGAACTTGTGTTCAAATGCAGGGCTGACTGCAGGGAGAGGAGTGGGCGTGTGTGCGAGGAGTTGCAAAGCAAAGGAAAGTGTGTCACTGAGCAGGAGAGGTAGCAAACAGAAAAGAGGATAGTGGGGAAAATGGAGAATTCCATCAGGGTGGCAGTGGTGTCCATCAGTCAGGATGAGAAGTCTAAAGGCAATGGGGTTGAGCCTGGGGGTGTCTGGAGGCACTGGCAAAGACCAGAGGGGCCCCAATGAAGGGCTTTGATCCTTGAAAAATAGGGCCTTGTTGGTAAGGGTAGGTGACAGAATTTATTAACTATCCTTACACAGGCAGTTCTGTTCACTCACAGCCCCACGTGAAATCGTGGGCTCCTCTGGTACCCCACTGAAAGGCCAAAACCATGCAAGATTTTGTCAGCTTGAGCTTTAGCAGAAAAGTCAATCACAGAAGTGCAGGGACCTCCACTGAAAACTGCTGGAGGTTATTCCATGTATTTAGAGCAGATTTACGAGAAGTGTGTGCCTAGAGCTTCTCTGTGTCCAGAGAGCAGTGTGTTAGCCAGCTGGGCTGCAGTGGTGACCTTCTGCAGGGTTCTAATTCAGTACCATCTTCCTGAATCATCACTTTACACGGGCCAATCATCTCTTGATCCATGTAAATACCAATGGTAACTTTCTCTCTGGTCACTTTTCACATAAGTACCTTATGCTCTTACGATCTTGATTTGTAAGAGGGGAATAATGGAAAGATGAGTTGCCTAACAGAGCCAGGAGGTGATTACACTTAGTACATCACAAAGCTTGGTGCATGCTCTTTTCAACAGCAAGTGACAACACAATATGAGAAATCCCACCAGTTTTTTCCTGAATGCTAAGAACTCAAACAGTTCCTGACCTGTTAGAGTTTCACCTACTCAGCCATAATCTTCATCTCTCTCTCTCCTGAAAAAACATAAAAGTAGTTACGAATGTTTACTGCATTCTGAGAACTGAGGGCAAAGTACAAAACGTTCAGAAACTTTTCCTATAGAAAGCAGAATAGTGAAAAATAATAATAAACACAATGTTTACTAGACAGATGTATTCATTATCTCCAGAACTGAATGCAAATAGCTTTGCATTCACTTGAAGACAGCAGGAGCTTCTCTATTACGAAATTCAGTACCTGTATATTCTTGCATTTGGAAGATAGGGTTCTCACCAGATTTAGATCCCATGTGTTAGAGTTTGTGCTGCTTTATCTCTGCTCCTGAGTTACAGAGTTGTTCAGGCTCGTGTGGGGCAGGGGACAAAATTACAGCATCAGAGAGGACACCCTGCTTTTCAGCAGTATGTGGAAACTCAGCAGGCAAATGAGTGTGAAAAACAACTGTTGTGTTGGCTGCTGGTCTGAGGTCACCTGCAAATCCTATTAGACCACATTTTCTACTTAAACAAAACATTACCAGAGGTCTTATTCTTCCTTAACGAGACAGCCATGCTGTAAAAGCATGACTTGCATTCAAATCCACCAATTTTAAAAAAGAAAATATGTTTTAAGTTCAGCTCTATATCTAACAGAATACCTCAGATGCTTTATGGTGCCAAGGGTTTCACCAACACCTACAGGAAATCAATCAAAGGCTCTAGCAGAAGGCTGAGGGAGGGGGGATGTGTGTGTAATCTCATTCCCGCCTACTGAGAGCCATTGAGAGCAGCAGCACCACCTTCAGCATTTCTCTGGAAAATATGAAGGGTTTGGGATGTGTTTGCATGCCGCCCACTGCCCTCTCCCCACCATGGGTGAACAAGGCATCTTACCCTCCTTAGAGCTTTCCCAGCCTCAGCAGCAGCAAGGCATTAAAGGGACCTGGTTTTCTTCCCTCTTCTTTCCTCTTTAGGAAATCCTGTCCCCTTTTTGACGTGCTGCTCATAGTGACATCAGCAAGTCAGTGACAGAGTGTGGGGGAGGCAGCCCCAGGCGTGTGGAGGTGATGTGCTGATGTGTTCCAGAGATCTCCTGTCAGTGTTCTGCTGCCTAACCCAGCCTGTGTCCTGCCCCCACAGTCCTGAGCCTTTCCTGTGCAGTCTCAGAGCTGTTCCCATTCCGGGAAGGGCAGAACTCTGGTGTCCACGCTCCCTCTGAGCCCAGGTGGAGCAGTGGGTGCCTGTCCCAGGGGGTGAGCCCTGAGGAGCACCAGCCATGCAGATCCCAGGCCAGCAGTGTGGGGAGGGAGGGCAGGACAAACCCTTGGGGCAGGGTTTGTACTCACAGGGGCCATGCTGCCATCCAGGTTCATTAAAGGCACTTGTCATTCGGTATTGACCCTTGGGCTTGAACTCAGATGCTGTATTTTGCCTTTGTGGAGAGTTGCTGTGTTTTAGGAAGCCATGGGTTTTTGATGGCAAGCCTGGATGTGGTGGCTGGTTGCCAATCCAGGCTCTAGATCACTCTAGCAAAGTAAATTTAGATGGTGTGGAATCAAAGTGCTGGCCTGCTTCTTCAGCAAGCCATCCCTGTCCTAATCCCCTCAGGGTACAACCTTGGCAGTGCTGCTGGGGAAGGCACCTGAGGAAAGGTCTCTTTTGCCTTGCATAGCAAGAGATGAGAAGGGTAGAGAGAGAGAGAGAGAGAGAGAAACATGTGTCAGATACTCCTGTGTCAGACCAGGAGGGAGTGTGCCCTTTGCCCTTTAGCAAATCACTTGCCTTCCACAGCTGCCAGACAGGGGGACATCAGCATGCAGCAGTAGGACCTGACAGAGAGATCCCAAACTTCTGGTCTCATTGCTACATAGACTTCTTAAGAAAGCATAAAAATCAACACTACAAAAAATTTTAATCACTCTGATTATTCAGCTGCTGAATGTTTTGCCCTTTAGCCCATTAGATGTTTTAATGAGAAAGAAAATTAAAGAAAGAGAAAAGCATTTCATTTCTATTTTATTTCAGTTCTGGCCACCGTTGGCAGTGGTGGAGCCAGCTCACCGAGCAGGGTAGCACAGGATGGGATGATTTAGGGAGCTCTGCACAGACTCAAAATAATTCCATCCATAAAAAGTCTCCAACCCTTCTTCTCTTTAAAAAAAATTAAAATGTGTGCTTTTAAAAAATCTGCCCTCTAAAAGGCCAAAGGAATAAACTGATGGGAGATGAAGCAAGATTAGTTGCTGATAGCAAAATTCTTGGATTATATAAAGATCTATACAAATGCAAACACTTTTTGTGATGGGGTGAGGAGATTTGGGTTTCTGGAGTTGAGTTTCTTGCCTGAGCCTGAGGAGAGTCGTTGCCCTATTGCATAGTATGGGCTCAAATGGGAGGTGGCCTCAGATAGCTCTTGATGAACTAAATGTGTCACTGATAAACACAAACTGTCTTCTCTCTTAGTGACTGATAAAAAACTCTCAAATCACCTGAGGACACTGAGGTTCTTTACTTATGGGTATTTCTGTATGTGGCACACTTTCAGCCAGTAGAAATGACTGTCTTGGAGCAGGGTCAGTCACAGGGTAGAGCTAGTGCTTGGAACCAAGCAGCCTTTCTACAGAGAGCTTCTAGGAAAGCCTCTGGAGGACACAGGCACCTTGGGCCAGGAAATCAGGCACCACTGTGAAAGGCAAGACTGGCTGGGGGGATCCCGAGGGCTCTGGAAGCCACCAGGAGGCCACGCACAGGCAGTGTCTGGGTGTTGCATGAAACACGTGTGTCAGTATGCAAGGGGCAGCGGGGACACAGCTAAGGGACACAGCTGACACTGTCCCAAGGGCTGCCCTGGCTAATCCTGATCCCCCCTCTGCTAATCCTGACTGCACTGCTGCTTGCAAAGCTTGTACACAGTCACCAAAGAGTTTCCTCTGGGGGAAAACACTGTGTGAAAGGTTAAAGTGGTTTGATGTTTTCTAAATGAAACATTTCAAATGCTCATATCAGAGTAACACTTCATCCCCAGCTTTTGCTTGGTTTTGTTTATAAAGAAGCAAAACCTTTAATTTTTTTTTATTTTTTTCTTTTAAAATGCTTTCTATACTAGTTAAAGCAAATATTTTAAACGTATAATAAATAAATACTTCTCATATTTCTGTATTTTTATATAGTACATAATAAATATTAATTTTTTAAAACTGAACTATAATGCAAACAGCTCTTCTGGTTTGCCATGCTGCCAAGTCATGGTTGTGCTCTTATATTTTATGTCTAGTCTGCTGCTGAACCATCAGGTGACAGTAAAGTAACAGACCAGCATAAGTGACAGCATTGCTGACTATTGAACAACACTGCTGAGCATCAAAAATAAGAGACAAAAAGAAGTGGACTTTCCTAGGAAGGAAAAGGCCACCAGCACATATTCTTGAGTGCTGTTATCAGCACTTGCAGTCTGAGATGTGATTCCTGATGGGTTCCTTAGCAGGATGCTTCCAAGGCTTCCTCTCCTTGTAACAAGGAAGTCACCAGAACTATATAACTGCAGTACCACAAATCTGATTTCTGGTAGTAAGTCACTCCAGTATTGCTGCACCTTGTGCTATTTCTTTTTCCCCTTTTCTTTCTTGCATATCAAGATTTTACATTCTTGAAAGTTTTCCTCCTTTCTTCTGAAGGCAATAGCAAGAAGGAGCAGTGGCAGGGCTCTTTTCTGGAACTTAGGAGGTGTGAAATATTCTCTTTATGGTCTAGTTAAACCTGTTAAACATTTTGCAAAGGTTTTTGGTAGGTCTTCATGTAATCGCATTAATGATACATTGTTGCTTTCTCTATTTCTTCCTCTTTTTTTTGTTTTCCCCTTTGTCTCATTACAGTTGAATCTGTAGAGGAAAAAACAGCAGACTCCTTGCAAGATTTGTACAGAGCCTTGGAGCAGGCCAGCCTGTCTCCTTTAGGAGAGCACCGGATTTCCACTAAGCTGGAATATAAGAAATCTTTTATAAAGAGATGTAGCGATCCAGTAGTCAATGAAAAACTGCACCAGCTGCGAATTCTGAAAAGCACTTTAAAGGTGAGATAAAACAGGGAGGAAAAATCCTGCCCCAGGGTTGGATCGGGCTGTATTGTAATCAGAGATGATTGTGTGCAGCTGGAGTCCAGGCTGAGCCCAGTGTGCAAACAAGAGAGACATGGGGAAGTGCTGCTTGAAAAGCAGAGAAAAATGTGCCTGGGAGAGCAGGCAAAGTGAGGGGATCAGTTTTTAATTTCTTTATTTTCTTGTATTTAATCTCAGTCAGCTGCTCTTCATCTAGTTGTTAGTTTAACAGAAGCTGACACCAAATTATTGGAGGAAACCTTAATCCCTTTTTTGTCCCTGAACGTTTTGATTTACCAAAACACATTCACTTTGTAATTGCCAAAGTCTAAAGTTAAACAAAGCCAGCCTTTAGAAGACAACAGTATCTCTTGCAACACTTGACTGTTTTCTAATTGATGAGCTTGTCCAGGAGGAAACTGTGTCCTTGCTTTCTGTGTAAACTGATAGGATCATTGTATTTAATCAGTAAGATTGATTAAATAAGTAGTGATAATGATAGATTTGAAAATTTATATGGTAATTTTAAATGTACCACAGCTCATTTAGCCTCCTTGTCAGCTTCCTTTGTTTGTTACAGCAGTTTCAGTTACGTCCTGATAGAGATTTCAGCAAACAATATGCTGGATTTCCTCAGGGACCCTGTTAACTATATTAAATTACCACATTTTAAGCCACCAGATAATTGTACAGTGCATTTTGTAACAGCTTTCATCAAAGAGGACTTTATAAATGTTAATTAATTTCGTTTTCTATCACCTAGAGAAGCATTTAAACAATATTATTTTCATGCTGTGGGGCTCCCATCCTGAAACAAAATCCTACATGTGCTTAACTTCCTGTACTGTGTCATCTCCTTGAAGGCAACTTGCATTATTATCTTGGTATGAGGGTCTTTGCAGGATTGAAGGCTAGCAAAAAAGGGCAACATTCACAGCTGTCCATGACTTCTACAAGCATGAGAAACTGAACCAAAGTCACAGTGCTCTCACACACGCCGGGCTGGCCGGAGGTTCACCCGTCGCTGTGGGTTTGTACCACAGAGGGGTCACACACCACAGCTGTGGCTCAGCAGCCTGCTGCCATCCTGCACTGTCTCTGTTAGTGGTTATTGGTACCTGAGGTACATTACACTGAGGGCTTCCTGCAGATGAAATTGCTTTCCTTCAGGAAAGTCCAAAAAACAAGGCAGCCTCTTGATCCAGCGGGTGCCTGTTTTTGTGCTTCTCTGGAACTTCTCTCCTTTGGACCAAGCAAACACAATTTTTTCATTCTCTGTCCATGAGCCATATTTTCTAAGCCTGTCAGCACTCTTGTTTGGACTGTGATTGGTGTAAATCATTCTTATGTACATGAGACTAATAATGGAAAATGCAATGGCAACAAGGAGCAAAGACAGATAATTGTTTTCTGCATAGAGCAGCAGCGTAGAGTGACACATGCTTGGTTTGCAGTGACATCAGATAACTTGTGACTGCTGCATTACAGCCCAGAGCTCCATCTCTGCCATACTATTGGCCATTGTATCAACAAGTAGCTACTGCTATTACCTAATCAATTATTCTTTCTTTTTATCAGTGCCTTTGGTTTCTCCTTCCTGAATGCAGCCAATTGCACTGGCCTGTTGGCACTGATGTCCTGAACTCGCTTTGAATTTTATCCTACATAATAGTATCCAGAGACAGTCCTCCAAACTGCTTCTAACTCTTGATGTCCTATCTTCTAAGTCATTAATGAAAGACCCCTGTGCTCTCTTTCCTGTGATAACACAAAATCATTCTCCTGTCATTGAGTATGAGCTGCCTGGCTGGTAGTGCAGAGGCGTGGGACCAGCCACAATGAGAAATAAGTTATGGAAGCTCAAGCAGAGATCTGGTGATCAGGAGTTCCCCATGGTTTCTTTTCCACAGTTTGTTCTCAGTTTGCCCTCTCTTTCTGGAAATGAGTATTCCAGCAGGTAGTGTTAATTTGCAATTGTTTGCACAGCAATGAAAGAAAGCACTGCTTATGGAAGATGTCTCTGACTTTTCTGATCTGTTCCATCATACACAGCTTGATACTTCCCCTTGCCATGCTACCCAGAAAGATCTAACATACTCAGTGTGGACATGGAAAATGTGAGTTAGCCATGAGGAGTGTGAAACCCATCTTGCAGGGAGGCTGGAGGGGAGATTGCTGGTGGTCATGCCATTCCTGGTGCCATGCCATGCCTGTGCTGAGGAGCAGTGCTGGAAACCTCTGTGTTAGCTGTGTTTCCAAAGATTATGGCTGTGGCATCCAGCTTCTGCCACTTGGAACAAGTGGCTGTGGGTACATCTGAGACTCTCTGTGAAACTCAGCTCCATGAACCAGTCACAGAGAGGGATTATGGCACTGCCATTTCCTCTGCCTCCATGGTGCAAAAGGAGGTACCAGCAACTATGTTGTACTTTCCCTTTTTCTGCCTTCTCTTTGCCACGTCAGCAGCAGAAGAGGTTGCAGCCAGCCAGCCCATGGCATGCAGCAGATGTGTAGTGAAGATGAGCTGCCATTCCCCTGGGGCTCCTTGCAGTGCAGAGCTCAGGTGCCCCACGACAAGCCTGGTGAAGAGGCGAAGCTGTGCTGGCGGCAGGAGGCCGTGTGTGTGTCTGCAGTATTTCTGGTGCTGATAAGAGCCAACGGATGGCCCTTTGTTGTGTGAAACCCATCCTGAGAAATGCAAGCAGCTAATAGTAAACAGTACAGGGCTTGCTTTTCCTGGGGCTGAACTAGGGGGCAGCTGGGGGAGTAGGGACTCTTACTGAGGGTTCTGCACAAGGAGAGGGAAGCCCAAGTCCCACAGGGGAATGTGTGACACCCTGTAGAAAGGGCTCCTGTGTGTGAGTGCTCATAGATCAGATAGTCCCTGTGCTTTCAGGGGCTCTGAGGCTTGAGTTTGTACCCCCCATTCTCTGCTTCCACCCACGCGATTGATTTTGTCAGTGACTCATCACTTGCATTAACTCTGTTCTTGTTCCTTTTCTCTCACAGGCCAGGGAAGGAGAAGTAGCCATTATAGATAAAGTTCTGGATAATCCAGCTTTGACCTCTAGAGACTTTCAAGAATGGAAACAAATGTACCTTGATCTCTTCATGAACATCTATGAAAGCAGCCCCCCGAGGGACTCTGTCAATGGCTCGTCTGAGGTTGAAGCACTTATAGCCTCGTTAGCGCACACTCACTCTTACATAGAAACACATGTATAATATAAAGTCTCTCTTTTTGCCCATTTGCTACACTCCAGCCCTTTACTTAAGTGCATAAAGTAGTTTTTATATCAATATGTGAGAGCTCTAGTGAATTATATTTTAATGTTACTCAGCCGTGTGAAACCTTCAATGGTCAACGATACCACTTCTTTAATGAGGATTTGTATATTTTATATGCTACCAATGCTCTGCTTGTGTTTACCTTCTGTGAATTAAAAAACATGATCTTTAGCTATTGAAGAAGAGGATTTAAAAGCATTTTTGGAAGACTGTGGCCTTCATGCAGGAAGTTCCACGTGCTATAAAGCTTTTGTTATCAAAGGTCGGTTTTACAATGATATTTTGTATTATATAATGCCAGTATTGCATTGCATTTTTGGAGTGCAGGTACTGTTTGGTGGTGGGAGAAAACCAATTTTTATATTTCATGAGAAACTCTGGGAGTTTTCTTAAATAACAGGGAAAAAGTGTAATGCAGTGGTTGTGTTTCAGTTTTGTCAAACACATAAAAGGGTGAAAATCGGCAGGCAAAAAAATGACTAATGTGAATTTAAGTGTCAAAAGGTTAGGTCTTATTTCTTTGTGCTTTTTTAAAGCCTGTTGCTAAGGTTTACTACCAGTGCAAAGGGATGCTGGTTTGTATTATAATTAAGACCAAATTGTGTGTTTTCTCTTAATCACATTAGGTTGATTTGAAAAAAAAAAAATAGTCATGGTACTGTGATTGATGATGCTTTTGCACTGAAAGTATCAGTATAATGTGCAGATTTTACAAAAGAGAAAATGTAGACTTTCAACATCGTTGGTAGCAGTGTTTCTTTAGCCCAGAACAGCAGCAGTGGAAAAGGTTTCCAATGAAGTGCTTCAAATATGAGATGCTTTGAAAATTCCCACAATAGAAAAGGAGTGAATAGGATTTTTCAAGTAGTTTCTTATGTGTTTTCTGAACTGTGAAATTTGGCTGCATTGTATGCAGGGATAATGTGTGATGAGAGCAGAGCTGAGCATGGAGCCTGAAAAATAACTGAGGAGTAAAAAAGCCTCTGGTTTGGTTTTGAAGGGGAAGGAATGTCTCTGGGTTCTGCTGAGTTCACAAGCCAATTAAAATGTTTTAAACTTCCATGAGATTTGTTATCTGCTGAAGACAACCCAGTGAATATGAGGGGAAATAGCTCCTTAGAGTTAGGCACATGTCTGAAATAAAAGTGGGAGGGAACTCTTAAATCATATATTTACTTTTTATGGACTTGGTTTTGAAAAATGTTAAGAGCATGACAAAATATTTCTGCTGCTCTTCAGTATTTTGCTGCATAAGTTAGGACTCATGACATGATTTAATGATGCTCATATGGAAAGGAAAAGCCTCCTTTAGTGAGTTGTACTCTTAACCAGCTTCAGACTATTGCCTGTACAGCTCAGTGAATGTACTTTAAGCTTTATGAACTCTGATATTTCCTGGCAGTTATATCCATGAAGAGATGAAGGAAAGAATGGACAGATTTATTTTCTTTCTTTCTTTCTCTTTTTCTTTCTTTCTTTCTTTCTTTCTTTCTTTCTTTCTTTCTTTCTTTCTTTCTTTCTTTCTTTCTCTCTCTCTCTCTCTCTCTCTCTTTCCTTCCTCTCTCTTGCTCCTCTTTTTCTTTCTTTTCCTCTTTCTACCCCTCATTTTCTATCTTGTTATTGTGTTTGGATTGCAAATGTTCTGCAGATTTTGCACAACTGTACAGAAGAGTGGCCTTTCTGTAGCCCATTTCCAGTAATCCTATATTCAAGTCATCTGGATGACAAATCATGTATTAACGTTTGTATAGAATTCTGGACCCAGTGTAAGATTTGTACTATTAGAAGAATATTGTTTGTATAAACTGGACATTTATTTACTGCATGGGTACTGACTTGTATATTAAATTTGTGAGGTTTTTGTAAATTTCTCTTAAAAAATGCTTGACTTGAAATGGATTGTGCTATTGTTCCAAGCATTTTGATTCTGCTATTGTTTTACTGGACCAAAAGTAAATATATTCATATAAAAAACTCTTTATATCTGATGGATGTATATGCACATTGTGTAGTTGATTCCTTGTCAAAACCAAGGCAGTTCAGAAGACTTAGATCTGTTGCTATGCAACAGCCATTCTGCCTGCACTTTACATTAGTAAAGTTAGCTTGATTGCTTTAAAGGTGAAAATTAAACATTACAGTTTTTTAAGCTAGTCTAGTGACAAAGAACACGTGTCCTCTCCATTGTGCTGCCTTCTTTTAAGACTATTAAATGTTCTTCTATATATATTTTTATTGTATTAACTCTCAGCCTAGAAAGGGAACACTGTAAAATGAAGTACAATAAATTTAGCTTTTAAATGAACATTTATGGCTCAAGATTTGCTTTACTCCATACCAGATTGATTCTGTGGCATCTGACCATTTTGTCTGCATTTCACATATCCATGTATCTTACCCCTGTATGACTTCAAACACTGCCAGTGTGGCCAAAAGAGAGTGACACTATTGCTGATTTGTATGTAGGCAGACACTGAGTAAAGACTTCTGAAAACCTTCAGTTACCTCCCTCCCCTTTGTACTCTTTGATGAAAGTAAACCTTTTTTGACTGCAGGCTTCTCTCATGTAGCAGTTCAACAGCAACAAAGCACTTTACCCTTATGAACAGGTGTGATAAAACAGTGTATGGTGCTGAGGTAAATGCCAAGGCAGCAGTAACAGCTTGTTACTCCTATAAGAAGCTTCCTGGAGGCTAATGAGAAGAATCCCCATTCAGCTCTGGCCCTCTAAGCTAACTCAGGGTTTGGATACAAACGAAATTTACATCACCAGTAGTGTGTGTCTTTAAAATAACACAAAATAAACATCTGGAAGGTATTCTACAACAAAGGCCACCGAGAGAGAAATGGCTTCTGTCAAACAAACATTTTTAACTTTCAGCCGTAGCTGAGTCTATGTAGTGAAATGTCCATGCTTTCTTCCAGTAATTTCCTGCTGGTTAGCTAAAACATTCTTGCCTAGTATGTAGTATATCAAATAATACCTTTTCCTTGGCAATACTTGCTACTAATTCTTGTAGGCATCAATTTTCTAGTCATTGTACAGCTATCTTTCCTTTTGCTTAGCCATAGCATAAAAAGTCAATAGCACTTACCAGCTGGGAAAATTACCTCTGATTAAGAAAACAGAAAAGATGGATTATATTTTTTAATATTTGAAAAATCCAACTTGCAACACCTACTAATTGCTATCTAGGTATTATCCAAAAGTCAAGGATTACAATTCTCACTCATCACCTCTAAAAGTGCTGCTTGCTACATCCTTGCTCAGTGAGATCAGCTTCCAGCTTTATAAATCCTAGATGTATTTCCTGTGCTGGAGCCAGATTTTCTTGCCTGTTTCCACCAAGTGTTTGGCTTATGCAAGCAAAACTTCCACTCTTCACGTTCAGTGCCATTGCAATTTCCCTCTTCTCCAGGACCGCCCTGCTCTCTCATCTCCTGGATATTCCTCAGCATGGGAGCTCAGCAGTTGGGCAGCTTCTTCTGCTGGCTGTCGCTGTCCTGCTCTTCGGCCACCTCGGAGAGCTGGAGCACGGCGCACTGCAGCCCACACCACGGCAGAGGCGCCTTGCAGATCTCTTCCCAGCCATCGTTGTCGATGTCGTAGCCAACCACGTCCTGCGTGGAGACCTCCAGCGAGTTTTGCCATTTCTTCCCCCCAATAAGAAGAGCTGTTTCCTCTACCACTGCCAGGCCATAGGAGAATCGATCGTAGACCAGTGGTCTCAACCGAGTCCATTGGTTTTGATCTGGGTCATACCTTTCTATTTCAGAGAAAGGTTCATATAATCCCAGAAAGGTGAATATGGATCCCCTGATTGTTGCCATCTGATGCCCAAACCGAGCAATGCTCATCGGGGCACGTTTCACCCACTGCCCTTCAAGAGAGCTCAGAGAATAAAGGTCATTGCTTGTACTGGCTGGGGCTGAATACTTGCCTCCAGAGATGTACATGGTGTTCTTGCAAACAGCACTGGCATGGCCATGTATCCTGCATGGCAATTCCCTGGCCTTCGTCCATCTGTCCCTGCTGATGTCATAGACTTCCACAGATGAATGCAGCGACCCGTCCTCACCCCTTCCACCGATGGCAAAGATATCCTTGCCTAGGACACAGCAAGAAAACTGGCATCTCTTTTCCAGCATGCCCGTGATTTGGGTCCATGAGTTAAATCTTGGATCATACCGATGGACCTTGTTTGTAACCAATAAGGTCTTTCCAATTGTAGCATCACCCAGGGTACCGCTTGGTATTTCCCCACCCAAGACATAGAGGAAGTTCCCCACCACACACACACTGTGGTTCTGCACCCTGTCCTGCAGCTGCGTGAGGGTTCGCCATTTGTGATTGTAAACATCGAAGGCCACCACATCGGTGACGAGCTCCTCGCTTGCTGTGCCTCCCCCCAGCAGAATGATCCGAGTTTTCTGGTTCCTCAGTGTGGTGGACTTATCCTGCAGGACAGGCTGTTTGAATACAGATGTGTGATAATTTATTGCTTTTATGATCAAGCACTTAATACCTGCTGAGAGGGACACTTCTGACTGTGTGTAGGTTTTTCTCAGCACTTCCACTGGGATGAGACCGTATCTTATGTGCTCTAAAAGGCTGCTTGCATGATCCAGCCTGGATTTATCCTGCTTCAACCACAGCAGGACAAGATTCAACAGGCGGCATTCTTCCACCATGGGGAGATCTGGTGATTGAATCACTGCCAACAAAGACCTGAAGTTCAGGTCAAGAAGTCCTGACAAATCCAAGTCCAGCAGCTTCCAGACATTTTTGATAATGTATTTTTCTGTGGCTGCAATGGCATCTGGCAGGTAGAACTTCCTGGCCACATTGGCAGAGTAGCAGCAGTTTTCCAAGGCAAGATTGTTAACTAAGTACTGATTGCACAAGCCAATAGCATCAGTCACTTGCAAGTAGCTTGCAGCTTCCAAGGTATCCTCCAGGCTTTCAAAGGAAAGGGGCAGCAAGGATGTGTAAATGAAATCCAGGATGTGCTGGAGCCCGGTGGCTGAGACAACTTGTAGGTGAATGACACTGGCTTTAGACTCTTGGGTATAACTTTTGAACATGGCTCGGAAGTAGTCGCTGGAGCATGCCAACAAGGACTTGTGAGCAGGAAACTCATTTTCTTTCACTTTCAGCAAAATATCACAGAGAAAGCCCTCTGATCTCAGGCTCTGGTATTGGGCGAGCACGGCGGTGCAGTGTGCTTTGCAGTAGGACAGGAAGTAGCTCATGGCAGACAATGCAATGCTTTCCTCTTGAGCTATTAGAGCTAAAATGCAATTAGATATTGAAACAGCTGCCTTACTCAACAGCCATTGCTTGAATGCCCAACAGACCTCCAACTGTTAGAGAAAAGCCCAACCCAAAAAAAATAAGTCAATCTCTTGCCTGGCATAGGGGGACAGTTAGTAGATTTGTAGTGAATTCAATTCATTCCTTTATAGAAAAAATAGCTGAATATCATATCAGCTGTAGGATGCTTACTTTTCTTGCCTCCACAAGTTGCACAAGGATGAAGGGTCCACAGTTGTGCTGAGCATTTGCTTGACTGGCCATCAGGTGACAGATGAGGGAGCTAGATGACAGTCCCAATAAATGGCCCTTCGTGTCTGCTCAGCCGTCGCCCCCAGCCCTTCTTGCTCCGCAGGCAGATCAAAGGGATCCTCTCTGACTGCCAGCGTGTGGCTCTGAGCAGACACAGACGAGAAGAGAGCGCGGACTTTTCTCTTCTTGTTTGTATTTTGAACTCCGGGCAGTTTAGACGTCACCGCCCTGGGACAGCAGCCCCCTTTCCGTCCTCTTTCCGCACAGCCTTGGGAGGCCTCAGCCAAAGATCAAATCAGCGCCCAGGGATTATTACGGGACGATTTTCTGAGCCCATAAATCTTTCCCCGGCAGCCACTAAGACAACCAAAATACCATGATTAGTCACTGGTTCGATTTGACATGCATTTCTGGCTCCTTGCTTCACGTGACACCTCCGTAGCTCACAGCTACCAGAATAGCCACAGGCTCACCCCTCGTCCCCTCGTCCCCTCGCCTGTTTTCCAGCCCCGTGCGGGCGAGATACGGGGCCAGGGACTGGGCGGACAGAGGAGCTTCCAGGGGCAGCCACAGCCAAAGCAGCTGACTTGGAATGACTGGCTGGAAATCACAAGGGTAACACATTCACACAAAGTGGCGACAAAAATAGATTCCCCCAGTTTGGCCATAATAAACCAAATTGTGTTTATAGAGGAGGCTTTGCATAATTGTGCTCTCAGTTACCAGCTGGGAACAAATCCGGACCCCCAGGGATGGGCCAGCGCTGTCTTGCTCAACTTTCTCACTTTCAGTTTGTCCCAATTAGAAGCACTTATACAGGGATTATCCCTGATTTTCACCTGGGCACTTCAGGGTCTAATTTCTACCAGGAATAGCAGCTCTGGGCAGGCTACACATTCTGACCTCTTAAAGCTTGCTTTTATTTCTTCTTTTTTTTTTTCCCCTGCATAACTGTGGGTGGAGGTGTTCAGGAATCTCCTTCTGACACCTTTCTTTCCAAATCAAACACCTTCAAGACTTGCAGACCTTGCCAGGGTTGCTAAATGCCTGATCATTTTGCTGCACTGTGAGCCAGCAGACTTGGGAGCAGAGAAGGATCCCACAGGACTGGAAATTTTCACTTTTGCTTAAGCCCAAGGTAAAGCCTTTTTACTGCATTTGTTTGTATTAATTAATGTGATGTCATGAAATGCTGGCTTACCCTTGTAGCCGAGCAGTGTTTGGAGCTGACTGGATCCTAATATGGACTGTGCATGCTGTGTGACTGTTCCAGTGAGCTTAAACTGTCTTGCTAAACAGACTGATACCTACAAATGCTCTGCTCTGTTTGTGGGGAAGGACTCCAAAAACATCATTTTTTTGTTGCTGTATAGCTCTGAAAATTGATTTCCTGCTTGTATCCGCTTTCCATCATGACATTATAGACCACAAATCAGGATCTCACTGAAAGATCTTGTCCTTTGCTAGCAACAGGACATGTGTGGGCAGTAGGGATGAAGGAGAAAAGAGAGGCTTGTTTCTTTTTCCCAGCAGTTTTGCCAGTGTCCAAGTTGGGACAACTGCAAGATGTTTCAGGTGTTAGTGAAGCTGTGCGGTTGATTCCAAGCTTTAGTTTTGATACTTCTCCTGTTTTGGAGGAAGAGACCAAAGGCCAGGTACCTCTGTCACCCCTCAGCAGTCAGGAATCCTGGTGATGAGGGACCAGGCTTTAAATGCTCCCACTCCTAGAGACACTGCTTTCCCCAGTTAAACCCCACCAGGTACCAGATTTCTATAACACAAGGTGTAGATAAACCTCCACTGTTTTGAAATAGCAGGTGAGCACTGTCCATCACAATTTCCCTGGGAGCCTGAGGTGCAAGGCAACAGTTCTTGTCCTCCACCAGCCCTTAGCCTGTGCTGCCATACCTGCTCTGACACAGCCAGGAAATGATGCACAGGGAGAAGTGGGGAAAACCCAAAACCAGAAAGCAGAGAGGCCTGTGTGGGCCAGGCCAGGCTGTCAGCCTCCCTCACTGTGTGACTCCCAGGCAGATGTGGCACAGCAGAGGTGAGCTGGCGGGGCGGGTGGCTGGGGATGCAGCAGCAGGAGAGGCCCCGTGCACAGAACTGGGCTAGTCTGCTGTGGGGCCGGGGCCAGCAGCCCCAGGGCACTGCTGAAGTGTGTGTGCTGTACCATGGAGTAGCTGGGAGCAGGGACACATAAATGAATCCTACTTCCCCTGGAGCCAGATGTACCAGAAAGAGTCAAATACATGGCTTGGCCAACTGAGGGTATTGCCAGCAGCAGCCAAGGAGTATTTCTGATCCCATATGACACTCCTGCCTCCCAAGTGATGCACTCCCAGTCAAAGGCAATGTGCCTTTTCCTCACCCCCAGCAAGGCCAGGCCTGGCTCTGCCCGGTCTTGCACCAGTTTGGCTGGAAATTGTAAAGTACCAGCACAGCTCCAGCCACAAGTTCTGTAATTTCAGAGAGGCCAAACGAGGCTCAGTCTGAATGTCCCTGCCTGTGCCCAGAGTGATGCCATGTTAACTCAACCAGTTGTGCATCACTTGCTTTCCAAATGAATTCCATCCACGAGGGGCTGTACATAAAGGTCATTTGCTGGTGCTGATTTAACTGAACTGATTTAACACCAGTGCCAGGTAAGCAGGTCCTAGAATTGTATGCAGATTTCCTGTGCTATTCTTTCTCAGACCTACTCCATCTTCATGGCAAGCCAGCTAATGGAAGTAGTAAGAATCATGATCCTTATAAAGCTGTTTATTTGCCTATAAGCCTTTTTCTTTGGCTTATAATTGAAATAAAACCACATCCTTTCCAGTCCCTTGCCCTGGAGTGATAAAAAAAAAATTATCATTATCAAAATGAGGTTTTTCCCTGCTTCACTTCCAGGCAGTTAGCCTTGTCTAACTAGGGAGCCTGCTCAGCCAAGACCGTCCTTTGTCAACAAACAAATTATCTTCATGCAGAAGCTCAGGTCTCCAGCACCTTTGGAAGAATATTTAATGCCCATTAGTAAGAGAACAGACGGTGACTAAACAGCTGACTTACAAATCTCAGCACGAGACCCAGCACCAAGTGAGATGCAGTCAAACCAGGATCTTATTTTCCTTGGGCATAATTTGGAAGATCAGATCTAATGTTTGACTCACTAGATGGTGCTTAAAATTAGGGAAATATTAGTGTTTCAATGATGCTGATTTGTTGGGAATAGATAATACATTTTTAATGATGTGCATCATTTAGACTTTAAATTAGATTTAAATTTCAGGCTTTCAGTATATTTTCTGTTGAAGTGATTGCTCTACTACAGAGGCAGTCTGAAATAAACCCATTCAGATGTGTGCTGTGAAAAATGCTGGCTTCCACACATGCAGAGGTTTTTTCTATCCAAAATTGAAAAATGGCCCAAGTTGCAATGCCATGTTCAGTTTAATATTGCAAGAAGGCCATCAGTTAATAAACAATTGAATTATTATTTTAAATGTTTGCAATTATTTTTTAATGGTAAAGATTACAAAAAGCGCTGTATAAGCGATACTAGGCTCATTACAAGTGGCTTACTGTAAAATATTCATTATAAAATTCCACAGCAGAGGATTACCAGGCTACATTTTGTTCCAAAAGAAATCAGTGCAGTCCAGAGAACAACAGAGTAAATATTTCAGATACTCTATAATGTACTGCATGAACAAATAACAGCAAAATGAGCCAAGTAATGAGTATAGCCATACAGGCTTCCTAGAAGTGCTAATCAGAAAGATCATGTTGATTTAAGTTGTCTTGTAAAAATCTTTGGACTACAGTCTGTTCTTCATCCTTGAATAATCATTCACAGTAGTATTTGGGTCAGCACATCTATTTAAAGCAAAGGATGTTTAGCCCAGGAAAGCAGTTCTTAAGAGCAAAACAGTAAGAGGGAGGAATTTTCTTGCAGCTAAAAGCAATGTCTGGTGAGATCACGTCTGTGTACAAAAGCAAACAGAAGGTTCCCAGCTTGCATGAGGTGAGGTTTCCATTTTGGCAGGGGGAGGCTGGGGTTGCCTGAGGCTTGAACCACTGTCCAAGTGGAGCCCACAGGACACTGTCCTTGTGAGCTGGGGGAGCAGGAAGGCAGCACAAGGCAGTGCCTCCTCCAGCCTGTCAGAGAAGTTCTGCAAATCCTCAGCACCCTGTATCCATCCCTGTGCCACCTCAGAGGGGTCTGTGTCTGGGGACAGTGCTGGCAGCACAAACTGAGTGCCAGGCTCTGTCTGCCTCTGGGGAGAAGGGAGGTTTGGTGTGGTCAGGAGTCAGAGCAGGGATCCCAGCCACAGCCTGCTGCAAGACCATGGCTGGGTGACTCTTCTGTGGTTCTGTGGGAAAAGAGGAGGAAAGGAGGAAATACCACTGGCACACCTGTGCTGGGAGTGGCTGTGTCCCAGCTGGGTTACCCCAGCACTAACTACACCTGTGCAAGAAAGCATCCTGTGTCAAACTGTGAAAGGCAACATGAAATACCAGACTTTCAATGAGACAGTGCCTCATTTATTTCCTCTCCCTGTTTTTTCAGGTTTCGTTTGCCTCCCATGAGGACAGAAGCTGTTCCAGCTTCCACTGCCATCTCAGTGGGGTAGACATGAGCTTCCCTGGTGAATGAAGAACAAGTTGGAAAATTTTAAACTTGGGTTCCCATTCCAGAGCTACTGAAGTGGGATGAGTCAGGCACTGCAGCCACAGGACAATGAAGGAGAATGTCTATTTTAGTGAGCCCATTTCAGAGCAGATGCACTAATAACTTTCACAGCTTCTCACAGCTGAGGGGAGAGGGCTGCTTGGGGTTCATCAGTTCCTGTGATGGCCAGGTGGCACCAGAGATGCTCTGCAGTGAGCCCTGGCTTTCACCCCTGGGCAAGCAGTGCTGCCTGTGCTGTTGTTGGGGCAGAGAGGGACCTGCAGCCCCTGCCCAGGAGCATCTTCCCTCTGCATCCAGCTCAGGGATGCTCACAGACACCTCTGGCTGCTGACTTTGCACAACATGGGTATTACAGCCCTAGCTGAAGCTGCTCTGCTCATGGGTCCCTTCTGCACATATAGAAGCCCCCCTGCTAGAAAAAGAACATTTCTGACCCCCATGTGGCATTCCTGCCTCCCAAAGACCTTGGGGCTGGTTGAACTGTGTTCCCAACCCTTATTTGCTTGGGTACATGTAGTGGCAGCAGCTGCAGCTTTGGGCTGTGTGAGCACTCATGGCAGGAGAGCTGGGCTTTCCCTCCTGCCCTGGCTGGACACAGGCACCCAGCAGCTCCCTGCACACAGCCCAGTCCACCCTGGCCTGACCTCCATGGTGACACATCTATCCAGCACAAAACCCCTAGAACTGGGACACACACCTCAGTCTAAAAGGCTAAGGAAATGGGGACTAGCCTCCCACAGTTCAATGGTCTTTGAATGCATTTACTTGTCATTAGAACGAGGGTGAGTTTTTATAGGGATGGAGATGTAAGGCACAACCAGTGCTCTGAGACCACAGAGGAGAAAATTGACATTTTCCTGTATTGGGACACCACAGAGATGAAGTAAAGCCGCAGTGCTGAAGTAAAGCTGCATGTCTCTGAAACCAAGGTGCTTTTCACATAAGCTGATAGGATTCGGCTCTACCATCCTCTTTGATTTCCTGATTCACATTCATGCAAATGTTGTCCAAGACATGGACTGTGGTGAGCAAAGTAAAGGTTACAGTGTAGTCAGCTGCTGTTACTGCATGGGATAATGAGATCCTGATGTCTACACTCAGCTGATCACTGAAAGTGTCCCTAGAGCCTGTACACTGTTGTCATCATTGGTGTGATCACTGTCAGCAGCACCACCACGTCACTTTGTGAGCTGGACTTGGTCCCTCCATGTCGTGTAAGCCTCAGGCTTATCCCTGGGACTGAAAGGATTGCACCTGCACATGCTGATCCTTCTTCATTTATTCACAAGCTCTCAGCTTTGAGAGTGGGAAGCACCCATGGGTGAAGTGCAGCTGGAATTAATTGCACACACCAAAGGAGGAAAGATGGATGACAAACCACCAGATGTCTAGAGGGCTTTTTTTCCTCAGTGGCTCCTGACTGAATAAAGCCATACTGGAACGTGACAAAGGCTTTGATGGAATGTGTGTCATTTATTCCCCTAATCTTCATGAGTTACTGACTGGTGTGTGAGTAGCAAGCCTCTCTGATCACTTATCAGGCTGATCTCAGAGCCAGTCCATAGTGGCATAAGGTACTGGTGGTCCTGCTCACCAAAAAGGGAGAGAGACAACTCCCTCCACAGCAGACAGAGTCTCTAAATTCCACTCCTGAAAGAAGTTCCTAGGGTAGTTACAGAAATTGTGTATGCCCAATTTTCTTCCTAGGCCAGAGTCCTAGCAGACCTTGCAGGATTTCAGTTATCTCCCCTCTTTCCCTGGAGAAGGATGGAGATCTGGATGCCAGCTAGGCATGCACATGAACTGTGGATAGCAGTGAGCCAAATCCCTCATCTCCAAGGCACCCTCCAAGAACTAATGTACTATGAGCTCACTTTTATTAATTTTAATTCAGATTTCTTATGACAGGAACAATGCAAATGTTGACTCTGTCATGGAAGTGCAAAGGCTTGCCTGCACAGAAAAAACACACAGTATGCCCAAAACAGCTTGAAAGGCTGTTCTATATTCAGCAAGTTTATTTTGGTCTCATCTGTCTAGGATAAGGACTGACATAAGTGACTCTTGAAGGGAGTGACCACTCATGCCCTGAGCCCCAGCAGGGTGCACCTGGCATGGCAGTGCAGCAGCACCTTCCTGGTACAACAGCAGAGTTTCCAGGGGACCTTTGCATTTTGCCTGAAGCAGTAAAATCATTGCTCTATGTTAGTTCTTCTGCCACACCCAAGAAAGGAAACCATAGACAAATGAAGAAAAAGCAGGTGAAGAGGACAGATGGACCTGAAACTCTCTGGGGGGAAAACACAAACTTTGAAATGTCTGAGGGCAGCACACCTTCCCAATACTGCAAAGACTTAGCTGTCCATTGGTGTTCCAGGTGGCCCATCTCTTCAGGGCAGGTGGTATCTCTCAGCAGAACCCCGGGACTTGTCTGACATTTCAGGACAGCAGCCCCTGGATGCAGCACTCCAGCCTTGCTGGGGCACCCAGCAGTGCCCCTGGGGCAAGCACTCACCCTCCCCAGCAATGCTGGCAGCCAGGGCTGTGTCTGGGGTGGACTGCAAAACTCCTCCTGCAGTAAAGAGACTGGCTTTGGGAGTCAGGGTGGGGAATACAGTTCAGCAGGATGCCCTGTTCTGACAGAAAATTCTTAGTCCTCACACACACAAAACAGTACAGTTGCACATTCCTCCTTCATTTAAGAAAGCAGCTCTGGTGTCAAGGAACCTCCTCTGGTCCCAGCAGACTCATGTTGAAGGGGAGGATGCTGATGAGAGCTGAAGTTCAGTGAGAAATGTGCTTAAATGGAACTACCACACAGTCGTGCCAATTCAACATACTAGCACTGAAAGGAGGAAGAGAATAAAAATAAATGTATATACCTCAATTTTTTTTTTAATTACAAGTAATGACATAATTTATATTTTCTGGAGGTCATTCAAGGACAGCAATACAGTAGTTCAGGCCAACTTGACCATACTGAAAGGGTGCAACTATGGCTTCCCTACCTTTTTCCTCTGCCAGTCTTCTTTGCTGAACTATGGTTCAACAAGCACGTTACCACAAAGAAAATTTCCTGAATTTTCACTGTGAAAATGACAAACGTGGTCAGAAGAAACCTAATTTCAAAAGGTAATTAGATATATATATGTAGAGTAGTAGATAATCTCTCTGCCTGCACCTTCATTTAACTCACATTAAGATATGAATATGCCTAGAGCCCTGGCAAAAAAATGAAACCAAAACAAAATGAAACAAAAACAAAAAACACCAAAAGAAAAGTCAAAATATTAACTTCATAAATTAGATTGGAGGCAGACTTTCAGCCCATCATTATGCAGGCAGATACTGTGCACTGCTGGTATAGCATTTCATTACACCAGCTAAGTAAAAACTTCTTAAAAAATGATTGTATTAAGTAAATTCTCCCATATTTCCCAACATCAGCACCATAACATAATTTCCAGGGTTTGGAGCTTACACTGTCTGGAAAGAAAACTCTCAAATTTAAGAACATACCTTGAAATAGCCATATCCACTCACTTCTGACACACACCAGCTGTACATGTAAAATAAACAGTCTGTGCAAACAAACTGCACACCCTGATATTTCTACTGCTCCTGACTGTGGTTTAGAGGCTGTAAGTTGAAAGTATAAACAGAATATGAAAGCAGTCACCATACAAGTCACTTGTCTGTTTTTCAGACAAATAATAAATAAAAAAAAAAAATAAACCCCAAGCAGGTTTATTTGCCCTTGATGATATAAAATTGCTGTTAGAAGTCTAACAGATCTTCTGCAGGGAGCTACATTTTGCAATTTTCTTCAAATTAACTTTGTGGTCAAGTATTTTTCAGTCCAAAGTTCACAGAGTTATATGGAAATAGAGACTGATTTTGGTTCCCTCAAAGCCAATAGAAATTTTGCCATCAACTCTGGAACAAGCAGAAACACAACTTTCTTAGCACAGAGAAGCTTGGGAGGCTGTCTCACCTTAATTTTTCAACCTTATATGCCAGCTTTCTCACCTGATATGCAGGGTACAAACAAATCCCAATGGTCCTGTTAGGATAAAGATGATTTAAAGATCAGACCCTTTACAACTGAGCCCCTTATCTGCTAGAGAAGAGAGTCTGGTGAGTTTCTACCTACAGCACTTTATTTTGAGTGGGTTAACTCTTGCTGTGCAGAGATTGTCAGTGGCTTGTATGGAGTGAGCAGACCCTGGTGAGCAAGGATGGGGAAGGGCAGCAATAATCTCTGCTAGGATGCTCCCATTCTGCAGCCTTCACTGATGCTTTAGGGAGCAAACCCCTCAGACACCAGTGTTACGTGGGTGCCCCTGCTGATCTCACTTGGGTTTCTTCAGAAGCAATATTGTTTCCTACTGCTTCAACTTCTGGAAATGTTTAATTAAATGATAAAAAGGTTGATTTCCTTTTTTTTTTTTTTTCCTGCTAGTCAGATCAGGCATTCTCCTAATCTTCCTCTTATTTTCAGAAAAGAATAACTGGAGAAAATACTGCATTTCTACAGCTTCTTGAATTGCAACACATTGCCACAAGTCCGGAAAAAAAAGTACTGCAGAGAACTTCAGTTCCTATAGGCCATTTGTGGTTTCCCATGTACTGAAATTCTCAGCTGAAAAGACAAACAAGAGGATAATTGGGCATAGCTAAGACATCAGAAACAAAAGTATTCAGGTCACTTCCAAAGGCAGAAAGAGCAGTTAGAAGCCAAGGTCCCATCGGGCAGCTAAACAATCCTAATGGCCCCTGTTTCTCATGACAGTGTCCTTCCTGCTCACTAAATGCTGTGATTCTGTTATCAAGGTGGCACCAAAGTGTCCAATTTGTTCAGGACAGTGCTGTGTGCAATGGGCACTTTTGAAACCTCAGAAAATGCTGGAAACCACCCTCCCATGAGGCCACTACTCTAAGTCACCACAGTCAATAAATCTTTTTGCTCTTAATTGTTTGGGTTTCTCTTAGAAACAAATATTTACCAGCTTCTGGTTTGTACAGTCTACTAAAGGTCACAAATGCTAGCTCTAAGGGGAGCCAGGCTATTCAACCTTAAACTATTTAACCTTGGCTTCCTGTGGCAGCCTGCACTGCCATAAAAGCAGGCATCACTATGGGACGTATGTGCAAGGATGGAGGGGTAAAGTTCTTCTCCCTTTGGCCCACTTCAGCACGTTATTTTTAAAAGTTTATGTGTTCAGTGATGAAAATAGACGTCCTCATTCTGCTTATCCTTTTGGATGGGTTTGATGTGTTGGGTGCTAATGGTATGCCAGGAAATTAGAATTACTTTCTCATTTAAAAAATGTGGATGGAGGGAAGAGAAAAGGATTTTCTTGTGATTGATATTAATGGTGGAAACTTGTATTAGGAATAAAAAAGGGTTCAGGTTTTCCAAAACAACTTTAGTCCTTCTACATCCCCTACACAACTACAGGTGGGAACCTGTAGCTCCAGAAAAGCTTCAAGTCAGCTACTAGTCTCAACTTCCTAAGACTATTCAGACATGAAATGATCTCTATCAGTATTTCTTATACCTACCTTTAATTTCAGCATGACCAAAAATTCCAACCAGGAGAATTGCTGAGGTAGGTATTATCCAACTTTGCTCCTTGGCTCTTTTCATGCTGACTCTTTACATTTGAACAGCATAATTTCTAATTACACCAATCACTGCATACTCATTTGGGCTCCTTGCTTCTGAAGATAATAAAATGTGTTCTGAGCTACACCTTCTGCATGGTAAAGCGGTTTGGGATTTGACTTTTAAACTTTAGTAATTTTTCCTCTTCCTTTTTTTTTTCCTTTTTTGGTTTTTATCTGTTCTCTAGTGCCATTAGAGAAGGTGGAGCCTCCCAGGACTGGGAACAACTAGTTCTTCTGAGTGTGATCCTTCTTGCTTGGGTTCAGCAAGAACCAGCCCAGTTTCCTTTAAGACTCATTATTCTTGTCATCTGACCTAGAAAAATCACAAGAGACCAAGGTCCCCCCTTGCAGGTAGGTCAATGATACCTTGGGAAATACAGGGTTTGCTTTCTCACCTCTGGGGCCATTGATATGGTTGTCATAATTTTCCAATTTGATTGCTCTACTGAGTGTTTTATGTTTCCTGCAGAGGCATAACATGTACTCACACAGATATATGTATATGCAGGCCAATAATAACAGCTTTAAATTAGGAAACAGTTTCTAACAGTAAAGATAACAAAAGGCTAGGACAAGTTGCCTAGGGAGGTTGTGAGGTTGCCATCATGCATGGCATCATCTTTAAAGTGTGCTGTAAAGAATATATTCCTTACAAATCTGCCTGGAGGCAAGGAGATGGATTAGATGACATTTGGAATCCCTCTGAGGGCTGTACTTAAGGATCTTCTGCTTCTAATAAGCATTCAGTCACAAAGTCCTCAGGCCTTGGTGATTCACACAAGTGATTTTCTAAATAGAGATGCTTTACTGAAAAACAAAAGCTTTAAATAGGAGAAAGCCTGAGATGCATGCTGGTGTGTGATGCTTTGGAGACATCATAATTGCTGTTTCCAAAATTTACTAAGCATGTCAGAAAGCTGAAAATGTACAAATGTACAAGAGGCATGCAAAGTGTCTGCCTGCAAGCACTGCCTCTCTTCACAGGAAGAGCCACTGGAAGGTCAGTGCCCAACATCACTGCTCTTTAAAAAGCTGCTTCCCAGGGATATCATGACTTGAGAACTTCTGCTGAGATAGATCCATAAAAAATGCATTTTTGACAACTGAATGCAGTACTGTGGAAATTAACTCCACCATCACTGATGTCAGAGCTAGTTTTTATTGCTTTTTCTCCTATGTGACAGAAAGATAAATAAACCAGGTAATTTTCTTTTTTAAATTGGTAGAGGAGAAATAGTTCTTGTTCTGGATATTAGTAATTTGCATTTCTGGATGTCACTTTCTTCTCTCTTTTCTTGAGGAGAAGGAGCAAGGTGTGCAGAATATCACTAAGCCAAGAAAACCAATAAGCAAGACTAACAATAGCCATGTTCTTCTGATTCATGCTGTACCACACCAAGTTGAAAGAGGCGCAGCAGAGAGACCCTCTTGAAGAATTGGAAGCTGCCCTTGGTGAAGGTTTGCCAGGCAATGCAACACCAGTGAGACTGCTGGGATGCCACGAGACAAATTCTGGAGGAATTATGCCTCCACATTGACATACATTGTTTCTCCTGAAACCCTGCAATGCAAAATCTCTTCTCCAGCGTGCTGGTTCACTTGCTGCTCCAGCAGGGCAGAATGACTTCACAGAGGAAAACACAGTCACACTAAAGAAGCTCACAGAGGGATGAGATAGTCCCAGCTTTGTGGGGAAATCCTGGGCACTGGGCTTTTCCCCCACAGATGTGAGGAGCTCCCTGAAGGACAGCAGGGCAGGAAGCCTCAAACAAGCAGGCTAGATGGGTGCAAGCCCCGGAGAGGCCAGCAGAGCTAGCACAGCCTGAGTCCTGCTGAAGGGAAGAGGAGGGGAGGAGAGGAGCCTTCCTGGCCTGCCTCCACTCCAGCAGGAAGGGGTTTTGCAGGCTGTGGTTCCACCTCATGTCCTTCTGAATCAGGCTCCTCCAGAACTCCTGATCTGCTGGGGCTCTTTTCCAGGTGGAAGCTGGTGATAAATCCATGGAGCACAGCAGCAGAGCTTCACCTACACCTGGGTTTAGGTCAGAACACAACTGATTTCAGCTGCCTTGCTGGATGCGTGGCATGGGCAGAGCACACTCCTCTCCTCTCAAGGGCAAGGGAAGAGCCCACGTGTCCTATCTGAGTCATGACTATATGAATTTGATGTCAAATGAATTTTCTCAACTATGTGGTGCTGTCCAGTGTAATTTTTCTAATCTCTGCAGAGCTCTTACCCCTCACACTGCCCCACTTGAGTGCTCTTAGTGTGAGGATGCTCAGTAACATTTTATTGGAGAAACAGCCATAGCAGGGAATGAAGGGGTGGCCTCATTCAGAGGTGTTAGTGGCTGAGTCACTGGGATGTCATTCAGGCATGGGGACAGACTGTGAAGGCCGTCAGATCACATGCGTGCATGACATTTAGAAGAGGTGGGTGACCTCACAGGAGATTATCTGAGAGATCTAAATTGGCCATAGAAAGTGGAATTGGAGGCCTCCATTTACCCTCAATAACCTTCAGCAATAAAAACAGAGGATGAGCATATTGATGTGCATGCAGGGAGTGTGCAAGAAGTGCTGAGAACATTGTGAAGGCCAGAGGGCTGGCAAACCATACCCCAGCTCCAGGGACACGTGTCTGTCATGGAAAGAGGGAGGAGGAGGACACTATGTGCCTCACAGGGCAGAGGACTTTATTTGTTTTATTTGATTTTGTGTGTGGGTGGGTGTGTGTGTATTTGCTACCTGTCTGTGCAATAAGACATTTAAGAATTTGTGCTTTTTACCTAGTTTCTGTAGGAAAGCACAAATCTGGAGAGTCTCCTGACCCCTGTAATTCTAGGCCATCAGGTCAGGTCATTGTCAGCAATGGTGACAGCAACCAGCAACACTGAGAAGTAGGGCCACATTTATTCAAACTCTGCTGCTTCTTCCACTGCTCACCAGCGTCTCCAAATCAGCACCTCAGCACCTGTTGGGGGAAAGCAAGGAGAAAGATGGTTTTCCTAAGTTCAGGAACAACAACGATCCAAAGGGCCTTAAGATTTGTCCTCAAGTCTTTGGCCTCCTCTAAGCATTTATCTGCCATGGTTCAGTCTAGCACATTTCTTTCACCAACCTGCTGGACCTGCTCAGGTGAACCTGCCGAGCTGTCTGTTGGGAAATTTGGGAAGAAAGAAGTGGTATGGCAGCAGGGATTTTAGGATCATAGAATCATTGAATTGTTTAATTTGGAAAAGACAGGATCACTGAGTCCAGTCTTTAACCCAGCACTGCTAAGTTCACCACTAAACAGTGTCCACTGCCCTTCTCTGGACTCGCTCCAGCCCCTCAATGTCCTTCTGATAGTGAGAGGCCCAAACCTGGACACAGGATTTGAGCTGTGGCCTCACCAGTGCTGAGCACAGGGTGACAATCCCTGCCCTGGTCCTGCTGCCACACTATTGCTGATCCAGGCCAGGATGCCATTGGCCTTCCTGGCCACCTGGATGCATGCTGGTTCATTTTCAGCTGCTGTTGACCCCCTCAGGCTGACCCTTTTACACCACACAACTTTCCATCCATTTTTCTCCAAGTCTGGAGTGTTGTCCTGGGTTGTTGTGACCCGGGTGAAGGACCTGGCAGTTCCCCTTACTGAACCTCATACAACTGGCCTCAGCCCATGAATTCAGCTGTCCACGTCCCCCTGCAGAGTCTTGCTGCTCTGATCCAGCAGATCAACACTCCCACCCAGCCTGATGTCATCAGCAAATTCTACTAAACAGGACTGGCTCCATAGCTGAGCCCTAGGGAATACCAGTTGTAACCAGCTGTCCTCTGAAAGTCAAAGGTGGCAGCTCTGCTGAGCCCCCTCCTTATTTCTCCAAGTGTCAAAAACTTTTATTGCTTCATGATAGCTTTGCCTGAAACACCCTCCCACCATCACACCACCCACGAGTCCTCTGTCCACAAACAACAGGTCCCTCAGGGCACTCCCCTGGGTAGCTCACCCACCAGCAGTGTCAGGTAATCTTCCACACACTCCAGGAACCTCCTGGACTCTTTCCTCTCTGCTGTGGTGTATTTCCAGCAGATAAGTGGAAAGTTGAAGGCCCCCATGAGAAAAAGGGCCAGTGATGGTGAGACTTCTCCCAGCTGCTTATAAGAATATTTCATCTGTCTTATAAGAATATTTCATCTGCCTTACCTGAAATAAATCTTCTCCCTGACCTGTTTCTCAAAGCAGAAACCTACACCTAGGCTGTCTTCTGCTTCTCAGCCCCGCCTTCCACATCTCATTTCCTGTGAGTTCATCCCACTTGCACTATCCTCCTGCACTTGGTGAGTTGATCTACTGTATTGGGTTTGCATTGGCCTGGCTTTTGTTAGCAGGAAGGCCATAGAAATGGCTGTGAGAAGCTACTGGAAGCTTCTGCTATGTCTGGCAGAGCCAATCTGTGGTGGGTCCAAAGATGGACGGGCTGCTGGCCAAGGCTGGGCTGATTAGAGATGGTGGTAACATCTCTGTGATAACATATTTAAGAAGTCAAAACAAAAGTTGTGGCACAGTTTTAATTTTCAGCCAGAGAAGAGCAGAGTGAGAACATGTGAGAGTAACAACCCTGCAGATACCAAGGTCAATGAAGAAGGAGGGGCAGGAGGTGCTCCAAGTGCTGGAGCAGAGATTCCCCTGCAGCCCCTGGTGCAGCCCATGGTGGAGCAGCTGTGTCCCTGCAGCCTGTGGGGATCCATAGGGACACAGAGATCCACCTGCAGCCCATGGGGATCCATAGGGACACAGAGATCCACTCACAGCCCATGGGGATCCATAGGGACACAGAGATCCACCCGCAGCCCATGGGGATCCATAGGGACACAGAGATCCACCCACAGCCCATGGAGGAGCCCCACATCAGAGCAGGTGGAGGCCTGGAGGAGGCTGTGATCCTGTGGGAGACCCGTGGAGAGAAGGACCCTGCTCCCATGCTGGAGCAGCCTGTCCTTGGAGCACTGCACCCCGTGGAAGAGTGACCCACGCCGCAGCAGTTTGAGGGGGGATGTTGTCCATGAGATGGATTCAGGCTGGAGAAGTTCATGGAGAACTGCCATGGGAGAGACCCCAGGGAGCAGCAGGGGAACAACTCCTCTCCCTGAGCAGCAGGAGAAGCCACAGGAGATGAACTGGTCCCCATTCCCTCATTCCCTGTCTCCCTGCACGGCTGGAGTAGGAGGTGGAGCTGAAGGAAGGAGGGGTGGGGGGAAGGTGTTTTTAAAGGTTTACTTTACTTCTCATTACCCCACTCTGATTTTGTAAGTGATAAATTCTCTTCATATATCTAAGTTGAGCTGTTTTGCCCTTGATGGTATTTGATGGGTGATCTCTCCCAGCCCTTACCTCAACTCATGAACCCTTCATTGTATTTTCTCTCCTCTGTCCAGCTGCAGAGGAGAGTGAGTGAGCTGCTTTGGTGGGTGCCTGGCAGCTGGCCAGTGTCAACCCATCACATCTACTCATATGGATCCTCCTCATGCCCAAAAAAATGTGTGAATCCTGCCCCTTGTGTCCAAACTTGCCTCACATGGTCAGCAGCTATGTGTTAAGGATAGAAGATCCAGGGCTTGGATTGTCAGTCTCCTGTTGGGAGATGTGTTATGGACCACTAAAACCCTGCAATTACTCAGCTGGGAAAGTATTGGATTGAAATGAAGAACCACTGTATCAGATGAAGATTATTCTCAACAGAAACTACTGCAGTACCTGTAAAAAGCATTCACTATAGATGCAGCATCTGTAAGACAAGTTTAATTCCAGTTTCACTAAAGATACAGCGAAGGGTTAAATCACTTTTCACAGTATGACATCCAGGTGGAATCAAATTTAATTAGTTACCAGACAAGATTTACCATCCACCACTGCTTCAGAAACCCACAGCTGGTATCAGGGCCAGACAGCTCTCACTTCACTTGCACTTGCAGTCAGTCACCAGTCTTCTGCAGGACGCCTTTGAATGCATCCACCTCATAGATTACTGCAAAGTAATGCAGTGGGAAGTAGACATAACATATGGATAGCTGTGCTTTTTTTGTAAATGGCTTTAAACTCCTTCCAAAGACACAGGAAAACTGGATTTTACCGGGTTTGACTGACCTTATATCCAACCCTCAGGTTTTTTGTCTCTACAGAATGTTTTATCTTGGGGCTGCAGTATTTTTTGAGGACTGAAAAACTGGCTTTAGGGGAAGTTTTCTTTGTAATTATTTATGCACCAGTAGTACTAGCCCATATACCAAAATCAGGATCTTTTTTCCAAGCACATTATTTAATCTGCAAAAACTCATTCAAATTAAATATGCACATATTAGAGAAACTGGGACTTAGTCACAAGGGCAAAAGAAAATTGTTCCAATATTTTGCCCCTAGAGCTAAAGATACAACTATTTTTCTTGGTTCCTCTTCTGTGATTATCTTCTCTCAACATCAAATTTTTATAATAAAAAACGGCCAAAGTGCCAGATTTTTTAATGCCTTCTCATAAATAATTTACAGACTGTATAAAACAAGAGATAAATTAAAGGACCTTCTTTATCACCCTTGTGAGTACATTGAGCATGGTCCTGGTGAGATGCCATTGAACTCAGTGAACTGTGCCTCCAGACTTTAATTTGGGGACCTCACATCCATAAACACAACTGTATGTAACTACAGATGTTTTATTGATACAGTATGTAAAGCAGTACAGTGGGGAAGTACTGCTTTGCTGGTTTTTTTTGACTACTTGCTTATATTACTAGCTTACACCGCCACAGAAAAGACAAAACTGTCAGTTTAGTTCTATAATTCAAATTAATGCAAAAACCCAAGCCTCCAGAGTTTTAAGACAAATAACACTATTTGCCTCAGAAATGCAGAAGCAGTATAATATTTTAACTGAAAGTGATTAAACCAGAGTAACCAATGCAGATACATTCAAACTCCCCAAAACTTTCAAGTAACAGTAATTATTATTTTACCTCTATCTTTATCTTTACCTTTAAGCTAAATTTGTTTGGATTTTTCTGTGCAGATAACCAGAAAAATCATTAGAGTGTGGTTTGTACTGTTAGCCAGCGATTAAAACTCTCTTCCCAAATGTGCTGAGGTCTTGCTATCTCATTAGACTAAACCCTTTGCTGTGGGCACGGCATGACACCTATTTCTGTTTTTTCTAACAGAACATGTTGCCACAACATCGTTGAGCAATCTCTCTTAGATTAACAAAATCTCTTTTTTGGCATTAGAACAAAAAAAAGAAAAAGAAAAAATTTACAATGCAGAGCCCTGGGTAGGGAGCTAGCAAAAGAAACTCTTCCCCCACCTTTCATGCCCAGTGCTTGGTGACACAGGGGCAGTCCTGCCCCTTTGATTTACCCTCACACCAGCACCACACAGAGACCAGGGCACAGAGGTGACACTGAAATCTGGGTATTTTGCTTTATGTTATGGGTCCCCCACTGCAGGGGTCAGGGATAGGGGTGGAGGGGAGCTTGTCTCTGTCCAGCTGTGTTTGCTTTGGTGCAGCCATTCCTCTGGCTCCAGCCCCTAGGGGTGGTCATTAGGGAGGTGTAAATACACACCTGCCAGTGAGTTTGGCTCATAGCCACAAAAACTCCCATGTGACCACAGGAAATGGGCATGATTTTAGCACGATTTCTGTTATTATGTATTTCTGTGCTCCTTCTTCATTGCAAGACCTCAATCCTTCCCTAAATTTGTGCCAAACTCTAGCATCTGGGGGATAGAATTTCCCACGCCAGAAGTACTAGACTGCAGAGTTGTCTGGGACATCTTGCACTGGCCTGGGTGCGCCCTACGGCCAGAACCTTTAATAAGGCTTAGATGAAAAACAACCTCACTAGCACAAGCTGCTTCAGACCAGCTGTACACTGTTTGCTAGCTGAGACAGAGAGTCTCCACAGCTTCCTTTTTTCTTTGTATTTAGTGCTAATTTCATGTTTTATTAAGAATTTCTTGTAGTCCTAAGACTTAACTCAGGGTTCTCACTGATCCCCACTCCCCATTAGTTATCAGTCTCAAGGGAGTGTAAAAATTTATGTTTAAAATAAAGACAAAGCTCAGAAAAAGCATTCTTTGCCTCTGACTGGTCCCTCCCCTCTCTAAAGATGTTTCAGTGGCCCCTGGTGGTATCCCTGCATTTGGAAGCAGGATTTGAAATCTGACAAAAGAACCACACTCCTCTGTCAGGGATGGTTTTCCTTCTTTCACCGACACGTTCAGGTATGAAGAATGGATGTGGCCCCAAATCTCCACCTCCTGGAATTTCCACCGTGAAGTTTTCTAACTATAAAAGGAGGAGGGAAATGAGGCTTTACCTTTCCCCAGCTCTCTGAAATTAATATTTTTTAAGTGAGTAAAGAAAACAAAAGCCAAGGCCCTGACTCATCTCACCCACAGCATGCTTTTGGATCAAGGGATTATGTGTTTTCTGCTCTTTATCATTTCCAGACTGGTAGGAACGATGCAGTCCAGTGTCAGTGACTGATAATGCAGTGTTGGGGAAAACTGTTAATTTTCAATTGAACAGACTTGTTAATCTCATTGTGATGTAAATGAAAGGTGCTCCTGATACATTCCATCTCTTGACATTTCCATTTCAGCCTGTCCTTCAGGGATGTTCACCTCCAAGAAATGCATTAAGGGAAATCAGAGCATATAAGGATGAAACAGGACAGTAAGCAATGTTGATATTGCATATTCAAAGTAAAAAGCACAAGAATGTCATTTTAATTGAGCTTCAGAGAGTACAGCTCCTTTCTAATTTCCTGTACAAAGTAATGTAAATATATGGAAACTTAAAATTCAAAAATAATTTCAGTTAGCTCTTGTATTAGCTGATGGAGCAAACAAGAATTAGATGGATGTCATTGTAAGCAATATTCAACTTGAAATCTGTTTTCTAACCAGAATAATTATCTTTATTTTATTTGAATAAACAAGAGCCAGGCAGAGAGTTTCAGAGTATGTAGAATAGTTTCAATCAACATTAGAAGAATATTATTAAAAACAGCTCCTCATATCCCTTTACAGTAAGTAACATAAAAGAGACCAAGGAGACACAGTGTATTAAATTTCTCTGACAATAAGATCTCATTTCCAAAAATGGAATATGCATCAGTCTTCTTTTATGTGCAGTCTATATAACACAAGCATCAAGGATTAATCACTCCACGTAAGAGGTGCTGCTTTAGCCCAGCATCCATATTCCAATGTCCCCTTTTGATTTGAGCTTTTGAAGATAATGATCCTTCAAGCTATATTCATGAACATGTTCCATCACAGCTGGATGACTGTTTGTTTGAATAAAGGTTGCAGGTTTTCTGTCAGCTACCTCACATCTTGTATATTCATTGTATAATGGTGATGCATAAGGATCAGAACAGCAGTGCATTTTAGATTCTGGAGGAAAAGAAACACTTTGTCTTTACAACAAAAGAAGAATTTAGCTCATCTCACCAGAAAGACCATTGCTTTTAATTTTTTCATTTCCTTTATTACACATGATAGATGATTCCTCTTCTATAGCTAGGAACTCACAACAGAACGTAAGATGTTATATTCCTCATTTTTTCTGCATTTTGTGAAGTAATTTAAAAACTCTTTCATACACATTGACATTTTTCACAAAGGAAGAAACCAAATTAATTGAAAATAATGATGTAATTTTAAAAAGTTTTTTATAGTTTTGCTCAAACTTCAAATTACACTATTCCCCATACTCAGGTCAAAATCATTCCTGTACAGACACATATTCATTGCTAGTTGCTTTGTTCTATTTCAGCACTACTTTCCTATGTAAAACAAAATATTAAACTACTTTCCTTTATTAAACAAAATCAAGAAAGCATTGATATAAATGTACAAAGAAGATACTTCTTATGGGGTATTCAAGAGTTGGGAAGTTCATAGTCTTCATACAAATATATAAAATATTTGAAATTTTCTCCATTCATTGAAATCCATTCAGTTTCACTTGTCAGACCTGTGCAACAAATACAAGACCAGAAATTAATCATTATCAGTGCACTCACAGGTATTTTCAGATCATGCAGAAAAGCTGTGAGGGGAGGACACTCCCCACACCTGCAATTTTTCCTTCTCTGGCAGCACTTGTTTACAGCCGAGCTCAGGGAATACAAATGTTTGTGATCCACCAGCTTTTCCCACCTACTCTCCAGATCTCTATCTGATGAAACTTAATAATTCTGTCAGGACTTTAAAGCCTTTTAAGCCTTGAGTTTTGCCCTTGGTACAGAGTGCTGGGGCTGTGCCCCACCCCAGCCCCCCAGCAGGGTGGGAGCTGGGCAGGTCCAGCCCTGCACAGACCTGAGTGGGGCTCAGCCCCAGGAAAGCCCTGCCAAGGCTTCAGCAGGCTCAGGAGGGAGATCTGCCATGTGGCTCAGCACTGTGGCCATGCTGCAGGGTGTAGGGATGCATCAATTCATAAAAATCAAAATGGTATTTAAATTTACCATTAAATACTACTTACTGATAGATACATATATATGTCTGTGCATTTTTAATTTTTTTAACTGCTTTGGTTATCCTCTTCTCTTGCCTTTTCTGTTCTGCCCATTAGAGTCTTCACTGGTGAGACTCCATCCAAACTGAATAATCCTAGGGAATTTTCAGCCTCTCTTCTTTTGGAAGTGTATATCTTCCTGTAACCACTTCTGTCACAGCTCCACTTCTCCCCTATTTCTGCTTTAATTCTCATGAGTGACCAGCACTAAGGAAAGTATTCTAGACATAGTAGGAAAGTATTTTCTCTGTTCTTTTCATAAATCCCACTTATTTTTTTATTTATTTATCTAAAGCAAGGTTGGGGAGGTACTTTGCTTCTGTCTGGGGAGTGATGAGCAATTTCCTTTGACCCATCTAGAGTGACTCTTTCCTGCACAGTCACACTTAATTTGAAGCCCAGCATAGGGCTTACTTCTGTTTTCTTTGAAGTTAAGAAATACCATGGTTGCTATTGATATCAGTGGTTCTAGACAGCTCAGTATTGAAAACCTGAAAATAGGTTTTACAATTAACTCTCAAAAGGTCAAGACACTAACTTCCTCAGCATATATGTTTAATCAGCTAAGATATAAGTATTTGAGGTGGAGGAATATGTCTGCTTTTGGTAAATTTTATTGAACTCATGAACTTTTAACAAACGCTTAGAAAACAGAGAAAAAGTCACAGGACAGAACAAAAAATGACAACCTTCTATATCTCACAATGTGTTACATGAAGGGAGTTTTTGCTGTGCTCCTGAACACGTGCAGGCTGTGCACATTTGAGCAAGCAGTGGAGGGACACTGAGAAGGCTGGGATTGCTTAGCTTTCAGAAGAAATTCTTCCCTGGAGAAGAGAGGTGCTATTAAGAGAAACCCTGAATGGCTTACACTGACTGCTTGAAAGTGATTGCAGCCTTTAAATAAAGAAATCAAACGTTAATTAACTTGTCTTGAAAGAAGGTGGGAGGGAGTCATTGCCCACAATGAAGTGCCCATAAGGCCACCAACCATGTAGTGCTACCAACACTCTGTGGGCATTAGCAATCAAACAACACAGCCATCTCAGAGCTGGGCTCAGTAGGGCAATGCACTGTTCTGTTTCTGCTGAAATTTCCTTCCAGTCAGGTAATTTAAGGTATTTCTCTTTCTGCCCTCAAAAACAAAATCCAACTTCAGGGCTGTATTTGATGGCTCCCTGGGATACACACACATATGTAATCCTGTCCTATATAATTACCTCCTGCCTACACACGCCCTCCGTGTGCTTCAGCATTCAGGATTATTCTCCTTCCCCTTTCAAACTCTTCTGTGCCTATTCCTGAGTATCTCAGGGTGGCTGTTTCCAAGTGGTATGTGAATAAAACATTGCTGGCTATGACTGAACTCAAGGGCTCAAGCCTGGGATCAGGAGAAAGAGTGTGCAGGGCACAGAAGGCAAATCTGAGCAGAGTGTGGTCCTTGGCATCACAAGAGTTTTCTGATCCTTCTGCTGAAAGAGGCCAGTGACAGGTTCTGCCTCCAAACACATCATGGGCAGATTGTGGCATGATGGACAGTGGTAATTTAGCATTCTGGGTTTTAGGATTACACAATATTTTTTTGTACCTTTCTAGCAGATTCAGCATCTTAGATTTAAGGCTGTGCTTTCTGCAGGTGTCACCCTGGAGAAGACATGGGAGCTCTATGCTTATCTTCTTTAAGTAGTTTAGTCTTTCCTTACTTCCTGAGCTCCTAATGACAGCCATCCTGTGCTGGGCACATCAAGCCCCCAAGGACCATGGTAACACAAAGAAGATGGGTACAAAGCCCTTGGGTGGAGGAGAGATGGAGACAGACTTTCCTCACTGTGCTGGGTGACAGGAAAGAACACAACAGGCACAAATCGAAATACAGGGAATTTCATCTAAAAAGAAAATAAAACTTCTTTTACCATCAGGGTGGTCAAACACTAGACCAAGTTGCCTGGGAAGGTTGTGGAGACTCCATTCTTGGAGATACTCAAACCCTGATGGCACATAGCCCTGAGCAATGACCTGAGCAGGACATTGGACTGGATGCATTCCTGGGGTAGTCTTGAGGCTCAGGCAGTCTGTAAGTCTGGCAGAGGCTTTGCTTGTCCCTGGGGAAGCTGTCCTCTACTCCTGAGGGCCAAGGTGGATTCATAGGCCATGTGCAAGGTCCCTCTTGCCCCTGCCTGGCTGTGGAGCCATCAGTGAGTTTACAAACTAAAAGAGCAGGGTGTTATAAACTATATTACTGTGCTGCTAATAAGACAAGTAATCTGGTTGATGGGAATACTTTTGGTCACATGCTCCTTTTTTTCAAATACTTCTTTATCCTTTCTTTGTTTCCTCATAGTTCCCACACCTTTGACCTTCAGCTCCCACTTAAATCAATATCCCAAAATACCTTCCTGACTTCAGGGCTGAAAGGTCCAAACTGGCATTGTATCCCATCCAGCCAAGGAAGCACCTCTCCCCTCCTTCCATGACACAGGTTTCTCACTAGGCAGTGGACCACCAAAACACCTCCTGTGTCCAGTTTTTCCAGTCACAACTGGGACACAGCAGCTCAAACCAAAGGAAACCCAGGCTTCTAGGAGACCACCTGCCTACAAGAGTGGCTAGCTAGCAGGAGGAGAAATAAAAACCAAAAACTACAGCTCCCAGGAATCCTGCCACTTGCCATCCAAAAGAAGCAAAAACCAAATTGCCATGATGATAAATATTTCCATGGGGCTCAGGTGCTGAGGAAAATCAAGCCCACTTTTCTAAAGTTTAGTTTAAAGCACGCTGCTTGCAAGTAGTGCTATTTTAACACCTGGTAACTGTATTATCAGGTATACTCTCTGCTCACTGGTTGCTTATAATTACTACCTGAGCTCCCTTTGCAGTCAGTGGACTCTCTATTATCTCCCTGTGATGCTCTAATCCACTCAGACCTCCCACTGGGCAGCTCCAATTCTCCCTGTCCCAGCTCCCAAAGGCGCGTTATTTTTAGAGCACAAACTCCTCCAGAGATCCATGGGAGCCTGTAAACTCAAAAATAGGTTGCTTATGGCACATTGATAATCCTCCCTGTTATGTTCTCTGGTGATTCTTTCAGCTGCTGCAGGTTTTCACCAGACTCCCTCGCTGCTCCAGTCAGCCCTGCACCGAACAACCCCCAGCCATTTAAAAAAACAATATACTTGAGAGCAAATGCTTAAGTGTTGTCCTGATTAAGGGTGCACATAAGCACATGCTTAGGAACGTTCTGAATCATGGAATTAGAGGAGTTTTCAGCCCTCAAGACCTTCTCCATCCCCTGACTGAGAATCTGCAAGGCTATGATAGGGGTCAGTTGGGGGCCAGTGTCACCTTCTGCAATAAAAAAGACTGGATCCCTGAGGTTTGTGACCACAGAAAAAAGCAGTAGCTATTTTTATTTAAGAAATTATTTAATGTATGTGCTGTTCAATACAGATGCAACTTCAAAAATAAATTCAAATAAAGAAATGAATTGTAAAAGCTATTTTTTTCCTTTTTCAGAATTACATTTTTTAATGCTGTATCTCCCTTTTATTCTCTGAAAACACCTGACTAGTTAACAGCAAGCGCACAAAATATTTATACTTAAAAAAAACACTAGTAACTCCAGTTTTCAGTGCTTTCTGTTCTTAGAGAGCATGCTAGCTGAAAGAAGAAGAAACACTAAATCCATCAAGATTTTGGCTGTATTTCCATATATGCAATAAGATGACCACATTTGGTGCTAATATTATATAATTAAATCCCATGCATTAATCACTTGGGCACTAAATAATTTTTTTTCTTTATTTTAATAGTTTCCAGCCCTATATATTTAACCCCAAAATTCTGTTAAGGCATCCTCCTTTATAAGAAGCAACTTTACACAGGAGAAAACATACATTAAAACCCCAAAGAAGATCAGTGATTATAGCAAGTGCACCAAGGTTCAGTAAATGCCTCCCACTCGACAAGCTTCCAAAGTGAACGACCACATGATGTTTACTCCTCACCAGAACCCATTTATAGATCTCTTACTCACCACTGCCTCAGCCATAAATGCAGCCCTCAAAAAGAGGCAGCAAGGAGCGCTCTATTTGGGAGCAGACAGAAAGTTCACAGTTGGAGAACTGGCCTTTGTCTTCACAATACTGTTTAGCCAGGCTGTGGATCATGATTTAAGTCATTCACACTCTAAAGATCCCAGACTACTGGAAGTGTTTATTACAAACCATGTGAATTGCACATGGACAACCAGTATGGCTGCTTGAAGAAAATTCTGCACCGTCTGGAAAAATTGATAAAAAGGGCTAAAAAATGTCCCTTCAAAAGTGCAAGTGGGAAATGAAGGTAATGACTTCTTATGGAATTAGGAGACCTAGGAAAGAGTTTTGTTCCCATTATGTCATTTAAAAGACATCTGGCCATTCCCAGCAAACAGCACACTGGGAATGAAAAGGGTATCGGTTACAGTAAGGTAAGAAGGGGACAGAGGTCATGAACGTCTGTTAGTCTGGAGCAGAATTAGCCTAGAATTACAAACACACTGCTCTACAGAAGGAAAAACCTGGGCAAAAGGTAAATCCAGGGACATGTCTCTTTTCATTGCTCTAGTGAATTGTCAGGGTGAAATAAAGCCAGACTATCTCCTTAGACTCTCTAATTCTCCTACACATCTGGTAAAAGCCTTGACCTTTTGGAGACAGTAACCTGGAGTGCCAGGGGATCTGCTTTAATTCCCCTGCCCTCACTTCCCTTTGATGGGCAGCACTTGCTACAAGCAGCTTCTCCCATGCAACTACTTTAATATTTATATCACATCGAGATCACTGTCCACACAGATGCCAGGGGAAGCAGCAGGAAGTCAAATGTGCTCCAGGTTAACGTACTAATACTGTGATGGGATGCCAGAGAGATGTTCTAAGTTGCAAAGGAGAGAGAGTTCATCCCTTGACTCCCTTTCAATGATATGTGGCTGACTAAATGAAAGATCCTACTTTAAATTAAACTATGCTTTCCTGCATCCTTTTTTTACAAATTATTTCAACACATTCATTATATTTCTGTCAGGATAATGACAGCAACTCTCATATAGCTGAGCATATATCATATGTCTTTTAAAATATGTTTTCTCTCATTCATATTTTCTGGGCATTTTCCCTGTGAAATACTGGAAAGATAAACATTTATGCCCTTTTAAAAATTATTTTTGACATTTTTTCCCCTTTACCTACAGTCAATAAAAATTTTTAAGAAAGTAGCTGAAGATGGAAATATAGGTTGCACATACACATACATGCTGGGTTTCAAAACAAAAAGAGGAAGGTCAGAATTTTTATTCTTTCAATTTGTCTGACAAAGAATACTAGGCAAAAAATATTTTCTACAAAAAAGCAAAAAGAATCTTTTTAATAACAAACATTGCTATCTTCACTGTGAAGAAATTATTGAAAGCCATGTGTTCCTTTTGACATACATATGTTCTTTCTCTAACTTACATCTCAGTTCAGACAGTGTGACACAGGGAGTGGAGCAAAGTTTTCACCCTTCACTGTTTGCGGCTGGGCAGTGCACACACAAAGGAGCTGCAGCCAGGTGCTGTGTAACAGCAGGTCTAGTCAGGCACAATAGACCCTTTTATTTAACACAGGAAAAGTCAGGTGGAAACATTCCTTGTGTTATACTGTTCTCAAAATTTCTTGTTACCTGCACTGACACTAAGCTTAGACACCAAGGGAACTTGCAAAAGAGACACAATTTCACTCAGTGGTTCTGAAATGACAGCTGTCAAATAGAAGTCTTTCAGACCAACATGAATTCTAAATTTTTGTTCTCTGAAAGACCTAATGTCCCTAAAAAAATGATACCTGCATTTGTTATATTGCCTTTTTTTTTTGGTAAGTGGAACCCAGATGCCAATGATTCACATGTATGGAGCCCAAGATCTTGCAATAAGTAGTAGTTTCAAAAGTGAAAAAAACCCCTCAGATATCAGCATTTTCAGTGAAAAATAAACAAATATCCCTACCTCTTGACTAGTACTAATTCAAGAGTTTTGGGATTAGTAGTGTGCTACAAACACTACAAACTCTAGAGCATGGAAATGTGTTCTGAACTTCCACATCTCTTTAGCCTTACCAGTTACAATTTTACTTTTGTTTGAGCATTTCTTGGCTGAGATCAGAAAGCTGCCTAAAACATTATGCTGGGCTGCCAGTTCTCATTTGCATGAAGTAGAACCTTAATGAGCATGGGGTTTTTAGATAATGGATTCACTATAGATGCTGATATGAATACGTTGTCTAGAAAGATAAAAAACCAACAGTTTCTTAAAGCTGGCAAAACATATCTTGAAATGTATCATATCTGAGTAATTAACAAAGAGACTGAATTTTAAAGGACTGATTATGCAGAGCACTTTGAAATGTTTTTGCAAAGAAAATCCTCTATAAATTCAGGTATACTCTCTCTTATTGGTATTATTACTAGTTCTGCAATGACTTTTTCTGGAGCTATCCTTTACATTGTCTCTCCATACTGTACAGGTTTTAAAGCACAATGGCTGTAACAGATGCTTATCTCACATTAAATTCAAGTTTTCATTCAATTTTCTGCTTTTCATTAACATTTTTACTACAAATTCTCATAACTTAAAGTGTCACCCCTGTAAAAAGATTTTGCAGACCCATCTTCGGTTGCTTTGGGACTGTATGAGGTCATTTGTGATTCATAATGGCTAGCAAAGATTAAGCAGCATATACCATATGCTCTGATTAAAGTTGTTGATAAGGAGCTGCAGTGGTTCTTTTCACCTCTTAATGAGAACTGTGCTGCAGCACTTTCTACCTTTTAAATTAGTGTCTTCTGAAGGGAAAAAAAAAAGCTTTTCCTTTCTAGCACTTCAGAAAGCTCTGCCAAGTATATATAATTATTACTCTTTGCAATTATTTGTCAATATAGGGAAAATTGTTCTCTGAGTTTATGTTAAGTGGCTCTCATTCACCTATACAATCCCTGTGTTAAAAAGCATTTGATTTCCAGGGTAGGCATCACTGAAGAGCTTAGTCACTGTTGTCAGGAACCATCCTGAGCACATTAGCAAGTACACCCAAATAGTCTGTTCTTGAAGCCAAACGACTTAAAGGGCTTAAGTAGCAAAAAGTTTACCTTGGTGAGATTAGAGAGGGATTTCTCGGACAGTTTAATTGTATTTCATTTTCATTCTCCAACAGCAGACAGTGAAACTTCAGTAATTATAATTGTAGCAAATTCATCAGTAAGGAAGCCAAAGCCTAAAGGCTGATCCTGCAAAGTGTTTATTACCTCCTTTGAGGTGCAACAAATCCTATCGATTTCTCCAATAACCAAAACTACTCAGCTGCTGGCAGGCACAGGATGGAAAACAGCCAGTAGCAATGCACCTGGGTGGTGGCATAGCACGAAAAAGAAAAGAGGTTGCTAGGAGCCCTTATGGACTTGTAATTGTGCTGTCTACAAGGCAAAGACCTATACAGAAGCGACCAGACAAAGTACTCATATAAATAAAATAATGATTGGTAAAATATTTAGTACAGAAAAACAATCAAACAAACAAAAAACCCAAAAGAAACATTAGAAATATTAAAAGAGGAAGTAGAAAAAAAAGCTGTGACATTTAAAACAATGGGACATCTTTCTTGTACTGAGAGAAGTGATGCAATATGAAATTCACCCTCTGAGCGTTACTGGTCTGACTGGGGTTCCTCAGCCAGGGCGTTTCTAAAAACAAAGTTTCCAGTTAGCAGAAAATGTGTATGGTGGTGAGAGCTCTTGCTGCAGAGGCTCCCTGCAGCCAGCACTTGGCAGCCCACCACAGAGATGACCTGGGGAAAGTATCTCAGAGGCTCCTGCAGCTGAAGTGCAAAGGCAGGAACACGGTCACTGGCACTGAATTCCGTAACCTGGACCAAACACAGTCAGATTATTATACAGCTAAAACACGGAATTCCTACATTGTTTCAAAAGTGACTTGTGAGCGTGGGGGCCACAGCCTTTGGGCTGGATGGTGAGAGAACCCACCAGAAGGGCTACAGCTCCAAAAAGCCAAACCCTCTCTCGTCCCATGTTGGACAGCACGATCAGGGGACCAAAGCAATTTTGCAGCTCCAAGCCCTGGCTGCTGGCTCTCGTGGCAGCCCCACCCAGTGCCATGGGAGCCTCAGCCCAGCAGCTTAGCAAAGCCTTGGCTAGGCTCAGCTCAGAGACCCAACAGCAGCAGCTGTGCCTGGCACAGAAGGAGCACCTTTGGTGAGGCACCTCCCACCTTGTAAATCCTCCAGTGTGGAGGCTGGTGGTCCCACAGAACAAAGGTCCATTATAGTCCCTTGGACAGACAGACCCTAAATTGGAGAAATCTCCTGTTCAGGGTGACTGAGCAGAGACTCTCCCACAATGCTTTGTGTTATATGCAGATATACCCCAGTTCTACCTCCCTGATTGGCCTGTTGGCCTCTCCGCCCCTTTTCCCTTATGTGTATGTGCCCTAGAATGTTCTCCCTTCCCTGCTTACCCACTGGCCCCATGCTGCCACAGTGTCCTGCCCCCTTTACCCTATTGGCTGCCACCCCTTGTCCCACCTCTGTGCTGCCCTGAGCCCTCAGCCCATTGGCCCTGATGCTCTGCTCCGCCCCCCTCATCCCTGTATTTAAACCTGGACCCCCCACTGTTTTTCTGTCTTTGTCCCTGGACCCCTTTGTGCGTGGCTGGAATAAACCTCCTGCTCAGAACTCCAAACAACGACCCCTCCCACTTCTTTGTCGTCGGTGATTCTACAGGGGCTACCAGCAGCGTGTGCTGGAGTGACTGTGTGTCTGTGCCTGTGCCACCGGGCAGTTTCATTGCTGGAGACGCTTCCGGAAGGTCGCGGCACCGCCGCCTCTCGCTCCCCCACCAACGGGCAAGCGGCTCGCGACACTCCCGTAGCCTGGACTACAGCATTTCGTGGTGATCTTAATGGCTTGTGGCTGCACCCAAGCCACCGCACCAAAGGTTTGAAGCTGCTGAACAACAGCTGTTGCAAGTACTTAGAAATGTTATTTGGGGTGGACAGGGAGCTGGAAATCTAACAAAACAAAGCTTCTTGACAGAAGTGCCTGATTTAGTTTAAAAATTTGGATTCAGTCTCAGGAAATTGAAAATCCCCAGATGTTCTGTGCTTTTCTGGGAAAATTCAGGCCACCCACATTTCTAGAAAAATGTTCAATTTGGGGAGGCTGAAATTTGGAGAAAAGTGATGTTATTTTACTGACATTTTTATGGTAAAGACCAGGTGAATCCTTTCGGCAGTCTTATTGTAGTTCCTCAAACAGTGCAATAAAAGCCATTGTAGGGGTGGCTATCACCTTCAAGGTTGTTCTGCCTCATGCCATATGAACTATAAAATGCACAACTGTGCTACATAATTCAATTATGAACAATGATTTTCAAGTTGTTTTGCACAAACGAGATTCTGGAGGAAGGCACTGGCCTTGGACTTCTTTCATGCTGGCACTTCATTTGTGCTGGCTCTCCAATCAAATATTAAAGCTTTACCCAAAATTATGTACGAAACATTCTCACAGATCCAAATGTAACCTATCACACATCAAAATGCTGCTGCTGGACACGTTCTATGATTTCACACCTGAATGCTCATGTCTTTTGCTATTGTCATGCTGGCTGCCACTTAAAACTCCTGATAAGCTGGCATTTTCTCCAGAGACACACGCCCAGTGCTAAGCAGCACTGCTTCATGTCTGCCTGGTTTTCACGTACAGAGAAGGGTTTAAATATTGTGTGTATTTCTTAAATTTAACAAATGGAAAGCAAAATTAAGATTTTTTTTTTTTTTTGCCAGAGATGGTAGAGCTGCAGGGACAAAGACTGTGGAAAGTGAAATATTTGGCATGCTGCTGATTCCTGTGGAGTCCCTCACTAATGGCATTTCTAAGGTGCCATTGGTCTTTGCTGACAGCTGAGTTTTGTGGAGTCAATGACTTTTTCAGAAAAAATTGTGGAATTTAATGATAAAAACCACAAAATAATATTGAGTTGATAAATTACTCATATAAGCATCAGTTAATCAGTCAAGACTGAACACAAAGCCTAATAGTGGTTATTAATATTCAAATATTAAGATACAAATACCAAGTTTTCTTTCCCCTATACTTAAAGTGAGGTAGGTTACTTCAGAGACTTCCTGGTATGTGAAAAGACAATTCGGCGTTGCTGTGCTTGTTTTGCAACCACGCATAGTTTTGTAGCTATGAGATGGTATGAGGAAAATTGTTATGAATCATAAAATTCAGGCAACACTATGTAAGGCAGACTGTACAGTATGTTAATTCATGTGAAACGACAAACACATAAACACTCACCCTTAGCTTCCATACTGCCTGATTTTTCACTTCCTATCAGACTTTAATATTGTCCAAAGATTTTTATTTCATTATCCATAAGATTTCACATATTGCCCAGGATCATAGCTCTGCCACTCATTTTTTATTGAAAATGCTTTCCATTTTCATGCAACTTTAATAGTTGAGAGGAAAGGTCTAAGCACTGGGTGTTGACTGGTTAGACTTTCAAAAGCCTTGTGTTCAAGCTTTGGCAAGGCAGACTGTTGTCCCTGAAAAATAGGCACATTTTATGTTGATTTTAGAAATTACTATGTTAAAAAAAAAGTTTTATAAAATGAAGTCTAATCATGTATATCCTGAAGGTAATTGATTTTTGAGGTTGTTTGTATATGCTTACTTTGGGATTAAAATTATATATATAGTTAGATGATTACTTTTTATGAATTTCAAGTTCCAGGGCAATGAAAATAGAAGCAAACAGCATCTTGGTGCACTGCAAACATGCCCTTTCTTCCTTCAGTGAAGCAAAAGGGTGAAATGACAAGAGAATTATCAGGTTGGATAATTACTGGAGAAAAAGCCGAGTTTGCTTGATTTGTTGCTTGAGAGTTGGCATGGGCTGAGGCTGCTAAAATTTATTTAAAATGCAATGAGTTTTTGTACCTTAGAGTATGCCAAGAGTCAAAATGGTCCAAGATTTTTCTGATGGAACATTTCTCCACTGGGAAAGTTTTGTGATTTGAAAATATAACTTTTTATGGAAACATTTTGCTTTCAGCAATTCTCCTGATGCAGCATGGAACACTGAGCATGACTGATCTGGCCAGTTTTTTATCCCAGCAGCTGCCCAGGAGGCTGCTGCTGCTCTTTGACTTTAGAGGCTTCCAAGGGTCAGCAATTTCAGGTCTGACAGACTCAAAAACCCTAATCCCTGCTCAACACTCCTAACATTCAGAAGCTGCTGGACATAGCTTCCCAAATCAGAGGAGAAATATCCAATTTTTCAAACAGTAAATAGTATGGTTTAACCCCTGCTTCCTTGTGGTTCAGCTGAGGGCAGGGCCTGAATCTGCAGTACAACATAAACTTAGCATTGCCAAGCTGGTTCCACAGCCTCTGCCTCCTCTCAGCCTCCTGCTGCATTGATCTGCACCTTCATTCAGGAGTGTGATGCCAAACAGTTTAGTGCTGCCCTTCAAGACTCGTTTTGACAACTACAAGCTCTAAAAATAAGCTGTATATCCAGTTTCCCCCAGCCTCTAAGGCTGACCCATAGGAAGTGAAAAATTATTTTTATGAATGGGTCAGAAGCCAAGCCCCATGTAGATGCTGAGCAGTACTCACACATAGAACAGTAATGATAACAATAATAATATTAAAACCCTTTTTGGCCCACAGTGATTTCTAGTACACAGTAAGACACGATTCATGGCACAAAATTTGAGACAAATGGAGGGATAGGCAAAAGACAGCTCAGTTATCTTGGGTATAATCATCAGCAGACTTACAATAGGAGCTGCTTGACTGCTGACACACAGCAATGACTATTATTTTCATGCAGCAGGCTTCCTGAGCCCTCCCAGGGCAGTATTTTGAAAGCATTTAGCTGATTAAACATGCAAGCCCCTAAGGCACTTAGCGTTTCTTTGGGAAGCTGAGGAGATACCTAATTGCAGGTTTACAGAGCTCAAAGTACTTTAGAAGCTTGCCCTCTAGTTTCCCTGAAGAGTTACTGCCACGATGCAGTATTTACCAGTATGTTTTGCCTGGGATTTATCTCACTGTAATAGTTATTTCCCTTTTTTGTTTTTTCCCCCACAAAAAAAACCAAACCAACAAACAAACAAACAAACAAACAAAAACAAAAAACAAAACACACACCAAAAAAAAACCACAACACCCTACCAAAACCAAAAAATAAAAACCCAAAAAGAAAAAAAAACCACCCAAACCCACATCGTATGAACAATTAACAGTGTAAATAAACTAGATTCACCATTAACCCTTTGGGCAATGTTCTGTACTAAATCATTATATCAATCAAGTTGACAAAACCACGATTCATTTGAAAACTAGTGCTTGGGAAAAAAACCAGTCTTTATTAAAGGCAAACCCAGAAGGACAAGAAGAAAAAAGACTGTCAGAAAAGAGTCTTTTGCATTTTTAGCACTTCAGATTGCTGAAGCAGCTGAAGGACACGCTGTTCCTTTACATTACTATTGAGAGGAGGCTGGGGAAGGTAAAAAACACATTTCTGTGGTAGCCAGGGAAACACAGAAGGGCTGCAGCACAACCTACCTGCTTCTGCTATTGGAGTTAAAGGGCAAAAATGCAGCAGTGTGACCTCTACAGGCCTTTGTTGAACAGAGGGCTGCTGCCCCTCGATCTGCCACCCAGGGGAGGAGGGATCATCCTGCAGGTGCTCCCCGGCTGCTGCCTGATGTGCTCCCCACTTTAAACTGCAATTAAAGTTACAAAGAGAATTCACTGCAGAAGCTTCCTGGAGCTGAACACTAGCTAGGGCTCAGCCAGGATCTGTGTTTGTTCAGAAGCCTCAGGAAAGGAGCACAGCTCTGCTGTAATTTCGGCTGTTTCAGGACCTGTCATGGGCACTTGCACAGTTTGAAGCTCTGTGACACCAACACACAGTGGTGTGTGTTTCTCTGCTACTGAAAGGGAAGATGTGCCCAGAGATGCCAGTCAGCTGAAGTGACATTCAGTGGTCCTTGCTGGGCTCTGAAGGCAGGGGAAATTGCCTCTTCTCGGCTATGAGGTGGTGTGGAGGGAAGAGCTCCTCAGTACAGCTGCGCTGCAGGAACAAGGGTGGGCAGCATGGGGGTGCTGGGGCTGGCTCCCAACAAGCAGTCCCTATCCCTAAGCTCTCTCAGTCTGATTTCTTTGCTCTCAATGCATTAGCAGCAAGCTCTGTGATCTTGAAGACACTGAGAAGAGGCTCCTCTCCAAGAAAGACAACAGAAATCTCAGCTATCTCTATTTGAGCAGCAATACCCAATTTGTTCATTATGAATTCTGCCTCTTCTGCTGCCTTACCCAGTCTGTACTGCAAATAACCCACATTCGACTCTCTGTGCTAGTTACAGTTTCTAAAAATGCTACTTTCTCCTGGTCATATGGCTTCTTCTCACAGAATTCATAATGTATGAGTGAGTGTTGTTCCATATAAATATAGTGTACGTCTGATATGCCTACAGATAATATCACAGCATGACTGAACTATGATTAATTGTGTTACTAATTATCCACCTGTTTTCTTTCAACATAACTCTGGCACGTGCAATAAAAAGAGAGGGCCTGAGACAATGGTCACATCCCTGCAAATATACTCATAGATGAGACAGAAGTTGGCTGTGGTTTTATTTTCAATACATTTAAATCGAGACTTAGTGGTCTCTGTGCACTTTGCAAACACTTTTCCTGAAATTCTTAGCACTTTGTATGAGGCAAAATGTACTGAAAAATATAGCAAATGGGAGGAAAAGGAAAGGGTGGTAAGGAAATGATTGCCAACTCAAAACCCAACATTGTTTTTCCATAACCCACATTCTCTGCAGCCTCTTCTGCATATGGAAGTCTCATCTGAGGTTTTATGGCTCCTTTGCCATGGAAGACTGAGAGTTCTTAATCAGCTTGGGAAATTTGACAGCTGTCTTGCACTTAACCCAGAGGATTGCCTCAGAGATGGAAAAGCATGAAGCCAAGACATCCTATACAGGCTGTTAATTTAACTTGGCATGTTACTGACTGCATTAGAAAACTCTGTATTCTGACTTCTGGTCCGTACAGCATGTGCTCGATTCTTCACATTATCTTCAAAGCTGCTGCAGGCAGAGGGGCAGTTTGTCTGAGGACAAGTAGCTTAATATTTGATACATAAATCCACAATACACCTGGAGTGTTTTCACATCAGTAATATATATATATATAAAGCCCATCTTTTGCCAAGAAATAGATAGGTTTCTTCAAAACATAAATGAAAGTGTTACAACATGTTGCCTGTTGTGTTAATACTTGATTTGCAATCTGTGACAGGTGAGCATTTGTAAACTAGTGATTAGGATTGACTGGAAGACGTATGGGAGAGCTAAACTTTCTCATGGCACCGTGTTTCAAAACAGAAAATTATTTTTTGACTAAACAAATTGAAAAGGAAAAAAAATATGTTTCCAGAGAGAAACAGAACGAAAAGCTGAGAGGAATCACCTGCTGTTAAAAAGCAGGCACCAGAGACCAATTATATTTTGGTTTTGAATTTGCATGGCCATGATCTACGGTTTCTGTGGAAAATATTTTTTTTGCTCAGTTTGGCAGAAAGGCTCCTCTCAGAATGTGTGCAGCAGCTCCTGCTGGAGCACTCACACAACTGTACCAGCACAGGTGCTGGATCTGACTGCAGAGACACAGAGCCCCACTCACTCTCAGCAGTGAGCAACGTGCAATTTGAAGATTCAAATTTGGAGTGTGATTTTGAGATGCACTTAAGTGATTTATGAGCACAGTTCTCACAGAGTGGCCTTGGGGTTGAGCTCCTTACCACTGGAGGACAGCCCCAGTAATTTGGATGCCTCAGGTGCAAATGAGATGCAGGTATTTAAATCCAAAATTGTGGTCCTCTAAACCATGAACCAGCTACATTGTAACCTCAAACTGTGCTCATGCCCACCTAAAATGACCTGAGTTTAAATAAGCCTGCCCATCTGAGTACCAGGGAGACATGTAAACCAGAGCAGCACCCAGAAGCTTGGTGGGTTTCCACAGAGACTGTCTTCCTCAGCACCTGCATAATTGCATCAGACTGTACAAAAACACAGCAGCAGCCACCCTGGTTTCTTTCAAATCATAGCTTGAGAAGACTGTTGCTACACAAATTAGCCTTTAGACATGGTACCCAGCAATCCACAGGCTAAGGCACGTGGAAGCAAGTTTCCTTACTGTCAGTTGAGCTCCACATTGCTAAGCTGCCATCAGGCTGACTTGTCTACAGATTAATTCATTTCTGCACAGAAGGTGAGCTTTAGTTTGAAGTCTAGAAAGGGCCCCCCTGCCAAGGTAGTCTGCAGTCTCCAGGAAAGCAAGAATTGTGGGTTTTAATCCTTTTGAGGCAAAGAAGGACCTGACCTGGTTTATTCATGCTTCCTGGCTGTGTATGTGTGATAACCACTGAGCCAAGGCAGAAGGGAGGGGCCACCAGCACATCCCTTCTCTTGCATGCTTGCAAATTTTTCTACTTGTTTTTTAAAAAATTTGGAGCATATCTGTAGGAGGCAGTTCACACTGTTTATTCAGGCTGACGGGAAATGTCTCCTGGCTTTACTGAGAACATTGCTGAAGCCCCAGGGGAAAAAATCTGATTGTTTTCAATTTTTTTCTGTTAGCTATGTCTAAACAGCTTTCCACACAAGCTTCACCATGCTGCTTGTAGAAGTGTCTCAAGGGTTCATAACAGCACATGGAAAACCATCTTCTCGAGACAGCAGGAGTGTGGGTTTCTGCAGGGCAGAAAGCTTCTGGAGGGACCTGTGTGATCAGAGGCACTGAGCTCTATGGGTGAGACAGGACTCTCTACATCCATCTTCCTCTCTCTGTAACATTGTACATCTCTTTACAGCCAGTTTGCTGTTGGGAGGAACCAGGACTTACCCCTGAGCAATGCTAGAGCCCCCTGGCAGGGGAAGACAATTCTGCCCTTCGTCTGTCCCTTGGGATACAGCAACTGAGGCAGAAGGCAGTGCCACAATGTGGGCCAGCTGCTCTCCTCTCCTGCCTGCTTGCAGGGTCTGAGGCACTTCAGCTCCCCTCTTCAGTGATGAAGCCAGTGAGCCAGTAAGGGTTTACAGAGGCTGGAGTGCAGGCAGCTGCTCCCTCTGGTACATCACACAAGAGGATCACGTCCACGGCAAAGAGAGCACTGGGAGACCCGGGGACGAAGGGTTTCTCTTGGGCAGATCAGAACACAGCAGTGCAAGGTGTTGTCCTGGATGCCTATCTGGAGCTGCCTGCATCATTCTGCCCAACATGGACCTGGTCCCTGTGCTGCTGATAAAATTCCAGACACTGCTGAGGGATGTGAACGAATGCTCCATTGGCTCAAGGTATTCCACTGCCATTGCACATAATTTTCATGCCATGAGCTTGCCTTGATGAAAATGGTTAAGATGCCAAAAATCTCACTGGAGATGGAGCCCCAAGGACTTGACTTTGCTGAAGGATGGTCAATTTTTAGCTCAAAAATGAGGCTTTTAGCCCCAGGTCAGCACAAGCTTCTCTGAGAGCCAGCCTCCACTCACCTCTGTGGTGTCTGTTAAAGCAAGGCATTGAAGAGCTTGGAGCTGACCTCCCTATTTGTCATCCTGCCTTAGGGAAACAGATGGTCTTAATTTCAACCAAGCTGCAGATAACTTCACACTTGGACATGGCCCATGACTGCTCATCAAGTGAGCCGTGGTGTTCTGTGGCCAGGTTTAATCCAGGTTTGGCCAGGTTCTTGTTCTCTACACATGTAAGGTAGAACACAAACATGGCTTGTGACAGACTTTGAAGCATTCACAAGCTCAGCAGTGGCTCGGGTGTTGTCTAATAATGTGTTAAACTGTAGTAACTGGAGACAGACAACACTTAGCTGCAGAATTAATTTGCCCCAGAGTAATTATTCGCATATATGACAGCATATCAGTTCTGTTCCAGAATAAAAACTTTAGAAGCATATAAAAAGCAGAAAGAGATGCACTACTATGTTATTCGTTACTTTTTTAATGAAGGGCTTAAACTAAAAAAAAAGGGTACATGTATGATATACCCATCTGGACTCACTTTACTTTCAGCAAAATGGACTGAAAAACTGAAAATATGCCTCATCTTCAGAGAGAGAGCTCTTCCCTTCTTGAGAACTAAAAGAGAGAAATATTACATATTTTTCAAAAATAAATGCTTCCATTCAAAGCCTGAAAAGAGAGATCAACTCAAATATTTTCAGACAAAACTACAAAACCAAGGAAATTGAGAAATTCAAAGTTAAGAGGTTTGAGATCCTTCATTAAGTATTTAATGGAGGTCTGAGATCCTTCATTAATTTTCCAGAGGACATGCTTTATCCCATCTTGAACAGCCTTTGGGAAGGATATTGCACTCAAGAGCAGTGTGATTTGTAAACACAGAAAAACTGAACATGTTCTTTTCCCTGTATTCTGCCTATTTTAGCTCAAATATTTGATTTCAAGTCTTCGCATTTGCATTTTCTTCCATTTCAGAACATACTTCGTGTTGGTTTCACCTTCTGTATAAAGGCAACACGTTTCAAAACTTTGAAACAGCAATATCCAGTTATTGTCACCATCCTTCCCTCAGAACGGGAGCAGTTTGGCTTTGGGGGAAGCTTTTTGTCCTTTGCTGTCTCCTCAGTAAAGGCAGCAGCCCTTTGTCCCTTTGTGCGCTCCTCCCGCGCTCTGCTCCCTTCCCTGAGCGCATCCACGGCCTTTATTCCTGCCAGATCGCTCTTCTGGGCCCTGAAAGGCGCTGCAAATTCACGTGGGAGTAACAGCAATTTTAAGACAAGGTGTGCTCCAAGGCAATAAATGAGAACAAAGACCCAGGAGAGATAAAAGCTGAAGGACTCAATTTATTTCTTTTATCCATTGAATAACCAAATTATTGAATTAAAAGCAATGCGACATCAACTTTACCAAGGTGGGGGAGTAAGTTCTGAACACCAAGACTGAGGGCTTTATTCTGCTTTTATGGAACCCATGTCTGTACATGAACCTCAGTCAATTGCAGTCAGAAGCAAATACAGCCCTACTGGTATGACCAGTAAATGGCAGGACAAAAACCAGGCATTATACTTCTGCCCAAGGTGAAGTAAAGGTTAGTTCAGGGGAGTCTCCCTTCAGCTAGCTACAACCTGCAGCGAATCAAATTTGAAAAATAAATTATGACCAACACTGAGAGTAAAACTAATACATACTTCTGCAGGAAAATGCTCATTTATGCTGTGTCCTTTGTTCACGTGGAAATACAGTGTATTTGAGACTCCTTTGGCAAATCAAAGGGAAATTAGGAGGTTAAAACAGCAGCAGATAGGGTCAGCAAAACCCAGCCACACTGGAAGCTTAGAATTTAGTAGTGTTCATGATGGGGCAGTGGATCTTGGGATCAACGTCATGGTGAGCTCTACCTACATACGATGTTCTACCTACACACAGTGAGCTCAAACACTACAAAATGTTATTCTCTGAAGAAATTTGCAAATAACTGTGAAACAGAGGTAGCCTTGGCACTAAAAGAGATACATCTTTCAGAAGAAGGCACACCAGGAGCAATTTGGTGGCTGAAGCAGGTGTAGTCCTGAGCACAAAGCAGGGCTTGGGACACTTGTAGATGGCCTGCTCCTGGACAGGGGTGACAAGGCTCATGCCACAGTGAGCCAGTTCTGCAAGAGATGACAAAGTACAGTAATGCAGTAATTTATGTGGTTTTTAAGCACAAGGCTGTGAGAACATAATTAGGTAGTCTTCTATCAAATGAAATGAATAAAAACTATAAAACAAAATCATGAGGCACTAAATTTAGAAGAAAATTCGTTTGATTATCACATCAGAGCTGAGATATTTCAGATCATACTGTCAACTTAATTGGCTACAATTTATGTAGATTTGTTAAAACTATCTGAGCTGTTACTAATGTGGGAAGTCACACTTCATGTATTCCCAAGCAGTTAGCCTTTTCACTCTGATGTAGCACTTGAAAACCCTGTGCTGAACACATTTTGAACTATATAAGGTGAGAATGACTGGAATTGCTTATTATTTTGTGTTTCAGATGATTTCTGTCATTACAGTGCCTGATTGCTCCAGGCACACCTAACCCTGGCAGGACAGTTCCCAGGAAGAGAGAAACAGCATTGCTCTCCTCTCACTCACACCTCTCTAACAGTGATCAGTATGATCTTGTTCCTGCTCTCCAGTTTCTAATGGCCACAGTTCCCTGGTTACAACTAGTTCTGCATGGATTTATATGCATATGCTGGGGATAGGTGTCTTTCAAGTCACAGGACCTTCATCTAAATACTTGGACCTGTTCACACAGCAAATAAGGGAAGTTTTAGAGATTCCTGATATCCTGTTCTGATGTTTCCAAGAGGAGTATGTTCCAGTAGTACCTGTTGTTACATGCTCTAGTTCATGGGCTAACTCTTAACACATCTAGCAGAGATAAGCAAGAAAAAGCCTGTTGACTGTATTCCTTCTTCACACTTCACTGATCCTCAACATCTGGTATCTTCAGGAGACCTCCTGCCTTTCTGAGCTTCTTTTGAGGGACGTCACCCCAGAAATTGCATCTCACTCAGGCAACTGAGTGTAAAATTTACTCTTTATGAAGATCTGTCATGAACAGCACCAATGGAAAGAGAGGGGTTATTTTATACAAGAGTCTAACGAAAGTTCTGGACTAAGTAATTGACAGAATGACCACAGGGAAGCAGTTACCTATGAAAATTTTCAGCTTTCCAACTAAACTCTTGGACCTTTCTTCCAGAGAAGGTTCTCACTTGAGGACAGAGAAGATATTTGTGGGTCCACATTGCTGGCATTGGAAGTATTTTGTTACTTTAAGGGCATTAATGTTTCAAAGGGAGAGGCTCATTTCTCCTGTGTGTAGAGGTCTGTTCATCTCCACATGTCTGCAAAGTCTCTTGTGTATGCTGTAGATAGAGCAGTAGGTAACATGCTCATCTTCTAAAAATTAAGACAGACTTCTTCAAGTTATTACTTTGTGCTTGTCTCTTCCAGTAATAAAAAAAAGCTCTGCTTGAATATATATTTGGAATATTTATTTGGAAATAAAAGACTTTATTTTTTTCATATTTTTTGTTTTGAAAGAATACAAGCATCTCTTCTTGTAGTTTGCTTTGAAACAAAATGTTTTCTGATTCTTCAGTGTTTGTTTTAAAGTTATTAGTCAGTTTTCCAAACCACAAAGCAGAATTTTTCCTAACTAGTTTATGTAGAAGCATTTGTGGTTTTTATGAATATGCCCTGTTCTTTACTTGGCAAAATTAACCTCCTAACACATACCTTCAAGCCTTCTTAGGCCTCTAGAAAGCAGACTCTCTCCAGCCTGTTCTCCCCACCTCTCTTCCACAATTCAGCTAGAGAATGAGATCTCTCCTTGACTTGCAGAGGACTGATGTGTGCTGGGGCTGACCACAGCACTGTGGTGGGGATAGAGGCTCAGTGTGGCTGGGGTGGAGTTGATTTTCTTCACCGTGGATGGTGTAGGGCTAAATTTTGGATTTATGCTGAGCACAGGGCTGATAACACATAAATGTTTTTTATTATTGCTGAGCAGTCCTTACACAGAGCCAAGGCCTTTTCTGCTTTTCCTACAGCCATGCTGGCAAGGGGCTGGGATTGTGTGGAAGGTTGGGAGGAGACACAGCTGGGTCAGGTGACCCCAACTGTCCAAAGGGATATTCCAGACTGTATGGCGTCATGATCAGTATATAGTGGGGAAAGAAAGAGGAAGAGATGTTTGGAGTGATGGTGTTTGTCTTGCCAAGTCACTGATATGTGTGGTGGGGCCCTGCTCTCCAGGAGATGGCTGAACTCCTGCCTGTGCTTGGGAATCTGTGAATTAATTCCTTGCTTTGCTTTGCTTTGCTTGTTTGCATGACTTTAGCTTTACCTATTAATCTGTTTTTATCTCAACCCACAAGTTTTCTCACTTTTACCCTTCCAATCCTCTTCCCCCCAACACTGGTGGGGGAGTGAGTGAGTGTCTGTGTGGTACCTGGTGGCTGGCTGGGGTTAAACCATGACAACTAAATTTTTTCTTCTGATCACAGAAACTCTGGGAAACAAAAACATGAATAACTTTTCTTTTTTCTCAAAGAGGTAACAGGATTACAAAGGTTCCTCTGATACTAAATGATGTCCTGGACATTCTGTTTTATTCTTTGAAAATAAATTTCTAGCTCTTCTGTTTTGAAGTCTGAAAGCATGACTTAAGTAGACTCAAAAAACCTGGAAGGCAAGCTGGAAGAATTTTAAATATGCTATTAAAAATCCTACAAGCCTTCATTTACCTAATTTCTTAGGACAATTTTACAAGAAGAAGGGACCTGAAAAATTGATGGCTGGCCATGAAATCCTCAAGTGCAGCAGCATTGGTCTGGGAGTTCTGAATCAAAACCAGCAGGATGGTAGGAAACCATAGACAGAAGACAAGAAGCACTTTGAAATTAACACAGACCACACAGTGAATATGATGGGGGATTTCCAGTCACCAGACACCACCAAGAAGGGCTGGCTCTGTCCTCTCTGCACCCTGCCTTTAGGTACTTAAGCACACCAAGGATATCTCCCCATGATCCCCCTGACTTTGGCAGGAGGGTCCTGCAGAAATTCTTGATGCACATCCTCCTTCTTCACCCCATAGTTCCCACTCCAGGAGATCTTATCTCCTGACCTACCTTGGCATCCTCTGGATGCAGGATTCCCTTCTCTCGCACAAGCTTTGGCTGCTGGGATTCAATTAAATGAACACATATTCCTAAAACTGCAGTTCTCTTTCAAGAGCTCACAGCATGCCAGAGTTCCTCTACTAGCAAAGCACTGTTGTGTTTCTGGAAAAAAAAAGCAATAACCTTGCTTGTAAGTGTACTGTGTTTAACCCCTGTGATCCATGTGAGCACAGGAATAAGGTGCAAACACTGGACTGTGTGTCAGAGCAGGGACACCAGGAGAGGTAAAGGGCTGCTGCTAACTGAGGGGCAGCTTAAGAGCAATATATAGCAGGAAACTGTAATTAAATCTTTAGTGGGCAAAGTTATAATGTGCATTTTTAGCCTGGGATGATTGACAAATTTTTTTATGTAAATAATCAATAGCAACACCAAGGAACATCTTGTGTGTATGGATATAAGACCTTTATTCCCTAAGGGACTTCTGTTAGGGTTTTACCCCCTTTCTTTTTTTCCCCCAAGTGATGCCAATCTCAGAGGCTGCTCTACTGACAAGATTTCTCATTTTTATGTGGGGCAGAATTCTCTGCATAATGCAAAGGCTCTAGGAAGCTTTTGCTAGTTCTTCAGCATTTAAAATACAGTTCCCTTCTTCTATAACCTGACAACAGAACTACCTTCTATAATCAAACCAGCCTCACCAGTAGAGCTCCAGGTAAAGACAACAATTTTTCTGCAAGTACTGTATCAGATGTTGAGAAACCATCTCATCAACATTGTGATGGGGATCCTGACAATTCCTTTCTCCAAACACAACCAGAATACAGTGCTGGGAGTGCTGAGAGTGCTGACATGCTATGTCCATGACAGACTGTTTTGTAACTTCAGGACAGTTTTGCCTTTTGAGAAGTTCTTCCACTAAGAAAGTCTTCTTCAGGAGGAAAGGACTAGACCACTTTAGCTGAAGGTTTAGGTCCTCTGAAACCAAAGTCCAGCATTTAGACTCCTTGGCCTTTCACCATTATAAGATTTGTTGCACAGCTCTCCACACTTCAGGACACAAAAGGTGAAGGGATACAGAATGAAGAATGAACATGAGTTGCAGAAGTAACTGGCTGCCATTATCTATATTCTCAGGTGAAATTCCAGTTTGTGCTCTGGCCCATTTTCAAGTACAATCACCATACTAGTTATCACACGAGATATCACAACAATGGGCAATAAATCTCAGCCACAGCAGGCTCCATTTGTCACAAACTAAATGCTTCCTACCATTACTTATTCAATAGGGCATATATTTTTAGTGTATGATATTTTGCTACTATTTGATTTTGCATATGCTTCACTCCTGTGCATGTAGAAGTGTTCAGGTGTGAAGGGAGCAGAAAAAAAATTTGTAGATGGAGAAAAGTGAAATGAATCATAACTCACATTGTATATTAAAACTAGCTGCATCTAACACATCCTCTACAGGTATGGAAGAAAAAAATCTTTATGACAAAGCAGAGTATACTAATTAGCTAATTACAGATGGCAGACCAGATCCCCATAAGGGATGACTACAGTAACATCTTAACTGAGGAGCACTTGATGACCTTCAGTGGATCCAGCTTCATGACATCTCCCTAGTTACATTCCTCCCACAAACTGTTATATTCACAGTTATGATCTTAGCAAGTCTATTCATGTTTCCTTATTTGGCAAGGAGCGAGACCAAAGATATTTAACAGAAGTTACTCTAAAGTGCAAATTATGTAGGAATGGGTTTGCAAATAATGAACCAACCTAATCCTTTGTAGGTTTCTTATTTTTGCTGCTGGGTTTGCATGCTAAACTGAGCAAGAAAACATGGATCAAAATTAATACAAAATGAATCATGTTAGCTTGCAATTTACTGAAACTAACTATGAAATATGACAATACAGAAGGTAAAGTTGGAAATAACTGCTGTGGTTGTAAAGCTTTGATATTTGTGGCATGTTAAAGTGTACTTGTGATATTTTTTATTGTATCATATTATAGGCTTGCAGAATAATGGAGATTATCCAGAGTATTTGGAGTTATTCTAACTGTTTCAAGTAGGCATTTCCTACAGAGTACCACAAGAAAGAAAAAAAATAATATCAAAGGGAAATCCCTCAGTAGTGAATATCTGAGAAGATTATAGTACTGATGTAACAAAGAATTAATTTCTGAACTGTGAAAGCCAAAGAACACCCTCATCTATCAGAACACACTCTGTACAGGCATATTCTACTGACCAGTCTGTTCACCATTCTTTTGAGATCATCACATCTAAAGGATGATCTCTAACCCCTTCTTGTAGATGGAACAAAGTGTCAGGCACATGTGATTGTGAATTTCTTGAAGACTGAGATAATCTCTGCATTTGCATGATCAATCATAAAACAGCTCTCTGACAATATCACATTTTATACAAGGCTGCAGGCCACAACTTAGGCACTGGATCTGATGAATTTCCTCTCATAGGGGACAGTCTTTAGATTTAGTATCATTCAAGGCTGCTGGATGTGGCATGAGATTAATTTACATCTCAATTTTATGTGGAATTCATGCACATGCTTAGTTCTGCACAACATCCAAACTCACAGGCTCTAGTGAGTACTGTAGCTGGAACTCCTGTAGAAACTAAGTTCTCAGATATTACCCGTGACTGCACTACCCAAAATCTAGAAATCTGTATCACTGTCAGAACCTGAAAACCAATACATCAAAAGAAGGACAGAGACAGAAATTACTTCATAATAACCTCACTGCTTTCAAGATGCTCTTTACTTTGCTGATCCTTCTGTAGAAAACTTTAGAGTGAACATCTGAGCATGCCCTAAATTTTTCTTTCAGAGTCTCAGTAAGGTAATTACTAAAAAACTTTTAAATGTTAAAAATAGCAATCATCTGAGAATAAATATGGGGCTAAATTTAAGACGAAATATCTCTTACAGGAAAAAACCTCTTTAAAGCATCACATTAAAAATTCATATTTCTCTGGGCAGTGCTTTAGTGAAATGACTAAAATGTTACATTTTACAAAATGTTGTTTTCCCCCCCCCAAGTTTCCTGAAGAGAAAGACTCTGTTGCATCTTTAAAATATCAGGAACATTATGGCACAGCAGGGTAAAAGCAAGAAAAGACTCAACACTCTTTCCTTCCAAATGGTGTATTTATGCTGTACATAAAAAATAAGTTAATGATGCACTGTACACTGGGGTAATTCACTCAAATTATATACCATTTCTTTTAAGATTCCTGGTTCTTAGCACTTCTGCATTCCCAGAACCCCTCTGCATTGCTTTCTATTTTCCTCTGTTCTTCATTTATGTTTCTGTGCAGTAAATTCCAGATGATTTTCTCCTGCTCAGCTTAACTTCTCTGCCTCTCTTCAGGATAAAAAGGATTTATCAGTCAGTATGCACAACTAGCAATTCAGGTGAATATTATGTGATACAACTATTTTTTCTTACTGTAGCCAGGGTGGGGTTTTTTGTATTAAAACTTCTCTGTACAACTGAGTTTTCATTGTAACTGCCTGACACATCTTTACTGACTCAGGCTTTTCAAAGGAAATCAGAGGATAATTTCATGGACAGAAATTATCATTAATTTATATAAGGTTCAGAATGTAGAACAACAGAGGCTTATGAATCTTGTTTGATTAAATTGTTAAATTATTCTGAAGCTGGCACTGAAGTGCTGAATATTTCCTTTTAAATAAAATTATCATAGAATCATAGAATGGTTTGGTTTGGAAGAGATCTTTAAAGGTTGTCTAGTCCAACCCCTCTGCAATAAGCAGAGTCATTTTCCACTGGACCAGGTTGCTCAGAGCCTCATCCAGCCTGATGGTCAATGTTTACAGGGATGGGGCATTTACCACCTCTGTGGGCAATCTGGTCCAGTGTTTCATCACCCTCATTGTAAAAAACTTCTTCTTTATATCTAGTCTGAGTCCAATGTCCTCAAGTTTAAAACCATTACTCATCATCCTATGACAAAAAGACCTACTAGAAATTCTGTCCCCATCTCTTCTATGAGCCCTCTTTGAGTACTGAAAGGCCACAGTGAGGTCTGCCCAGAGCCTGCTCTTGTCCAGGCAGAACAACCTCACTCTCTCAGTGTGTCTTTCACAGGGATGCTCCTGCCCTCTCTTCACCTTTGTGACCCTCCTCTGGATTCACTCCAACAGGTCCATGTCCTTCCTGTGCTGGACTACAGCAAGTCCTTGAGTGCCACAGATAGCACTGGGTACGTTTGTGTGATCAAATACAAGGAACCATTAGTGTGTCAATTTTGAATTACATAAATAAATATCAAATAACAAAATTAAAAATACTGACCTGCTTGTCCATCACTGCAATAAATTTATTTGCATTGTAAAACATTCATTTGTAGCTATATTATAAAAATACAAGTTCTATATTTTTCAAAACTGGAACTTGTGCTTATGAAGCAATATGTTATTTTTAAGATGGCTTTGATATTCCAAATACACTGAATTCTTATATGCTGAATAGACTACTTCAGGCTGGTTGATGGGTGCCATATATCATTGAATGTAGTCTCCAATGTGATCTATGTTTCAAATAACAGCAAATCTCAATTATGACTTCTAATATTTTTTCACTGAATTATGGGGTGCGACTTCAGGTCCACTTAAGTAATTGAAAAGCCATCTTTTTACTTAGAGAGGTTTCTAGATCAGCCTGCTTCTCCTAGAGCCATACAGAGAACCTCTCTTTTACTCACCTGCTTCTTCCAGCTACTGTTCAGCTTTGGGGACATATTTCAGCTCACTCTTTATGTTCTGAATCTCTGACAAGTTGACAGCAGGACCTGGAAGTTTCTTAGCTCCTGGGAGCAGTTTCTTCTCTTTCTCCTCCTCTGTTGAAGCAGGAGCATTCTGCACAAAAGGACACCAGTGACCTTCCTGCTGCAACAGCAATCTCTTGAACATGAGCATGGATCAGTTATTTGAAAAAGAGGAAATTATGTTTTTATACTAAAGGAAATCCCAGTAGAAAATGGGGTGGAAGCATGAAGAGATAGGTTATTTTGTTGGTTGTTGTCTAAAATGTCTAAAAACATTCTAAGAAGAATAGAACATGCTCAGTGTAAAGGAATGAGGATTAGAATGGGTAGGAATTTAAAGTGCCAGGCAATTAGTACAGAATAGCTGACTGGAGAATTAAAGGCAACTCCAAATCCTTAATATTTTAGACGACAAAAAAGTGGAAGAACTATTTTTATCATCTAATTCCTTTGAGAGTTTCACAGTTGTAAGACACTGGGTGAGGAAGATCATCATGCACTTCTGCAGCTCTGGAGAAGAGCTATGATAGTAGATTATGGAGTCTAAAACTCCATGCAAGAGCAACATGGGCTGAAATTTAACTTTTCATAACCTCAGTTGCAAGACCAGACGAGTTTTTGTCATTTTATGTTTTAATTAGGGTTGTGCTGCATGGCTATTTTGCTGACATTGTAAAATTCCAGTTAAATAACAGCAATTACACAACAGTGAGCAACTCAGCTAATTTCCCAATGGACCACAGTGTTTCAGCCCTTCCTCAGCTGTTCTATTGCTTCTAGGTGAGTAGAGCAGGTATTTTAGACCATTTCTACTCTAGACTGGGTAATATTTTGAAGTAGATTTCCAGACATGAGTTTATGTTGTTCCAGCCTGTTGTATATTTTATAAAGCTGGCATGTAGGAGGAATCAATTACATGTAGAGATTAATTTATATTTTGCTACAAATAATTTCATTATGAGATTATGTTTTCATTTTTGATTACTCTGTAAATGTCCTCTTGTGATGGGCTTTGTAGATTTAGATTTTAGGTCATGATTTAGATTTATTAGCCACCCTTTTTGAAAAGGTGCATTAACTGTGAACAGTCAATTCTTAATATTTAACTTGATTTTTAAAATTCCAACATTACCTGTCAAATATTATTGGCCAGTAAACCCCTCTTTTCTTTTTCCTTGGTTAACTACTGGACTACATGCTAATCAGGAAGAAGACTTTGCAATGTCAAGTAGCAAACAAACTGTAGAAAACTGTCATTTTCTTCCTATCTGATCTTTAAGGACTTTCTTAAGATCACCAAATACAAGAAAACAGAAGTGATAATTACCTTTCTTGGCTCAGTACACTTGTATTATCTTTTCTCACATTTTGGCCAATATGTTATTAATTAATCCAAGATAATACTAATAATATTTTACTATTGTTTTTGCTAGATCATTTCAAATCCCAGCCAGTAATTCAACCCCAGGTACTGTATGTACTGCTTGATATCTGGTTTAATGATCTAACATCCTGAAAGAGTTGCAAAGCACAGCAGGAGAATAAGTAAATTGATACAGAAGCTGTTTGGAAGGATGCACAAAATTGTATCAGTAGTCAAAGATGCCATGAGCTTGTATTGTTTCCTTTGACAGTTTTCCTAGCTAATCTGAATAATCAGGGGAAACAAGCACTCCCTGAACCTCATACTACTTTTTAGTACATAGCAGAAACTATGTAAAAAATACCATTTCAAGTCAGGTGCAATACCATTCCTCTTGTAGAACAAGTGGTGCAAGCTTTGCACACATTTTGGAGACTTTGTGCTCCATACATTGTTGTCAGCTTTCTCTTCCAGCCTCGGATGTTTGCTGTTTATGACCTCACTGCTCCCTATATCACTCACTCCATGTGCAACACACAGCTGAGGTTAGACTGTGGCCTTCAGTTACATGGAAGGAAGGCTGAAGAGTCACTTAGATATCCAATCAGGGTTAAAAAATACAAGCATAGGAATGCTCTGACTGAAGAAGAATTATTTTCTGTAATTCTCACCCGCCATTTATTTTCATGTTAACGTGTCTGCTCCACTGACTTCAAAAATACACATTCCTATCTGACTACACCACCTCTTTGAGTAAGATCCATATTCCCCTCATCTCCTATGTCAAGACTTTAAAATACAGTGGAAAATGCACTGTTAGCAGTGATTATGCACTGTTAGCAAAAGTTGCATTTGTCTAAAACTGCTCTGAAAAATCATGAGCTGTATAGCAAAACTTAAGGCAAAACTTTACAAGATAAGAAAATTGAAATGACAAGTTCACTGGTAGCACTTTTATTCTAGTCCTGTAACAAGATCTTTTTCTTGTTTTCTAGTGTTTAATCCCATTGGTTTGATTGAGTATTGCCCATAAAACCTGGGCCAAGAACTTCCATAATGTCTGTCTCCTATAGAGTATTTGTGCAGCTGAGAAACAAAGCAACATTCAATTACCCAAACAAATGTAATTATCAGCACCAGTCATTTATTTTATTTCTCAAACACTACTAGAATTCACACATGCTATATTAGTTTCTGCTTAATAACATGCACTCCTTCACCAGTTTAACTACTGCAGAGAGAATATGCTTTGATTTCTTTCCAAGGGAGAAAGCCACAATGTATGTTCAAGGCCATTTTGTATGTTTGTTTTTTAGATCTTATGAGCCAAGTCAGCCTAGGTTTGATTATTTCAGGAAAGTTCTCTGTAAATATAGCACTGTTTATATCAAAATACAGACATTAGTCAAAATTCAGGAAAAAATCCTACTGAGACAGAAAAGGAAGAATTGGCTCTTACATAGCCTGCCCTGCCCTTGGCAGGAGGAGCAGTGGGAGCTCTGGCCCAGCAGGATGAGTTCTCATGTGAGGATTATGAATCCAAGCTAAGTAAACTGGCCAGGAAACCAAGAGCACCCATCTTTTTTATCTTGCTTGAAGTATCTACCACTACTTTTTCTTCCACTGTTGCTTTTAGAGTCTCATTTATAATTGAAGTTAATGGTAATTAAGATGCTTTAATATGATTCAGAAATATGATATCTGTGTTTAATCATAACCTTTGTGATCGATGTTAGTAAAGGTATAAATGAGATTTTATACTCAAAACTCAGTGTTAAACACTTCCTGTAAAATATAAGCATGAAAATACAGAATTCAATCTAAAATGGAGTATTTTCACCCCTGGGCAGGTAAATGGGTTCGAAATTTCTGTTTTAACTTGCAAGCATCTTCACATTCAATTTCTTCTTGTTGATAAACCTTCCAAAAAGTGTTGTGCTTGAAAACCTGTTCCAATACTGCTAAGCTGTAACAATAAATCACACCACAGGGTGACAGGTAGCAGCAAAGTCTTCCAAAGCCTTGCTATAACTTTTCCTGCTGTATCTCATCAGCTCCCATCTAGACAAATACTGCTGGTGAAATCCTGGCTCTCTCTCCTGACAGCAGGTATCATCCTGCTGGGGAAGCAGAGCTACATACCTTTGAAACAGTTTATATTCCTATAGGTGCCTTGGCACCAAAAGCAGAACTATTTATACATGAGGTGTTAGTAAGTGGCCATTTATTTCCATGAATGATCAGTGTACATTCAACTGTTGTACCTATGATTGGTATGCAGAGCTATAAGACCACTTTAAAGGCTTTTTTACATTTTATGGCAGGGATTCTCCTTGGGAAAAAAAAAATCAAAAAACCTTTTTTGCTTACCTCCTCAACTTCCTCAGGTGCAAGTTCTTTTCTTCTATGAGGATGGCCCGCACCAGGTCGAAATGCTCCCATTGGGATGTTAATATTAGCCTGTGAGAAGGAAATTGTCATGCATAGAATAGTGACTGATAAATAAAGATACAGTTGGTAAATGGCAAAACTCAAGAGGAGTGGGACAAGCACATAGACATTATCATGGTTTCCAAGCACTTATGCCTTCAATGCATGCATCATCACACCACTCCTGTGGAAGGAGAAGTGCTTTCATCTCCATTTGAAAGAGAAAAAGTGAAAAAACAAACTAGAGAGCTTTTGAAGTTCTGTGTTTTAGACTAATGCTTTCTGATTTCCCTGGACTTTAAGCAAATAAGAACTGGACACTAAAGTGTCTTTAGGCACCTGGGTCTGCTTCAGTTTGGTCAAGGTCAAACAGAAAGTGAGTGCCAAAAGCAACATTTAAATATAAATCTTGCAAATCATTCAATAACACCCAATCACTGGACCACTCTCCATTCTCCAATGACACCAGTTTTCACCTCACTTAATCACAGGTATCTAAGAAGGGAAGCCTGCCCTGAGTCATCTTAAGCCATAAGTATCTAAAATGTAATTTTACCAACAAATTTACCCACGGTTGCTATGAAATGCAAATACTTGAACCAGCTCCAACACCAGGCAGACCGCTGGCCCCTGGCTTCTGCAAACTCCCTCCAGAATGATACCCACACAACTGCATCAATCTCATCTTTTATCTGAGGCAGAAAGCTAGTAGCCATAACATAATTGGGGCTGATAATAGATACCTTAGAAGTAAAGATTTTTGAGAATAGAATGGCACAAAACATTGCTTAGGAAAGAGCAGCTGAAAAGTATCCATTTCCCAATGTGACCCAGCCAAGATTATTTTAAAAGTCAAATGGCATGACCAACTAAATGCACAATTTATACTTATTCTTATCTCGTGATCTCAGAAAGGAAGCTGCTCCTAGGAAATGTCATCAAAATATCATGACTCCCACTGGTAAAACCAGGGGTTGAATCAGTAATGTTACAGAGTGGAAGCAGAGAACCTTCTAACAGTGAGCTCTGTTCCTGTCCTTTACCATCTGACTGATCTGCACTAAATAAAGATGAATAATCCCATCCTTCTGCTCATGTTATGGTCTTGCAGATTGTGACCCACTTGGGCAACCACAGGAAAACAGCCCATGGTTTTCAGTAACAACAACTATTCTGACAGCTGTTTTCAAATGACAAGCAAATTAAGAATCCATCTGCCAATAAATGAATGCTTTTCCCTGTATTCTACTTACCTGTTTCCCATTATCTTATTTATGCAAGATGGTGCTGTAATTTCAGTGGGGCTGCCAAATATCTGCAGGGTCACAGACAACCAGGTATTTGTTTCATAAAGCTTTTCCACTGGGCATTAGTTTAGATATTATGAAACTTTTCACCTGCACTTTTTAAGTTCCCAGGAGACAAGGCATTTTCAGCCTCACAGTTCCTCACTCATTATTTCATATATGGGTGGAAAAACCCCAGCTTTGCTGTTTCTAGTTTTCAGTACCCACCAAGCTCTGGTATCTCCCAACAGCTTTGATTTTTGGAATGGGAAACTTCTCTGCAAATTACAGCTAGCATGGTCATACAAGTTTTCAGAGTTGAAACTTTAAGAGATATCTCTCCTTGTGGTGCACATCCTGAACCTGGACATTCCTTCCCCTTGGAGGCAGCCAAAGCAGAAGCCAGCCTCTCAGGGAACACTACAGCCCTTGCATTTCCCATTGTGATTGACAGACCAACTGTGACTAAAAGTGGTTCAGAAAGCAAAAATGAACCACTAAGTCCCAGGCTGCTAATTAAATTCAATAAACCACACTTTGGTCTGCTTCAGCACTTTCCCAGTAATCTCTGTCATGCTAAAGCAGTTTGTACTTTTTTATCTGCAGTAGGGACATTCACGTCAGAGTTCAGGCAAGAACTACGCAGTCATAATAACTTAGTAAAAGGAGCATCCTTTAAGACATAGTTAAAAACTGTTTGGATTTGATAACACATACTGTAAATCAAAATATTTCCTGTATGAAATGAAACTATGACATTTCCAAACAATTCCTGACCATAGTTACCAAAGTCCTGAGCTGTAAATCTCTCTTAATCCAATGCTGGTCCTGTATCACAGATGAGCAGCTGTGTAATGGGTGGGCCAAATTCTGTCCATCAGCATAGCTCTGCAAGGACGTGCTGTGTTCAGCACAAATTCACAATTTTGTTTCAAAAATATGTTTCAAGACTTTTGTCACCTGTGAGTTGAGATGGAGATATGACCCTAGGGGATCTCCATCCAGTAAAGTGCTAAATAGGAAATTTTCTGTTTCAGACTCTGGAAACCCTACATTATAATTGCTTTAGACAGACTTTCTAGGTGTGATTGTTATGTTTTACTATAGTAATTATGAAAACTACTCAGTTTGCCTCTTCCTCTGTTTGAAAGGCCTATCATATTTAGTGCCATTGCAGTTTTTCCAATGACTGGGTAGGTACGTGCACAGATGTACTCTACCAGGGTCCTTCTGAACAGACCAAAGGAAAAATACCTGTAAAAATGACATACTAATATATTGCTGGTTTGACTCAATTGAACTGGTACTTAGAGAATTTTTTGGTGTGTTCTTCTTTCTTTTTATTAGAGAGAGGGTATTAAGGTTAGGATAAAACTGATGCAGCTGTGCATGAGTTGAGGACTGCTATGGATAAGTGGATAAGTCCTTCATAGCATCACAGCCATTCCTGGCTGTCCAGATGGATGACTGAGTAATCTGGAAAGACACTTTTGTATAAATGTATTTANCCTAGGAATTTCCTCACCCTTACCTCTGGGGAAAGCCAAGAGTGTTTTAAAAATAGAATAATTTTCAGTCAGAGCTGTTCACAGCCTTTAACATACTAAGAAGATCAGCAATTGTTTCCAGAAATTAATGTACTTTGGTCCTCTACTGCCCCAAACTACTCTTGGGAACCAGTTGCTGCCTTTAACTCTCACATATCTGTATTTAGTAGCATTTGAGAAGTGAACATTTTTGTCTATATCTAGTACAGTCAGAAAAAAGCCATTTCAGACACAGAACACCAAGAAACACTTCAGTTAGTGAGATGCCATTACATTCCCATTGCTGCAACATGATGTACATTCCCTAGGGCACATCAGTCCTATTATACCAGCACACAATAGCAAAGGATCATAATATATGAATCACAATGTATAAAAGTAATGTGACATTTTGAGTCATAGTTCTTAGACTGCTCAAGGCGTAGCAAGCATCAATTCAAGTGCAGGTCTCCCTACTAGAACCACCTTTGACACAATGCTTAATAGACATATTTTAAATTTTTGCTGTAATTTTTCTTATTATTCAAATTACCTTCGCAAAAATTAAAGTTTCTTAAAATGGTACCCTTAGTGCTTAAATTTAATGTATTTTTTAAATTAACAACTAGGAGCATTGTTTATATTTAGAAGTTGGAACCCATCCTAGAAATAAAATGCAGCCTATCCTTACATCTCTAAGAAAAAAATGTAAACCAATTAATCCCTTAAAAGTGTTTGTATGAATCTATGGAGTTTAAATGCAAAATGTAAATAAATACTTTTCAGCTATTAAAGATCTATATTTTTTCATTAATCCTACAAACATTTCTATTGTCACTCTAAAAGAGGAATGAAAATTTGAACTGAGTGAAATCAAAAGTCTGGCAAAATGGCTTTTTTATTTTTCTAATTTTTTTTCTAATTTTTCTAACAGAATTAAAAGTACAGTACTTGGCATGCCTGTTTTGGTAGAATTGATGATGATGATGATGATGATGATGATGATGATGATGATGATAAAGAGAATCTGCATTTTCACAGCGCCTTGCATCTTCAGTATGCTGCCTAGTCCCTGGCTAATTAATCTTGCTACTCCAATGCATTGCATTAGTATTATCTCAAGAAAACAGTCAACAAAGAAGACTTCAGAAATTCAATTTTGTGTTTCTTAGGTAAGGCAACTTGAACTCTTAGTCAAATTTCACTGGAAGTGCATTTTACAAAATACATGCGAATTCTGTAAGATTCTTCAGTTCAGAAGATATTTTGGCCTTTTGAGAAGAACCATTGCTAGCATGAAATAAACACATTCTTCATTATGTTACTTCATGATGATGTTGGGAAAATTCTCCAGCTGTTTCTTTTACAAGTATGCAACAATCAACTCCATTCTTAAAAGCATATACCATGGAAGATGTATGTGGCAGACAAGAATCTTTCAAATTAAAAGATCAATGTTTCTCTCATTTTCCTTTGGCTTCTAAATAAAATGCTTCTTAAACAATTATTTGAACTTGAAGGTTTTTCTCCTTAAGGAATGCAGACATGAAAAACTTCACAATACCCATGCTATATTTTTAGCCTATAATTCTCTCAGCATTATATTGGCCGTGTGGAAAATCTAATGGTTGCAGGAATTATTTTTACTTAACTTAACAGTTATGCAGATGCATTACCATATTTTGCTTAGATGATCCTCCAATAGGCATAACCTAACACTGCAAAGACCATGCAAACAAGTGATTAATGAACCTATCTGATCCAGTTTTTTTATCAGCTCAGATCAAAAGATGATCTCCAGGTCACACTTTTTCAGTGCTTTCATATCTACTAAGCTTTTCACTTTAACAGAATAACCCCAGATAACACTCCTATGGTGCTTTGTCTGAGTGAAAATGCAGTCCGCCAAGCAATGGAGGATAGATTTATTATTTTATCATATTAAAAACATAAATGCTATCTCTTACCTGAATGGCTTTGACATGTGATGCTGGTTGTTTTGACATTTTTACGACAGAGGCTTATCCCTGAAAGCAAAATTGGAAAGTGTTACAGGCTCTGACATTCTGATAGCTATGGAAGATAAGCTAGAACTTAACCCATGCTGCCTCTTGACAGGCATCCATTTCATCTGCCCAGCTCCTGTTTCCATCTCAGTTTCCAAGCTGCTTAGTTATTCCTTCTGATATCAGAAGGAGACACAACACCTGAGCTTCACCAATTAATCTTTCATAGCCACAAATGAAGCTATCCCTTTCACATTAAAAACAACAACGAGTAGAGATGAGGAATCTCTTAAACCTTAACAGCACTGTAAAATGAGTAAGAATTAAGGGAAGCTTTTGAAGATAAACAGTGAATGATTAGCCTGGTCACACTATGTATGTGGGAATTATTAGAACTTTCAATTTAAGCCTTCTCTCAAATAAAACGTAACTTGTTAGAAAATATTGATGAATGTAGACATAACCATTTTCTGACTCAATCCTTGCAAATCATTAATGCCTGTGGACTGAAAGTGATCAAGATGGCCCAGCAGAAAAGTTCTCCTTGATAATTGCTAAAGTACAAAGTAGCCTCCCTTCAAAGTTTTATGTCATATAGATTCATCCATTTTCTTTAGCAATAAGATCAAAAATAACATATTTTTCCATATAATTTTAGGCAGGTGGAGAAATACAGACTGATACAGTATAAATATACAGTAGCAAAGGGAAATACAGCAAAGTAAAAAGGAAGAAATTTTATTAGCAGATTATTTGAAACACCATCTCAGCCTTTTATTCTCTCACTGAGAAGTTAGATTTTAACTGAACTAAACTTTCATCAAAGTCTTGTTATTTAACTGTTATAATATAAAGTAAGGCAGTAATTCTAAAAGCTGAGAAATTAATTCACTAGAGAAGTCACTGATCACCACCAAACTACAGCACATTTTTGATACTGTATTTAATCTTAGATAGGAAAGGAAGTAATAAGAACAGAAATAAATGACATAGGAAAGAACAGCAGAAATACACTGAGAAATTAAAAGTGTGTAAAGACTTGGATACCTCAGAGAATATAACTGCCACATGAGGGAGTCCCCAAAAAAACATAACAGATGAGTTGTAGGTTGGCTTCGACTTGGAATATCAGCAATATCATCCTGAAATTGTATTGCTGGGACTGACTAGAAGACTTCCTCCTGCATATTCTCACATCAGTTTTAAATCTGTGTACGATGCTGAGCAGAATTAAAAATACAAATGACCTGCCATTAGAGGTCTCCCTCTGGTCACACTCTCAGCTGCAAAAAGTGGTGTCCAAAGCAACACAGCCTTCAGTCAGAAGACAATCATGTTCATAAATTGTTTGAGTTTAAATTGCTTCCACTAAATTAATAAATCAGAAAAAATCCCACTGTGCAAAATAAAACCTGCATTCTTTTAATGAGCTTTATATTGTGGTTTTATATATACAATCTTTAAATGAGAGGAAGTTAAAAAACTTGAGGATTCACAGCCACTGACATTCATGACAAAATTCAAGCAGGTTTCAAAAACAGAAATGGATTTACTACACTCTGTCTCCTCTACTTTTGAAAATCTTTATTAGGTGTATAAATAACTGTTCTGTTGATCAGTGACTGTATTCCAAAATAAACACAAAACAATCTCTCAACTGACTGGCAAGATAGGAGTCATAATATAGAATGTTTAATTAATTTTTTAATCAACTTCTCATCTTAATAATCAGAATGAAAAATGGAAACAAAAGCACAGGAAAATAACATTAAACATTTTGAAACACAGTGGATCTACTTCCCAAACACTGTCACAAAGAAATTCTTGCTAAGATGTACTACATCTTGCATGCCCATGCATTGCAAAAACACCCGTACACACCTCTTGGGCCACTTAGAGATAAATGGCAAGGATTCACCCTGAACCTCAGCTTTAAAACAAGCACAGCATTAATGCTCCTCAACGAGGTGCTCTGGGTTCACAAGCAGCCAGTGCTCGAAATCACTGCAATCAGACACTGGTTCCTAAAGACGGATGCATGATACAATTGTGTAGGACTGCTTCTGGAGGAGGTGATTTTCCTACCAGACCGTGCTGTCCTCATTACCGCCAGAGAAATCAGGACAACAGCACACTACTGAGTAAAAATAGACCTCTGGCTCTTTCCCCTTCCCTCCCTTCCCTGAATTTCCTTACAGAGCAATACTGACCATCAATCACAGGAAAATAAACCTTACATTACAGAAGCATCCATTACAGAAGTGATTAGTTAATTTTTATAAATTCCTTTGTTCTTTCACCATGTGTCTCGGAGAGAGAGTCAAGAGTGCTGCACTGATTGTATTAAGTTATTTCTGGTATTCCAATCAGCTCTGCAAACTTGAAAAAAATCCCACGTCACCCTCATTTCCACAGCAGGATTTCACATCTCTTGTAGGCAAAGAAATGCAGACATGCAGTCTGTGTTCCCTGATGTCTTTTTGGCCTCCCCACACCTTACCTTTTACCTTTTATGGGCTGCATGCTGAGCCAAACTTAGAAAGCAGTGGCAACGTTAGTTCAATTTGGAGCTGGTTTATGGCAGCCTTCCCTTGCAAATTCCCTTGATTTACAGTGAAAGTACTCACGAGCAGGGCTACTTGTGAAATATAGGACTACTGCAGTGAAATAAATGAGTGTTTTGAAGCGAAACTTTGTAAAACAAAGGAACCTATCTTCTCTCTCTCTGCTAAAAATAATTTCTGACAGGGCTGCAGCAAGATAATAAGCTGATTTATTCAATTTGCTTTAAATACGATGAGATATCATAATGCCATCTTTTGTAATGCACACAAGAGATGTACAGTAGCACATAGACAAAAGCAAGAGCCCTCCCCCTGCCCCAGCTGGAAGCTGTCCTCTCCCCCCACTGCATGCACAGCATCAAGCACAACGGGCATTTTAGAGACAGAACTGCAGTGTATTATCTTATTAAGAAGACTTTGACAGGAACAACACGACTCTGAGACCCAACCAGTACAATGAAGAAAGAGAAACCCCTACTCTGCAGCTTTCAGCCTGTTACATGAAAACTTACTACAAGCCCTAGGCAAGTGTGGTCACATTTTCTGTAATACATACACAATAATCTTCGTTACAGTTGCCTGTTAAGCTTAGTGAAAGAAACCTCTCTTACATCAAAACCAGAATGTAATACTTCACTAACGATAATAAACATACAGAAAACAATAACCTTCTGCCTATGTACTACAATATTCAAACTCATACACACTTCTTATGAGTCATGAGGTATTTAAGTTACTTTTTAAAAAAATCTTTAGATCCCCACAGACTGTGAAGCAATAGTGATCTGCTCTGAATACTCTGATACACTGCATGAGAAATTAAAATAGGCAGAAACCCACAACTATTGTAATAAACTCACAGCAATTCTTAAAGAGTTTTCATGAGGGTCTTTCAAGATTTTAATAGACCCCTTCAATTAGCTAACTTATTTACTTATATAAAAAAAGTTCCAAACCGTCAAGTGAGTATGCACACCTCCTTTTGATGCTGAGAAAGGTACCTTCTTCTACCAGCTGAGGTATTGACTGTGACCCTTTTAATGTGTCTGAAATAGCTCCGATGCTTTCAGCCTGGACGGCACTGAGTGCTGCTCCAGGCTGGAGTGGGACTCAGCAGAGAAGCGAAGTGTAAAAGGGAATTCCTGTCATAGCTTCCAGTTGTTCTTCCTAAATATAGAATTTGATTCACCCTGTAACTTGGTCCCCTGTGACACTTGACCATGGTAAAAGCAGGGCTCAACTGTCAAGCAGGAGGTGTTGAAGGAACACACCTTTAGGTCCTTTTCCTGCCCTCCCTCTCCCTGTCATTCCAGGCTTTTCCCAAGTGCCAGGCACAGAGCGGTAGCAGGTAACACAGAACTCCTCCCATGGCATTTGGGGCAGCGCCTCCCTATGCCACACCGGAGAAGGAAAGAATTATGGAGACGTAATCATGAAGTCACCTCAGAGGAACTGTCGAGAGGAGGTGAATGACACACCAACGTGACCATATTGCTGCTGCTTTGGGAGCAAACTCACACAGCAGCTGCCCTGGGGTGTCAGCAGAGCCTTCCCCCCTGCAGGACAGCCCTGCTCACCAGGAAGAGCTCCTGAGCATGCAAGGCCATAGCGACCAGCTGCTGAGACACGGGCACGGGGATGAAGAACAGCCAAAGGAGGAGTGTGTTGTGTGTGTGTGTGTGTGTGTGTGTGTGTGTTTGCACGCGTGCGTGTGTGTGTGAGAGAGAGAGAGAGAGAAAGAGAGTTGTTACAGCTCAAGAGGGAAGTAAAACATTACAATTGTGCTTATGCTGGCTGAAGTATGGTCTTAGTGAGGGCTACTGATGGTGATCTCAAAACAAGTTGTGTGTGGGGCATATCCTCAGGTTTCCACTTGCAGAAGTGCAAATTCCTGGTCATCTGTGCATCTGCATAAGAATGAATTTCCCTCTTCCTCACTCCTGTGCTGTACCTGATCTCCACTGGACCCACAACAGTAATGGTGACAAGAGTAGTGTCATTACGGGCAATAACTGTCAAGGATCTCCCTTGAGTTTAACTCATTTGATCGATGACCCTTTTAATTTCAAGTATCTCAAAGAGGATGGCGACCAAGCAGGCTGCTTCATTAAGCCTGTGATTCACTCTCCACTGCCCTCTTTCCCAAAAATGTTGTCATCTGGAAGCTGATAAAGCTGATGACTTGCTCTGGGAGATCACTGACTAACTACAGCCACTCCCTTCCCAAGCAGCCACAAGAAGATGAACACAGAACCAGGCACACAACCAGGAGGTGCGTTTGTGTAGGTCAGGACTGATGGATGTACACACAGCTATCAGCTTGTTCCAAGGAGACCTCTACTCCTCAGATTAGCTGATTATGCCTGTTGCCAAAAAATTTGAGGCATGAGAGGACTACTGCGCTTGAAACATGGTGGAGTTCCCAAGAGGGCTCACAGAGCTGTTCTTTGGCTAGAATAGAGGAGTCTGCAGTCAGTTGAAGGCCCTGCCTTCCAGGTGATTCAGACCACATTAAACCAAAGCCAGACTCAGGTAAGTGACCTTACATACCTCCTTCTGAAAGTTCATATTTACAACAAAAGTACCAGAAGGCAATGGAAGAGGCAATATATTTTTGTAACATGGTCCTGTTCATTAACTTATTTCAATTTATATTACAATAGTAATATTACAAACTAGCTCTTGAATATACAGCTCTTTCTTCCATGTGTCATTAATTAAGCAAAGGTAGGCCTTGTTTAGATTTTATAATCTCTTCATCTTGCAAATATGCCTAAGAAATATCAGCTCAACACTGTTCCCTTCAACAAATTTTCATAGCAGTGACAAGTAATTTAATAGTCTTAGTGATGTGTAAACAAGAAAAGTCTGTCACCAACCTAACACACAGTAACTACCACTATACCTGAACTGTATTAAATTGTGAAGATAAAAGGAGTAAACTTAAATTTTATCACTAATGTCAGAAAATTCAGATCTGAGTAGATTTTGAAGGGAAAAATAGTCACATAGCATTATTTTGCAGCATATCATTGCCTTTGAATTACCTCTGGGATGCACAGCCCCATGACTTGCAGAGTCATCTGGTAAATGTATGCAGCAGATGAATTAGTAAGTAAATAAGGAGGCATAAGTGCATTTCAGGTGATGGATTCAGTGTCTGGCAAGTTAGGGCCCTGTACATTGACACACATGGTATAAAATTATTATGCCTCATGTATAGAGATCCAAAAGATATAGTAGAAATGCATTTATTTGAAGTGTAAAATCCCAATATAGTTAAAAATAGACTTTTGTGGCATTGCTAGAAGCTAGTCTAATTAATATGCTTCCTGGCACAACTTACTAGTTTTGAAAGTGAAGTTGATGGTTAACAGAAATGTGTATGTCTTACTTCTCCACTGAGATATTTCACTGCATAATGTCAGAACTGTTTTTTAAAGCTGTCACTACTTAATACATTTACGTAAATGTTTTGCTTTTTTAGAAACCTCATGAGCATAGATAAAACTTCCTGAGCATGCCAAAAGAACTTATTTTTCTATGATAGGCCACAATGTTTTAGTGTAATGCAAATAGTGTCATGCAGTTGAAAATTCAAGTCCACACATAAGAAGTCACAACTTCAGCTCACTTGAAATAAGACTTCTTCAATAAAAGTTTTACTTCTTCAAAGTAAAAAGTTAAAAAATAAAATTTCTGGAATTTTGCTTTAAATTACCATAGTAGTAGCAACATATTATAAATCTTTAGAAATGAAAAACTTTGCTTCTCTGTCTTAATCTTACCACCATAAATTAGTTTATTATCAGGTAAGTATAGTGGACCCACAATACTATGTATTTGGCTAAATAATTCCTATCTTTACATTAATTTGAATTTTTTTATGAAGGACATGCAAACTAAAGTTGCAGAGTAACTAGTATATCTATTTTCTTCAGTCAACACACCAAATTACTGGTTAAGATGTAAAAATAAGAAACCTGCTATGAGACAGATTTATCAGAGGACTTATGCAGAGGATCCTAAAAAAAACCCCAAACTCACCATCCATTTTCTAACTGACTCAGGTTTTATTTGTATTCTTGGGCTCTTTCCCCTTAGTAAAGATGCATCCATGTAATAATGACTTGGCACATAGACTTGATGAAAGGCAGAGACTTTTAGCATTGGTACCCAGTCACATGTGGTCAGACAGAACTACAGAAATTTAAAATACAGTGGAGCTATCAATTTTACCAGGCATCACAAATGACTCCTATGCTTGATTTTAACAGAAAACAACTTTGAATCATAGATTGCAGTAGCAAACCTCAGCAATTTTGTCAGAAGAAAAATTGCTTCAGGAAGTATCATCTACTAGTAGTATATGTCTTCCCATTTTGCCCAATCTCTATTTCTTAATATTAAGAAAAAAATCAAGGATTTGCTCTTGAGTTTCTACTTGTATAGTTATGCCAAAAACAATAACATCGAGTTATTTAAATAATGAATGACATAAAATAGCATGCAAAAATATTTGTTGCTATCTACTAGGCAGGAAATTAATACAACACATATCTAAATTAGCTGATTTTGTTTCTGTGGCATTTCTAGGCTACTAAATATTAATTCAACTCCTGCATACTCTCTTTCTTTTCCATAGAAAAGCATGATGATTATTATCACAGACTGTTCCATAGAGAAATAATTAGCCTTGTATTAAGGAGATGGTCTCATTAAAGGCTCGCAGTGACCTTGTTCTGAATTTCAGAGTTACAGCATCATTAATAGTGTTGTTAGCATTACCTACAAATTTGTATAAAATTCTGAAAACTGCCTTATGAATATAACCCATACAAATTCTAGAGCATCATAGCTTTGACCACTATTACCCAAAAGCCATATTCTCTGTTGCTTTGTATTGTGTAAAATTTCTAGTTACCCAAATGTTTTCAGTAATTGAAAGATGATGATGATGATGATGATGTACAGGCCACAAATTTGTTTCCACTTTTCTCCTGGTAAATTTTAACCAGTATATCTGGCAAAGCTGGTAGCATAAGAAAGAGCAAGGCTAAAGACAGATTTTGAATATGAAATTTAAATTACATGCTGAATTTTGTAAACATCCTGTCTACTGTAATGATTCAGAATTATTTGGAAAAGAAACAAAAACATGACACTGCACCATCAGATACTGTTCTCAACAAGTAATTTTGACAAAACAGGAACTGACTAAATCTCTGTTGAAACATTCAACAGAGACTACTAATTGTTTTCACAAATCAGGATAATTCAAGTAAGCATGTACTATCTTTTTCAATCCCATCACACACTTACTTGGATGATGCCCATCCCCATCAGCTGATCATACCAGCTGTGCACTATTAGATCTTGTCAGATTAAGACCTTACCTGACTGCAGCAGGGAATTTTGCTGCTGACTCAGCTCCAAGATATATATGAGAACTAGGTACGGATATAACAAAGGACTTGGGGACTCAGCACCACAGAAAGTAACTTATTTATCTGTTGTAATAAAGCATGACAAAAAATTGCAGCTATGGTCCCTCTGTGAGCGCAATCATCTGAAGTCCAACAAAGAGAACAATGACTAAATTCTGCTGATTTCTCATCTAAATGGCATATTGAGAGGAAAGAAATACATGTTTGAGACATTAAAAACCCATCTGGTAGAAAGGCGCACCCAGAACAAGTAAGATGAGGAAATGGGTTGGAGGAAGCAGAATTTCAATGACAGTATAAATATATGAATGCCTTTAGATAAAAAGTTACCAAACTCAAGGACAACTGCACCAACCTGCTGAATTATATGTGATTTATCAGTTGCTATCTTTTGTTTGTACCTGCTGAACAGAAAATAAAAGATAAAGACTGTTAAATCGTGGCTGTGAAGGATTTTTAAAGTTTGAATCAATATCAGGACACTTACCTTAGTTCTCAAGAGTCATAAAGAAAAAATCCTTACCTTGTTACACCTCCAATGTTCTGAAAACTAGAGCCATTAAGAATGAATGCTTTCCATGGTGAAGATATGAATAAATCTACTAGTCATACCTATCTATGAAGTAGCCAAACATGATCTTTATTAAACCTTATTTTTATTGAATCAAATCTGCTACAGAAACATTTTTCAATTATCTGTGGCCTCCTGCCATACAAATATTGCAATATTCAGAGAGAAATTGCCAAAAGAATGGAGTGTTGGGACAGAAAGACAAATCCTCCAGCTGCTCCACTGGGCAATGATGTTTTCCAATACAAATATCAAATCTCCAGGATCAAAAAGTGTTTCTCTTAGGAAATGACACAAAGTAGTTTTTAAAATCTTCACATCTTATTTTACACTCATATGAATTAGAGTTATGGACAAGCAGTATCTTCTATACAAGGATAAAAAAAAAAGCCTGGAAAAAGAAACTATATTAAGCTGTTTCACACCATCTCCTCTGGCTGTGCAACACAAGCTCTTTAAAGCACAGTTCAGTTCTCAAGATCTGGAGCTAAAAGTGATGCTTGAAAATAATTTATCTTGGAAATTACTTTGGAGAACTGCAGGCTGCTCTGTGTTTCCTGTGCCCACCAACTATTGATGAGGTACTGACTATACTCTGACTAGAGTCTCCATGAAGATGTTCCCTGTTTCATTGCAGCCAACTCTCAAGCTATTTTTTTAGTAAGAAAGGAAATGCTCTTAGCTTAGGTTCCTAACACAAAGCGATCTATGAAAGGCAAACCCACAGTTTTGTCATGGATAGTTCACAGGTGCTCTGGCTGACAAGGGGCAGAGTGGATTTGTAGTATTAGGACACCAGTTAAAATTAGTTTATCCACTGTGTGCAGTGCTGTGTAATCACAAAGCTGCTCTCCTCTGCCCTTGAGGTAGAACGAAGCTAGTGCTGGTTTAAGTGAGTGCTGTGCTGCATGATGAAGCAATTCAGGAGCTGCTTCAGCCATCTGTGCAGTCCAAGTGAACAGTTCTGGGAATATCATCATTGGTTCATCCTGTGTAAGACATCCCTGCTGTCCAGAACAGCTAAGTATCACATATGCACAGATTAATCCAGACTGGATGAGGCCCTGACCAACCTGCTGTAGGGGAAGGTGTGCCTGCCCCTGGTGGGGGATTAGAACTAGATGGTTTTAAGACCCTTCCCAACCTAACCCAACCCAATCCATACTTCCATGAAGAGAAATGTTTCAGGCTTTAACAGCCTATGCAGTGATGAACTACAGACTACTTTGTCTCAAACTGCTACCTCACTTTGACTTGCTTATGCTAAGGGCACTTCTTTCCCTTTCCTAGGGTTTAAGGCTGCCCTGTTGGTTTTGGGGCTCAAAGTTGATAGGTCTAATGTTATCATGTGCATTTATTTCAGGTTACAGTAGGCATGAAAAAATAACTGTTAGACTGAAACTATTCAATTTATTTTGCATTCTGCAGTAGAATAGGAGATTGTGTCCATAGGGACCTCACAAGTAATTTAAAGCAAAAAAAAATCCCTCAAACCTTGAAACAATTTTTTTTATATTATGCCCTTTTATGATCTCCTCCTTCACTGACTAAGCCCTTTATTTCCTATAATTTAGTTAAACTCACTTTCATGGATAGACTTTTGAAGTTGTAAAGGGCTCCCACCATAACAGCTAATGCTGAATAGATGTTCTCGAGTAGATTTTCCTCATGTATAACTTCTAAATTATTACAGAGAATGCAAGCAAGACTACAATCTAAAAATGGGTAGCGTAAGTCTGAAACTAATATTTTATAATTTCTATTTTATAATAACTCTATAATATAACTGAATAATATTCAAGCCACATCTCTCAAGTTCCTCTATTTCCTTTGCTTTTCTTTAAAGTCTGATACTTATTCTTCCTTGGAATGCAACAGCTTTGGAGGACCCTCTTTTAGATGTAATTTCAGCTGAGATTTGCCTAACAGAGTTAACATAGATGAGTAAATGCTGCAAACTGACAGCAAATAAGAAAAACCTATCATTTGTTTTGTATTAGATCAACACTGTGAGACAATTGGTAAAAAGCATGTACAACTATTGTTTTTTGCATAATAATCTAGTAAAGGCATATTTCTAGAAACACTTGTGCTTTACCTATGTTTTCATGTAAATAGTGACTTAAGAACAAATTTCATTTGCTTTAAGAATCAAAATCTCACCTTTCCAGCAAGTATTTTTGGTAACCAGGTTAAATACTGCAAACAAATCCTGAACCTTAATAGAGTATTTTGACCTCATTTCTATTTAAATAAAGCAAGACTGTTTTGTACTGTAATTGGAAGATAAAAAGCACCCAAACCAATAAAATATTTTAACATTCTGCTCTTATCTGTTTTAAGCAGAGCAAAGATGAAAAGGTTTTTTTTTTCATTTTCTTCTTTGGATTTCAGTTTAAAATATCACACATCTAACCTAGCTCCATAATTCCCACTACCTGAGTTTCTCCCCTATATTGAGATTTTTTGTACAATAATATTAGTAAGGTAATGAAAACATATTTTACCTTCATACTTTTACAACCAATGCTACACAATCTCTGTAATGTGCCAGTCTCTGTATATGTCCTCTTGTGTCTCAGATTTCTTCTTTATTCTGATCTCTTTATTTCCTCCAGAAGCAATCTCCTAACCTGCAGAAGTGCAAAATGGACCATCTATTCCACCTTTTCCCAGGGATTTCTTCTTTCATGCATTCTAGTCTGTACTTTAAATTCTTAGGTAGGCTTGGAGGTTCATTCTGGAAACATTCCTGTACTCTGTGAAAGCACCCCTTCGCTCTAAGTTACAGTGGCACATAACACTTGCAGAATCACATTTTATCCCAGCAGTCCTTTCCTGTCCTTAGCTCATCTCTATGCCCAGCAATCTAGAGGTGAAGACTACTCAGAAAGTATTTAAAACTCCATTTTCTTTCCCTGAGGCTCAAACACTTATCCAATCAATTCATGTTCTGATTGTAGTGTCTTCAAACTGGTAAAATTTACAACCTCTCCTCGACAAAATCAACATCTTAGCTGATTTTAGGTCTGAGCTTGTGATGAACTGCAATAGGGTACAATTTCCCTGAAGCCCTACAAACCCCCTAACTTAAGAGTTTTTGATAGTGCTGTTCAGGCTAGTTTTACTTTTTATTATGCAACATGTCTTCTATGGTAATTTCTGAATAATCACATATCTACTTCAATAACAGATCAAAGTTGAAGAGATTAATTATTAGACACATTGTTAATTATTCTCAAGATAAACATATTTACCATGTCTAGAAAAAGATGCCTATGATATTAAATCACTAATTGAACTTGATAATATCGTAATTACTGTATTATTAATAGATTCTATTTGGTATTTACTTGATAAATTATATTTATTCACTATTTTTTTTAATGAGAGAATTTTTTTTCCTAAGCTTTTTGCATGGACTTAGATACTTAGATATGATGATGGATGTTTAACCTTTTCCAGCATTCTTTGATACTTGCCCTGTTGATAGGGCAAGATATTAGATACTTAGATATGATGATGGATGTTTAACCTTTTCCAGCATTCTTTGATACTTGCCCTGTTGAGGTCGAGCCTTACCCACCCCTGGTGCACCCCTCAGCTGTGACTCCTGGCACTCTGACAGTGGAACTGCTCTGGAACAGCGTTTGGACACTGTGCACTCACGTGGTGACTGCAGGGCATTCTGCTCTGGCCACTGCTTCAGCTCAATACCTGGCTCTAAGGAAAACCAAGCAGGGGGAAAATGTGTATCGGTATCTGTGCTACCTCCTGAACCATTTTAAAGTGGAAATCTTTAATCCTGAATACCTTTTCTTTTAAAATGTGACCACTCCGTGTAACACGTCCCAGTCCACAACAACTTAATTCCATGGGAACAAGGATAAACTTTGCCTCTCTGCCATGGGCAAAACACCTGCTCAAGTTACCCAAGTCAGAACACTGAGGCTGGCAGTTCACTTAGAACTCCATCTTCTGCATTTTACAAAATTCTTACTTTTGTTTGTTTTACTGAGATAAACTTTCCAGCAGTAAAATACAGACTGCATATTTTATTTTCATTTCTTTTTTAGTTGCACTTCCAATTTCTATGAAAACTTAATAAAATTCAAGTCTGTATTTTTATGGTACACTAACTGAATGTAGAGGCAAAACTACAGTAATGTTACAAAACCTCGTCACCAACTGGTTAATTTAAACATGTCAATTTTAGTTTGCTTTATTTCAGTGAAGATATGACAGTAGGAAAAGTACTTGTGTTCTCAACTGTTAGAATACAATTCCGCTCTGTTGCTTCTGAAGACCACCACTGGTTTGTAGTCTGTATATTTATATTAAATTTATGTTGGTCTATGGAACAACTTGAGTTTTCAACCAGTAAGGTGTAGAATAAACCACATTTGCATAATTTCTCAAAGATTTGATAAATTTGTTAGACTGGGAACCAGTGCAGAAAAAAAAATCATTATCAGATCTCAATGTTCTGTTACTGTTAAGTCCTTTTAGATGCTGAGGACCTCTCAAAGCCATCTATATCAGTGCATAAACTCAAATTCGACTGCATGCAGGGCTGGATACACTTCCTGTAATTCTTCAGATTACAGGAAGTGTAATGAAGTCCCAATGAAGTCCTTTCCAACCTCAAAAGGCATCAGTCAGCATGGACAGCTTCCATCAAAAAGTGGGGTTGTTAGAATGATGGAAAATCTAAACATAAGGGGCAGATAATCTTCGAGTTGAGATGAGAGACAAAGGAATTGAACAAACAGAACAAGCGAAAGCCAACATCCGCTACTAGCATCAATTCCTGCTCTGCACCCGCAAATGCCAGTGATGAGAGGCTGCCCAGGGCTGTTTTCTCTCTCTTGCTGTGGAAGTCAAACACTGTAGATAACAAATTCTCCTTTCCTTAGTTTTTTTATCTGATGCCACATGGTATGAAACATCCCTTTGGTTAATTTGGGCGAGCCGTCCCAATTGTATCCTCTCCCAGGACCTTGCCCACTCTCAGCTCACTGATGGGGAGAATGTCGGAGAGACAGCGGTGATGCTGTGCCACGCCCCGGTGTGTAACCAACACCTTTGCAGGTACCAGTGCAAAGCCGTGAGGCTGCCGAGGGAAAATGAACCCCGCGTCAGCCAGACCCAATACAGGCACACAGCCGGAGAATTAGCATTGACAGTGCCTGGGAAGGAAACACGGGGGCCAGGAAGCTTTTGCTTAAAAGCCATTCTCACAGGCAGCCTCACAGAATGATTTTGTTGGGCAACGAGGTCGGTGCTAAACTTCTGAGAGAACGCCAGCGATTAAAGGGAATCCTGTTACTCTCTCGTTACTGAAGCGCTTCCACAATGTGCTTTCATCTTGCCACCACAAACGAGTTTTATTCTCACACGCAATTTCCCGACCGTTACCACTGGAGCATCTCCGAAGAACTAACTGGACGACTCAGCTGAGGTCAATTTAGCCAGAGGAGCAGGAACCGCGCCGCCCTCAGCCCAGTCCCCTCAGCCCAGTCCCCTCAGCCGCGCCGCCCNGGCTGGGTTCTGGGCGCTCCCAGGAGAGTGCACGGGCTCCGGTCTGTGCTAAAGGACCAGAGCCGCGAAAAGTTAGGGAAAACAGCTTTTAATCTACTGCTTAAGCGGCTCCGTGGCATTTTAACGTGCTCTCTGGAGTTTGTTATTNGGTGCTAAACTTCTGAGAGAACGCCAGCGATTAAAGGGAATCCTGTTACTCTCTCGTTACTGAAGCGCTTCCACAATGTGCTTTCATCTTGCCACCACAAACGAGTTTTATTCTCACACGCAATTTCCCGACCGTTACCACTGGAGCATCTCCGAAGAACTAACTGGACGACTCAGCTGAGGTCAATTTAGCCAGAGGAGCAGGAACCGCGCCGCCCTCAGCCCAGTCCCCTCAGCCCAGTCCCCTCAGCCGCGCCGCCCTCAGCCCAGTCCCCTCAGCCGCCCCGCCTTCAGCCCGGCCCCGCCCCTCGCCCTTCCCGCCCAACTGCGCACGCGCTCCGCCCTATTGCCCCGAGCTCTGCCCCGCGCCCCGGCTCGTGACGTCATGCCGCCACCTGCCCTCGCTCTACGCGCTACCCGGAAGCGTCCGCCCGGGCAGTAGAGCCGGTGGGAGAAAGGTTCCGGGCAGGTTCGGTTCCGGGGCTGCCCCGCTGAGGCGCGGCGCGGCCCGNGTTGTAAGTTTGCGGTGTAGAGTATGTGCCTTATAATGATGATTTTCCTAAAAAAATGTGAAAAGCAATGCATATTTATTTCTTTTGAATGTCTTTAGTTTTACTGGGAAAAAAAAAGTTGAGACTGAACTCGATGCAAATACTTTTTAAAGAAATAAACTTTGATTCTCAGAGAATATGCTCAACCTTTTCCTCCTGATATAGGGGGGAAGGTTTAAGAAGAAAATACACCAAGACATAATTTGTTATAAATGGGATGCATCTGTGCATTGCTCAAGTTTCATTAAGTGGTGTGGCACTGTTTTGGGTTTTTTTTAAAGATTCAGATGTATGATTTCTAAGACATGACCAAAATTGCAAAGAATGCATGCAAAGTAGGCTGTGTGCTGGTTATATATGACGGAAAATGAAATGAGAGGTTTGGTCTCTAATTCTGAATTTTACAGTCCAGGCATCTGTTTCTGCCAAGGCAGATAAGGCTTAGTGATATGAAAGTACAAAATGTGGATTTTGCTACTTCTGTAAAATATAGGAAGAAGTACAAGAAAATTGAGGTGCTTACAAAACTCGGAAAAGTGTCTCCCCCTGCAGCTAATTGGAGAGCAAATGTAGCTCTGTTAATGATGAAAACTGATAATTGCAAAATATTTGTCTGTACATAATGACAACAACAAATACAGTCATTTACTTAAAGACTTCCCAAATTTTCTTGCAGCAAGTATATGCTAAGTATTTTAAAAAAATATGGCATTGTGTTGAAACATGTGAGAAGATTGGCCAGGTATCAGAAGAACTTTCTCTGACTGCAGTGAGACACACCAGGAGGCTGCTTCTCTTTTGGCAGCAGCTTTGTGTCTGGTGAAGGCTCTGGGGCTGTGAGACGGGAACTGAGCTCAGGTACCAGACCTGTTGTGCCATGATGCTGAGACCATTTGCATGTCTGAGATTCTGAAGATCTCTTTCTGCCTTAGACCATAAAATCATTCTCTTTTGTGAATAAGGAGAGCCCACTGCATTTCTTGCAGCAGCAAGAGAGGGGAATAAAAGCCCTTCATTGGAGCCTACTTAATGCCTGATTTATGCTGAAAAAGAAGAGGAGATGCCTAGAATTCTATAGCAAGCATGAGAATTGAGGAGTTAAATTTTAATTCTGATCTTTTAACTAAAAGTTGACCAAGGTTATTAATCTTCAGGAATTATGTGGGAGCTGTTGACTTTCAGTGGACTTACTGGTAGATATCGTATTGTACATCTCATTCATAGGTTTCACTGTGAGTACAACAGCTGAAATAGAATTTGGATTAAATAACCACATTTATATAATTAGGAAGCTCAGGTTGCTTGTTTTTCTGCTAGTACTGTAAATCTCCACAGTCACAACCCAAGGCTGCTAGCAACCACAGCAAAATTGTACTGTTTAATTAATTGTAGTGTTTAAATCTCAAATCACTTACAGTGTAATTACACCAAGGGGATGTACAGAGCATGAGTGAAAAATAATATGGGAGCACTTTTCCATGTGTGGTCTTGTTGATGTGTTTGGCAAGAGAAGGATATGTGCTGTAACTTGCAGTTAATGTTTATTCTGTAAATCTTTTAAATATGCAATGTTTTTTGCTCAGTTTGTTCCCTTACTGGTTTTGTTCAGATTTTAAGTATTTTATTTTGGCAGTCTGACTCCTAGACTAGCGTATAGAAAGTATAACTGTGTATAAATGTATTTTTGCCCAGATAAATCTACATTTTACAGTATTGCTAGAATTAAAAGATTCATTTGTGTCAGGAAACTAAAGCTATGCCAAATCAAGCTGGAATTTTGAATGTTAAGTCTCTCTTGTTGCTCCTCATTGTACCACTGCCACCAACGTTTTCATTGAAGCTTGGATTCTGTAAGGGGGAATCACTCAGACCCCTGAATTCCTTCTCCCCAGCATCCTAAGTCATCACATTTAATTCTGCCTGAAGGATCATGGAACGAGTGAAGTGTAGGAGGTTGTCCCTCCTTCTGCTGTGAGAAATAAAGGATGCATTAGACACATTCAGTCAAGGTTGGCTCTCAGCTTTTAAGGTCAGGAAGTTGAAATGATTCAGAGCTCNGCTGGGCGGCTGGTGCGCCGTCTACCTGGCGGACACGCTGCTCAAGGTGAGGGCCGAGGGCGCAGAGCCGGACGGGGCCGGGCGGAGGCAGCGGCAGCCCCGTTTCCTCCCGTGCCGGGAGCGCCGGGCGGCCGAGGGCNCTTGAACAGATTTTGCCAGCAGAGAAGAATGTTAAGGACTCCTGCTTGCTGGCAGATGCCTGTGGAGCTCCTGGAGTGTTTAGCAGATGTGCGGCATTTTAAAGGCTTGCACAAATAAATAGGTACTGCTTTTATAGTAAAACTAATCTAACAAAGATCTCTTAGATCTCAAAGAAGCAGAGCCAAGGCCTGTGTGAAAGCAGCTTGAAATGAAGCATACTAGGGCATGAGAGTGTGTGTTTAATGTGGTGATCCCACTGGGATCAGGACAGAAGGACCAAAACTTCACAAAGAGCTTTTTAATATATTTTGCGAAAGTTTGCGGTCGTTTAGTGATCATGAATAATGTTTACACAACTTGTGAGGAAAATACAGAAGGAAAAATTTTTGGTACCTTTCTTTTCCACATTTGACAGGTGTATGATCAGTGACTCCATATTTGTCATTGAAAACTTCATACTTATTTATATCTTGTTAAGACAGTGGGGCTGTGATGTTGTTGGAATTAATTCGAAGGGATGAATTTGTGGCAATTCTAGGGAAAAAAGTGGGGTTTACATCTAATAAAAGGAACACATTTTGAAGTGTCAAATCAATGTATCTGATTAACTTTATTAGAATAATGTATTAGGGTGGTTTTGAGGTTTTTTTGACTGTATGAATGAATAGGATGGGTTTTTTTTGATTCACAAAAGACAGTTTCTCATATCAGAGGTACTTAATGATGTATGTATTTTTATTCTTAATTATCTGGTAGATTACGTGAAGAGGTATTTTTCTTTGTTTCCTTGGCTTACGTATTGCTAATTGTGTACAAGTCTAATCATCTTTGTGATCTCTTCTGTTAAAATTAGCAAAAGCTGATATGATTGTGGACACTAAATTTAATGGTGGTATAGGGAGTGCATTACAGTGAAAATTTCATTTGGTGCCCTCAGCTGACAGAACAAAAATGTGGTTGAAATCAGTAGGGTGACGAAAAAGGAAATGATACAGAAATATATAGGCAGAAAGGATAAATGGTGTAATAGCTGATACATGAACAATGACTCAAGTAAATGGGTCTCACATCTGAGGAAATTTGTTATTTGAAATAAACTTTTAGTGTTTAATTGGTTTGACAAAATGAGAAAAGCTGTTAATACAATTGTGCAGTATGAGAACCTCATCTCCCACCACCACTGTGGTGCAGGGCAGGAGGAATGCAAGGAGTTGGCAAGTTCTAAATTTGTTCAAATGACTACAAACAACAGCCAGAAACTTGTGGAGTTCCTCATCGGGAAGGANGAAAGTATAACTGTGTATAAATGTATTTTTGCCCAGATAAATCTACATTTTACAGTATTGCTAGAATTAAAAGATTCATTTGTGTCAGGAAACTAAAGCTATGCCAAATCAAGCTGGAATTTTGAATGTTAAGTCTCTCTTGTTGCTCCTCATTGTACCACTGCCACCAACGTTTTCATTGAAGCTTGGATTCTGTAAGGGGGAATCACTCAGACCCCTGAATTCCTTCTCCCCAGCATCCTAAGTCATCACATTTAATTCTGCCTGAAGGATCATGGAACGAGTGAAGTGTAGGAGGTTGTCCCTCCTTCTGCTGTGAGAAATAAAGGATGCATTAGACACATTCAGTCAAGGTTGGCTCTCAGCTTTTAAGGTCAGGAAGTTGAAATGATTCAGAGCTCTTGAACAGATTTTGCCAGCAGAGAAGAATGTTAAGGACTCCTGCTTGCTGGCAGATGCCTGTGGAGCTCCTGGAGTGTTTAGCAGATGTGCGGCATTTTAAAGGCTTGCACAAATAAATAGGTACTGCTTTTATAGTAAAACTAATCTAACAAAGATCTCTTAGATCTCAAAGAAGCAGAGCCAAGGCCTGTGTGAAAGCAGCTTGAAATGAAGCATACTAGGGCATGAGAGTGTGTGTTTAATGTGGTGATCCCACTGGGATCAGGACAGAAGGACCAAAACTTCACAAAGAGCTTTTTAATATATTTTGCGAAAGTTTGCGGTCGTTTAGTGATCATGAATAATGTTTACACAACTTGTGAGGAAAATACAGAAGGAAAAATTTTTGGTACCTTTCTTTTCCACATTTGACAGGTGTATGATCAGTGACTCCATATTTGTCATTGAAAACTTCATACTTATTTATATCTTGTTAAGACAGTGGGGCTGTGATGTTGTTGGAATTAATTCGAAGGGATGAATTTGTGGCAATTCTAGGGAAAAAAGTGGGGTTTACATCTAATAAAAGGAACACATTTTGAAGTGTCAAATCAATGTATCTGATTAACTTTATTAGAATAATGTATTAGGGTGGTTTTGAGGTTTTTTTGACTGTATGAATGAATAGGATGGGTTTTTTTTGATTCACAAAAGACAGTTTCTCATATCAGAGGTACTTAATGATGTATGTATTTTTATTCTTAATTATCTGGTAGATTACGTGAAGAGGTATTTTTCTTTGTTTCCTTGGCTTACGTATTGCTAATTGTGTACAAGTCTAATCATCTTTGTGATCTCTTCTGTTAAAATTAGCAAAAGCTGATATGATTGTGGACACTAAATTTAATGGTGGTATAGGGAGTGCATTACAGTGAAAATTTCATTTGGTGCCCTCAGCTGACAGAACAAAAATGTGGTTGAAATCAGTAGGGTGACGAAAAAGGAAATGATACAGAAATATATAGGCAGAAAGGATAAATGGTGTAATAGCTGATACATGAACAATGACTCAAGTAAATGGGTCTCACATCTGAGGAAATTTGTTATTTGAAATAAACTTTTAGTGTTTAATTGGTTTGACAAAATGAGAAAAGCTGTTAATACAATTGTGCAGTATGAGAACCTCATCTCCCACCACCACTGTGGTGCAGGGCAGGAGGAATGCAAGGAGTTGGCAAGTTCTAAATTTGTTCAAATGACTACAAACAACAGCCAGAAACTTGTGGAGTTCCTCATCGGGAAGGAGAAGGGATCCTGTTTTGAAGTACACATTCTGGATGTCTTCAGTACATGCTGCTGCTTGTGGAGAACCTTGGGAACAATGCTCCAGTTCAGACAGCTCCAAAGACTTATCTGCATTGTGTCAGACACTCCTGCCTTGGGAACTGCCCAATGTCAGAAGGCTCAAAGCTCATCTGTGCTTTTCCTGAGCTCTGAGTTCCTCCAAGGAAAGCATTGCTTCATCTGGGTTTCTGACACCAGCTTCCATGAAGCAGGTGACTAAAGCCTATTGAGAATGCAGGCACTATAAAGTAAAGTTAGCAATTGCAAAAACCATGTCTATTGGTCTATAATTCAAAATAATGCTGCAGATAAGTATTCATAGGTCACATTTCTCATCAAGAGAAATCTTTGGAAGTACTAGAAGTATCTTGAAATGCTGGGAAGTTACCATAGTGAAACTGCTATTGCAATACAGGTTGATAATTTTACATTCTTTGTGGTTTTTTGTAGGCTGATCAGATATTCCAGACCCTCTTTAGGCGTAGTATTTGTGTTTGAAAAATAGACCTTGTTTTTATCCTTACTAACAGGTATCTGCAATACTGAGCCATATCTCATCTGTATTAGAAAGCTTTTTTCAGCTGGAGACAAAAGAAGCATTTTTCATTATAGTGGTTTTTCAAATATTTATTGGAATACAATTGCATGTTAAAAGAATACCATCAACAGTGTCTAGCATTCTAACCAGAAAGTAGAACTACTGAAAGTGATTTAGCACTAGGAGAGATGATGCAAGACCTTGTTTGTCAGATAACTCTGAATACCCAATCTCTCTCACAAACCTACAGTTGTTGGAAATAACATCAAAACAGTGACATAACTTTTTTATATTACATGTCACACCTACCTATATGTAAAAATGTAAATAATGTGTAGGACATCTGCTTGAAATTATGCATCTGTTTTTATGTAAACAGATCACATTTACTGCTTGGTCACATTACAAAATCTTGCTAGAATGTTTTGGTCAAACTGCTTTTCCGTTGTTTTGCAGTCCTCCAACTCTCTGAAGGCGTCGTACGAGGACTGGCTGCTGACGTACGGCTTGAGCGTCTCTCCCTTTCACCTGCGGTGGCAAACAGCTCTCTTCAACCGCCAGTTCTACAGCTGGGGGAGATGGAAACCCAAATTTCTGTACTTATGGTATAAATTCAGCGTATTTTTTCTTCTGTCAGAGTCAACAATTGAACCACATTGGTGCCTTTCAGCACTAGAAGGGCAGTGAGTAGACATGGATATTTTAATAGGCTAATGATAAAACCAGAGTGGTTGCTCTAATTGTACTGTGCTAGTGTAAGTATTTATCCTCTGCTAAAAAATACATAAATGTAATACAGGTTGAATATTGAGATTCTATAAAACGAGAAATCCTTAAACTGTTTTTACCTGTGGTTTGAAGTGTGCATAGTTCTGAAGAGTACAGCTGTTACGTGCAATACTGCATACAGAAGTAGGTCTGAAAGCAGCTGCTCAGATCCTAGATCATTCCCAATGCTGTAGACTTAGCTCTCCCAATCACTAGAGTTTTCAAAGTATTCAGAGCTGGCTGTGTACCTGTAGTTAATCATTGCCCAGACTTTCAGCAATGATACCTGCTCAGGAGCACCTTGCTTACCTTCTGTCTTTTATCTGCCCACACCTTTCCATGCAAAGGTTGCACAGTGCTGGTAATGGGTACATAAGTTGGGTGGTTTAATATGGGTGCTCTTGGACTGGTTTAGAAAACTATTGTTCAGTTGCCTTCCTAGCATTACTTTGTATCTGCTCTGAAAATATAATATGAGTAAGGTTTGAATTTCTTTTCATTTCCCGTATTGCTACCATCAGTGAGATAGTAATAAAAGAGAGGTCTGCTTCAAATTGGTTTCTCTAGTATGTAATGGTTTTGTAATAATCAGTCTGAAATAGCTCTATATCAATTACAGTTTTTAATGTGTATAATTTATTACATTATAATGTTTCCACTAGTCTCTTTAATTAACATTACAAGTACATGTTGCTTAAAATAAATCTACTAATTCCCAGTGAGCTCCATTAAGGCTGGTAAGAGAACAGTTGAGCTGTTGTGAGAGGAAGAAGGACTGATGGTAAAGTCTATGTGCTGGTTTTGCATCATGGAAGTTTTTTTTAGTTAAAAGAAAGAGTTATTACATCCTTCAACTATAGGACAATGTAAAATAAGAATAATAATATTAATGCTGAATAAAAATTTGTGACTATATGGAGTGACATGAATTGAAATTATTTTCAACATTGATTTTAATGAAAAATTGGTGAGAAGACCAGTGTAGCTTAAGAAATTGGTGTTAAGGTGGTCTTGCAGTTGTACTTTTTAGTTGTTCTTTAAAAAAGATTCAGTCTCATTTATTGTTCTTTAGCCTGTTTTATTGTTTGTAAGAATGATGCAAAATGTAGTGAAGAAGCTTGTATATATATAAGTACATAAGCTGCCCCATAATTTGATCCAGGTCTCTAAATACATGATGCTGTGGTGCAACATGGCCAATTATACATTGTTAGTTATGTTTCTATGTTCATCTAAATTTATATATTCATAGCTACAGGCAAGTTACACATATTGGGTAACTGAATATAAGTATTTGAAAATTGATCAGGATATGGTTTGGATGTAAAACATTTATTAAACAAGGAGAATATAAGTTTTAATGTTATTACTGTATATTATTGTTATTAGTTTCCTTTAGAATTTTTGTACTACTGGATTGCTGATGAATTGTGGTAGCATCAGGTAAGTTTTGCCCTGTGTTTTCTATAATAACTTGTGCTATAAAGCAGAGATTTACATAGCCAGAGATGATACCCTTTTTCTCTTGTGGCTGTGCATTGTCGAACTATTTGCTTGTCTGTGTAGGTTCAGCCTAGGAATGGTGTTTGGAATCGTTGCCATGTTTGGCTCTGTTATTCTGCTTGGAAAGACCCTGCTGCAAACACTGACCCAGATGCTGACCGAGGCTCCGAAAGCCCAGAATGATCGAATGCTGCAAGTTGTGGTGAGTGTTCCCTCCTCAGGTCTTTGTTTGAGAACTGTGTACAGGTATAAAGCAGCTTCTTAATGGGATATGCGATGCTAAAATATTCCTATGCAAGAATAACTTAACTCCTGATGTTCATCTACATGAAAATGTGCTGGTTTTTTACCAGCCTGAAAAATGGGAGAGTGGCTATAGAAAAAGGGCAAATGAAGGAAAATGTGGAAGAGTTTATGTTAAAAATCCTCAGGAGTGGGAATTGGATAATCATTTTGAAAAGCCCTAAATTATAGTACTAAGAATATAATTCTAGTACTAAGAATACAAAACTGAGTTAAGAATTTGTTTCCTGTAAGCTGTGCTGTGTAGAGGCTCTGGTGACCTTAAAGTTTGCAAAGCTCATACATAATTGACAAGAAGAGACACGTTTCTGTTTCTTTTAATGCAATACAAAACAGCAGTTGAAAAGGAAGGAAGGGCAAAAAGCTTTATGTGATAGTAGAAGCAAAGAATCAGTAGTGAGGAGGTATTTTTTGATTCTTCAAGGACTTACGACTTAATTTACTGTGTGAAATTTTAAGTGCTGTTTCTGTCAGTATCTACTTAAAGTCCAATTGTATATTTAATTGTTCTATGCATTTCTGGTGCTGGACAATATATTCTATGATTTTAGAATGGAATGTATTTCACAAGATAGGAGAGATTGCAAATACTGTCTTTCTTATCTCTTTGCAAGGCAGTAATGGAAGAACTGACATTGCCTTGCAGCAGTTTCAACCTGGAAGGATTCCTAGTCTCCTTTTTTAAACCAACAGTGCAATTTGGCCAAAATGTATGGTCATTTTCCAGAAATTCAGGAAGTGTTATGGAATTGCTCTGCCTTCTGCTACATGGCTTAGAGCAGAGGTGCCCAGCCATGTTACTCTGTTGAAGTACTCAGCTATTCAAGGGACCAGATGTTGAGAATTGTGTGCAGACATAGTAGACCTTCCTGAAAGCACTAAATTGACTGCGTGCACCTAGACTTACAAAATGGCATGAGTGCAGGAAGCCTGATTTAGCATGTGCTGTAAACTCAGTGCCTTTGGGTGGCTGGGTCTGTTTCCCACAAGCAGAGTGAATATTCAGAGTTCAGTATGTGTTGGAAAAAGCAGGCAGTGAGACCTGAGAGAGAGCCACTATCACTGTCACTGTGTCCCCTGAGCCTGCTCCTGAATTACCTCCAGGGGCAGACAGGAGTGGGCAGTCTGTGAATCTGGGCGGGCATGAGCTGAACGTGAGACAGAAAATTTTGTAATTTACATTCCAACAGGATCTTTCCTCACCTTTCTGGAGTAAGGAAAGCCTCCTTTACATCTTCAGTTTTTGAGGTCATTGTATGGATCCATTCACTTCTGTGACCCTAGAGTAAAGTGGTCATTGACAATATATTGCTCTTTGGAGAAAATAATGCAGACACAACCAAAGTAAAGATGAGTCTTTGGAATTAATCTGATGTGAACTGGAACGACGAAAATAGAAAAGTAGGATAATGGTCACAATTTCAATTGTTTCACAATTTCAGTTGTTTCCTCAGTGGCTGCCTGCTGGCAATATTACTGCATTCAAACCAAGGATTGACTGGCACTGAAAGCAGTTTAATAGATAGGGATAAAGTAATGTCATGTGTGGGGATAAGGTTACTTCTCCTAAGATGAGTTGTGTTTCTCTTCCTTTCTTACCTCATTCTTTCAATTCTGAATGGTCACGGTTGTATAACCCTGCCTTTAGCAACTTTCAATATTCGTTTTAAGGGGAATGTGCTAATATAAATTGACACCAAAAAGAGACTTATATGGTTGCAAAGAGGTGAAGAATGACTTAGGAGGACCTTCTCATTTAAATTATTTACTTGCATGGCTGCCTGGAAGAGAGCGAATTAGTTTAAAAAAAAAACAACAAAACCCCAGTTTTGTTTTGTGAACTTAATTTTAGCCTGTGGCATAAAGCTGTTTAGGCTTTATCCTCTGGGTGTGAAGAGAGAGAGAAACAGTTCTGCTTATATTTTATTAAGATTTTTGTACACTTCCTCTTTTGTTCAGTCATGTATTCAATTTAAAATACCTGTCTATAGGTAACTGGGCTGTTTCTCTTCAGCGGCCCCCTCTTGTGTTGGTTGCCTACTGACAAAAGTAGGAAAGAGGCAGGTTAGTTACAAGCAAAGGTTCTTCTTTTACGAAAGGCATTTCCAGAAGGACATAAAATACAAGACAGTATGCTTTTTAACAAAATACTGCTATTCATTTCAGAACCCTTCATGAGAGGTAACTTCTGTTTTAGGTGAATCTTAAAATAGCTTCTTTGACGTAAAGACTGAAAGCATCTGGTGCTGTGTTCTAGCAGGCTGTAGTCATGGTGGAATTGAGATGGCAACTCTTGCTGTTGCCATCTATCCTCCCACTGCAGAGGCAACACCACTGAAGTGATGCATCAGTGCCACCAGCTGGTGCTGTAATGCAAGCAGTGATGTTTAAGAAATGAAGTGGGCCTGTCTTTCGTACTGTGAGGTACCACAGCTGAGCCAGTTAAGGTAAATTCCTTTGTCACCATCACACTGGACAGAATTTGTGAGGTAACTAACATTAATGAATCCTTTTGGAGGATTTAATTTAGCTAGATTGCCTCAACAAACTCTTGTAGAGTTCTGCAGCATGGGTAGGTAACTGCATATAAATGAAGAATGTGCGGGACTGAACAAAGGTAGAATTCAGCCTACCTAGTTGGATGTGCAGCCTTTTGTTTTCCACGATGTATAGAGTTCTGTAGACAGGCCAGGAGTTTTTGCCCACAGCATCTCTTTTTGAGGCTGGATTGCAATTCAGGTTGTGTTCACATCAGTATTTAGTGAGCATACTGGAGTGCAGCCTGCCTTGAGCAGAAAAAGCTGTAGATCTAACAGGAGAAATGTCCCAGAGCAAACAGCAGAAGTGGCCTTACCATCCCACTGCAGCCCAGCAGCTGAGGGGGGTGGAACCGAGCAGGATGAAGGTCCACCAGGAGGAAGGAGGGGATGGTTCCTCGTGCTTTGACTAGTGATCACTTTGAAGCCTGGCTGGAGGCAGTTGGTGGCTTGTGACAAGCACAGTGAAGGACCTGGATGTGGTGGGAATCCACAGAAACAGGAGGAATATGAGAGGCCTGCATATTATGTCTTAGGTAAATTAAAATAGTATACTCATTTCAAGGTGGAGTTTCTTTAAGGTTAAATTGCTATGTGTTGACTACCAAAACCTGAAGAATATCTGAAAATTACTTTATTTTTCTTTTGACCCTGTAAACTGGGATAATTTTGGGATTTTATAGGAAGAGAGAAGGGAGAGACTGACTGTTCAGTTGTCAACTCATTTTTTAATTTTTCATGTTTATACCCTTTAAGTGCCATACAATTTTTATTATTTTCTTTTGAAAGGTGGATCTTTTTTATAGCTACATGACTGGCTGCAGGAAATTGTAAACTAATGTTCACAGTGCCAAGCCTGTTTCATGTGAATGGAAGTCTGTGTACATTTTTATAAACTTCTCAAGCTTAATATAGAGTAGGACACATTTGGTCAGAGCTGTGGGGAATATATAGGACGGGGAGAGGGCTTTTGTGCCTGGAGAGCTAGTTAACGTTCCACAAAAGAATATATATTTAATATACTTTAAAATACACTGAATAAGTTGGTAAAAGAGGTGCAAACTGATCATGCTGCATGACAGCAGTCTCTGGTCTGTTGTGGGTCTGAAGAAGTGAGTGAGAGCAGCAAATTTAGGAGCAGAGTGATTTGTCTTTGTACCTCTTATTTTCCTCCTGTGTTTTGTTTTGTTGTCATGCCCACATCGACAGGTGCCTGGTGTCAATTTGCCCCTCAGCCAGCTGACCTATTTCTTCTCTGCAATCCTCATCAGCGGTGTGATACATGAAGTCGGCCATGGGGTGGCAGCTATTCGGTAATTTCCTTTTTGCTTTCTGCTGCTCTGACAATAAAGCCAAATATTCCAGAGCAGTTACCTTGCCGTGAATGTTGTTAGCACTGCTTTGTTTTATCTAGAGAGTCCGTTTAGTCTGTAATTCATAGCTTCCTTAGATTTGACGTTTGGAAGGGTGTACAAATTAGGGATAGAGTTTTAATACAGTGTCTGTTATACAGATCATGAGAAAGGACTTCTGCTTTGCATATATAACATTAGGTTTAAAACAATATTTTTTTATGTGGCCCTGTTTTTTACACAGCAATTTCATTTCTGCACCTGTGGTGCTTGAACTCATGTGCTATTGCACGATGATACTTTAAAGTAGATTTTTAATTGATTTGTTTAAACACAAGTTGTGAAATATGATATGAACAGGTTGAAGCAATGACTTGGTCAAATGTGATTTTCCCCTGTTAGCCTCAGTGATTTATTAGCTTTGATCAAAAATTATATTTTTAATGTCCTTAACTATGAAGATTACTTTACAAAAATTATTTGACAGGTTAGTCATTACTGTTAAATACCACTTTAGCATAAGAAGGTTAAGCAGTGATTACTGGGACTGATGATCAGGTGTCCTCCACATTTCTCCAGGGCAGCATCATTATCTCTTCTTTGAGCATAAAGCCCTAAGTTGTTTCTCTGATTTTCCTAAGTGTAGGGAGTCATGACCGCATTTTAACCCATGTACTACTTTTTTGTAACCCCAAAGATTCTCCCTCAAAGGGGTGGTTTGAGACCCTCTGGGTTTATTCCGCTTCTCTTTCAGCTTTCTTCCCTCAAATGTTCATAGGGAATTTTTTGTGGAGGATGAACTTTTTGCTTATCCCATCACAGGAAGAAGCAACAAAATTTTCTTTCTACTGCATGTTGCTGGCAGACTGCAGAGAAGCTAGGAGTTACTACAGTGCTCTTTTTAAGGAGAAAGGAAGAATAATTCTTGTATCTTAATGGTGTGATATCTTTATTCAAGGTCTAGAGCAAAGGGTTTGAATATTCAACTTTGGGTTATATTTTCATCAAAAAATTGTTTCTCCAGCTACTTTCAGAGGAGAAATTAGCTGGTCCAATGTACATTGGCAGCCAATGTTGCTGCTGCTGTTTCCTGCTTGACTTGTTTATTCTCTTTCTAGCACAGGTTGGGTCTATAGTGCTGTTACTGTAAATTCTCAGGGTTTCAACTTCACTGAAAAGCTGTGCTGTGGGGAAATTTTATTATTTTGGCAAGTCACTTAGCCTTCCTGAAATCTAATACACTTTTGCCAACTTCAGTTCTAGAAAGCATGAGCTGTGAGCTATAAGAGCTTAAATATTTGAGCCTTAGCTTAGTCAGGGCTTGTACTTGAAAAAAGTCTTTTTCTTCCTCCCTGTGTATCTTCTACCCAAGTTGTGAAATCCTGAATAAGCATTTAACTACTTATTATTAATTGGTAGCATGGGATGAGTTAACTCCACAGTATTAGTGTATGACTTAATTCTGAGTAATTTTGTATAATTCTTTGTCTTCTTTTGGTGTATATACACGTTAAATAGATAATTGTAAATAAGGGAAAGGTTAGACCAAGTATATTGTCTCAGTAAAGATATGGGATTAGCTAATCTATGCCTGGTTTGTCCTGGAACAAGATTTTGCCATGCCTCTCTTAAGTCCCTTGTACAATTTCTAGCTTCAAAACAGCTTAATGTATTTGTTCCAAAAAATTCCATATAAAAGTAATTGCAAAACCTTTGGAAAAAAACTCTGTATAATAGTGTCAGCTACTAATATATTTAAATAGAATCATAGAGTGTTAAGGTTTGGAAGGTCATTAGCATTTGTCCTTTTAACCTCTTGACTTTCTTTCATTTTTTCAGATCACATTTCCCTCATTTTTGTTAGTTTCCAATGCACTTTAAGTTCCATTTAGGAAAAACAGAGGAATTAAAAATTCCAGAACTGTGGAAGTATTTCTTTAAAAGGAAAGCGATTGATTCTTGCAAATATTTTTACATAGATGAGTTTGAAACTGCTTCCTACAGACTGCAATTTTTTTACTTAAAAGAACAATTATCCCCAATGTTGAAATACATCTTAACATGAAAGTTAGGTAGGTTTTTTAAAAGTATTTTATGTGTTACTGTTAACCAGGAGACAGAAAAGAAGTTGAACTTACCCTTTACGTTTTTACCAAAATTAAAAATATATACTGTTTAGAAGTGACAACTACTGCAGAAAACATCCTTTAGTTTAATTATCTTTCAATTACAGGTAGTATAAAATAATCAGTTAAAAATAAAAAAAATCAGTTTTATAATTAAAATTTAGTCATTCTTGTTGTCAAAAACTGTATGCTATGTAGAATCTCTCAGTTTTTCTTTTGTTTGTTTGCAGTTACACCACTTCACTTTTCTTTTCTTCTTTTTAAGAGAACAAGTACGATTTAATGGATTTGGAATTTTTATCTTTATTGTCTATCCTGGAGCATTTGTTGACCTCTTCACAACTCACTTGCAGCTGATATCTCCTGTCCAGCAGTTAAGGATATTTTGTGCAGGTAATAGTTTGTGGTTTTTTATTAAATCTTTGCTTAGCACCATTACTTATTCCAAGACATCATTGTGAATCATTGATTGAGTATTTAAGGTTTAGGATGAATAAGTACCAAAGCTTCTCTTTACCTAGCAATGATCCTTCTGTTCTGAACCTGTGTTGGC
>VWZV01015487.1:745932-796529 GCA_013397155.1 Irena cyanogastra
CAGAAAACATCCTTTAGTTTAATTATCTTTCAATTACAGGTAGTATAAAATAATCAGTTAAAAATAAAAAAAATCAGTTTTATAATTAAAATTTAGTCATTCTTGTTGTCAAAAACTGTATGCTATGTAGAATCTCTCAGTTTTTCTTTTGTTTGTTTGCAGTTACACCACTTCACTTTTCTTTTCTTCTTTTTAAGAGAACAAGTACGATTTAATGGATTTGGAATTTTTATCTTTATTGTCTATCCTGGAGCATTTGTTGACCTCNGGGTTGGCGATTCTTTTCAGTTTACTCTGTGTAGCAGGCACACTGTTGAAAAGAATTTTATTTCCATTTTACATTTTTGTCTTTTGTTAAGCTGTTCAGCTGAAAAAATATTTTTAAGATAAAAAGGTTAAAACAATAAAGTTAAAATATTTGCTCACTACTTCTGGATTTGTTGTAAATAAATGTNGCACCATTACTTATTCCAAGACATCATTGTGAATCATTGATTGAGTATTTAAGGTTTAGGATGAATAAGTACCAAAGCTTCTCTTTACCTAGCAATGATCCTTCTGTTCTGAACCTGTGTTGGCATCTCAGAAAATCATTTGGTCATTACTGGCCTTATTGAGCTGCTTTCTGGACTGAAGATGTCAGTTTCTAGGATCTTAAATGAGTGCAAATTTCCTGTCTTGAGAAACATTATTGTATTTTAGATCCAATTCAGAATAGTTGTGCATAAGAAATTCCAGTTGTGTGATTGGAGAAGAACTGTGATTTCTGATGTTCCTCTCATTAGAAAGAGCTCTTGCAGCAGGTGCAGAAGTTCCTCTGCCTTTTTTGTTTGGTTGTTGTTTGGGATGTTTCTGCACATTGTTTGGCCTAAGTATCAAAACCTTGGAGCACACAAGTTGGGAAATACTGAGCCAGAATGGTGCTATGAGAAAAATGACTTCCTGTCGCAGGTCAACATCCTCGAACAATTCACTATCTTTTTCTGCAATAGGAGCAATCTATTTTTCAATAGTATTGTGAGTGATTTTCACTGACCTATGAGCTATGTTATTATACAGGTCGCTGCGTTTTGATGTTGCCATCAGGAGGAAATAAAGGTTAAAACACAAACATCCAAAGAGAATAGTAGCTTATGGCTCCAGATAACCTCCAGATGTTTTTGAATTGTTGTTTTTTGAAGTCTCTGGCTATTGGGAAGTAGAGCCTGGTTGCTGTGAAATGTCAAACTGAGACTGTGTCATTCTGCCTGAACCAGTTGTATGATTATTTCTATAGACCAAGGTGGCTCCCAAAGAACTGAAACAGAGGTAGAAAAGTTATCATCTTGGTTCAGTTCTTGATACTGGTGTTTTTTCTATTGCAGGTTAGCAGCCAGCCTGTTGTAATGTTTAGTTATTAATGTTGTTTCTTGAATATTGTATCTAAAACATCATATAGAGGGTGGACATACAGAAGCCTTTAGCAAGCATGTTTTCAAGCTTTCATAAATCAAGTAAATAATTGCAAATTTTAGGTAAGTAAATGTAAAGTCTTCCAAATACCAGAATCAACAAAAATAATTCACTACAATAGTCTAACTTTTATGAAGCCCTACTTCTCAAATTAATCTGTTTCCATTTCCATCTACTGGGAACAGAACTAAAAGAAAAGGCATACTGACTTTCAGCATGGTTTGCTGAAACATTATCTAGAAAAATAGAATTCTAAGCTGTAATAGAAAAGAATTGCTTGCATGTTTTGATGACAAGCAAACACCTGTAATAATTTTTCATGTTTCTTGAGAAACCTGAAATAGGTGAATACAAGGCAAGAGCAAACATGTTGAGAGCATGAGTGGCTTGAATGCTTTCAGTTAGGTATAACAAATAAATGCTTTTTTTTACAGTTTGTGATAGATACGTTTCAGAACTAGGGTGTTTGATAATGTTAAAATGCAATATTCACNATTCCTTGTCACTCTGTTGCAGTTCCATCACCTCTTTTTTATTATTATTATTATTTTAAGGGTTGGCGATTCTTTTCAGTTTACTCTGTGTAGCAGGCACACTGTTGAAAAGAATTTTATTTCCATTTTACATTTTTGTCTTTTGTTAAGCTGTTCAGCTGAAAAAATATTTTTAAGATAAAAAGGTTAAAACAATAAAGTTAAAATATTTGCTCACTACTTCTGGATTTGTTGTAAATAAATGTGTGTATGTGAGATAAGGAGAACTGATTACAAAAATATTTCCTCTATCTGAGTGCCTTTCCATGAGATACAATTAAAACTGTAGAAAGAAAATACTTTAAGAAGCGTGTACCAGTGGAAATGGCAACTTACTTCAAGAACTCCAAAACGTCTTTCATTTCTGCAGCATTGGAAGTGTAAAAGAAGGTGAGGTGAGATGTGAAGATAGACAGGGGAGATAAGTCTACCATATGCTGTGATTTCTGCAAGAAAGATAGATAGGTTTAATATATTTTAAAAGTATATTTAATTGAATTCCTGTGCTGTAACTGCACTGTAAGTGTAGAATTGAATCAAACTCCTCATAACAAGATGAAGCACTGTAAGAATGAAATACTCTTCAACAGTGAAAGGTTTTCCTGCATTGTTCATACAAAACTGTTTGAGAACACAAACTAAATGAGAAAATTTGTGTAGAGCTGAATGTGGAAAGCCATAAAGCTTTGATGATGAATGCCAGCTGTGTCTTATGATAGTGGCTCATTGCTTCTTAGAGAACCACATATGGAGAAGATGGCAATTGCAAATATGTTCCCCAAAACATGTCAGGAAATGCTGATTGTGCAGTTTAGTTTTAGTCTTGATGGGGTTTTGGGTCCATATTTTCTTGTAGAAGAAGCCTTTTTTTTCAAATGAATTCCTAAATTCATTTGGCACATATACATGTAATAATTTTAATTGAAATAATGTAGGTTACCATCACAAATACTGAATTGCAAGTAAATTTCAGACATCTTGCTCTCTAGGGCAAACAGTATTTATTCAAAAATATGCCCATTTATTGGCTTTCTTAATTTCAGCAGTTTGTTATGATAGACGGTAACACATAATATATTTCGTTCCACTATTTTTTTAATATTTATGATTGAAGACAACTCTGTAGATAGAAACTGTATTTTAATAATTGATTTGGAAGCCCAGTTTTTCTTCTCATACTTAGAAAAGCACTGGTACATGAAATCTTAGTCTGGTAGAATGACTCCTTAGAAATATACTTACTACTCTCCTGGCTTTTTTGATAGTATAATTCTCAGGGGCTTAGTGGTTTCTCTAAAATTCCCTTACAAAGTGGCATCATAGAAGCTAAAGTTTGTAATCTATGTACTCTTCTTTTGTGCCTTCACAAATTAACTTTTCATTTATTCTTGCGGTAATAATTTCAGGAAAGTTAATTAGAAGGCAGCTGTAGGATCATTTGAAAAACAGCTTTTTGGTATTAGTGTTTATTTAGAAACTTTTTTTTTTTGCCTTCTTTTTANGCTATGAGAAAAATGACTTCCTGTCGCAGGTCAACATCCTCGAACAATTCACTATCTTTTTCTGCAATAGGAGCAATCTATTTTTCAATAGTATTGTGAGTGATTTTCACTGACCTATGAGCTATGTTATTATACAGGTCGCTGCGTTTTGATGTTGCCATCAGGAGGAAATAAAGGTTAAAACACAAACATCCAAAGAGAATAGTAGCTTATGGCTCCAGATAACCTCCAGATGTTTTTGAATTGTTGTTTTTTGAAGTCTCTGGCTATTGGGAAGTAGAGCCTGGTTGCTGTGAAATGTCAAACTGAGACTGTGTCATTCTGCCTGAACCAGTTGTATGATTATTTCTATAGACCAAGGTGGCTCCCAAAGAACTGAAACAGAGGTAGAAAAGTTATCATCTTGGTTCAGTTCTTGATACTGGTGTTTTTTCTATTGCAGGTTAGCAGCCAGCCTGTTGTAATGTTTAGTTATTAATGTTGTTTCTTGAATATTGTATCTAAAACATCATATAGAGGGTGGACATACAGAAGCCTTTAGCAAGCATGTTTTCAAGCTTTCATAAATCAAGTAAATAATTGCAAATTTTAGGTAAGTAAATGTAAAGTCTTCCAAATACCAGAATCAACAAAAATAATTCACTACAATAGTCTAACTTTTATGAAGCCCTACTTCTCAAATTAATCTGTTTCCATTTCCATCTACTGGGAACAGAACTAAAAGAAAAGGCATACTGACTTTCAGCATGGTTTGCTGAAACATTATCTAGAAAAATAGAATTCTAAGCTGTAATAGAAAAGAATTGCTTGCATGTTTTGATGACAAGCAAACACCTGTAATAATTTTTCATGTTTCTTGAGAAACCTGAAATAGGTGAATACAAGGCAAGAGCAAACATGTTGAGAGCATGAGTGGCTTGAATGCTTTCAGTTAGGTATAACAAATAAATGCTTTTTTTTACAGTTTGTGATAGATACGTTTCAGAACTAGGGTGTTTGATAATGTTAAAATGCAATATTCACTAAACAACCAATTACTTTTATTTGTAACAACAGTTGAATTAACCTATTCCTGGTGTTCAGAAATTTGAATTTAGGGAGACATGCTCTCATATTTTTGTATAGCAGCTAAGTAACAGCTAAGTAATTTTTGTAAGCAGCTAAGAGGTCAATACCAAATATTCTTTTTGTAGTCCAGCTATAGTCTGGAGATTAAAAAATATATTTTTTGTACAGCAGATGGCATCATATGTTCAAGGATAGGAGATGAGTGTTCTTGTAAGACTTGTGATATTTATAGCATAATTTCATGTCTACTAGAGAGATGAAAAGGAATTCTGTGCAGCACATTCTTGCAATTAGTTCAAATATTTGCATTACTTTCTGAGATAATTTTTAATACATTTCATCTTGTCTTTAACAGGAGTTAAATATTTTTGGGTTTCTTTTTTTAATTAATTGTTAGTATTTTAAGGTGTTTTAGGGTTGTGTAAAGTGTCTCTTGTTAAATGTAAGGAATTAGGTGTCCAAGGATGAGGCTGTTTTAGCAAGGTGAAGTTGAAGGTAGACTGAGCAGTGTGCGTCTACAGGTATTCCGATTTGGAGCATGTTTATTTTCCTGTGGATCACCTGGACTGAGTTTGAAACCTTTCTGTTTTAGACTTCTTGCTGTATTCCACACAGCAAATGGTATCAATTTTGGTAGCAATGCCCTTTTTTTCTGAGCTGTTTGAAAGTATTCCTTGTCACTCTGTTGCAGTTCCATCACCTCTTTTTTATTATTATTATTATTTTAAGGGTTGGCGATTCTTTTCAGTTTACTCTGTGTAGCAGGCACACTGTTGAAAAGAATTTTATTTCCATTTTACATTTTTGTCTTTTGTTAAGCTGTTCAGCTGAAAAAATATTTTTAAGATAAAAAGGTTAAAACAATAAAGTTAAAATATTTGCTCACTACTTCTGGATTTGTTGTAAATAAATGTGTGTATGTGAGATAAGGAGAACTGATTACAAAAATATTTCCTCTATCTGAGTGCCTTTCCATGAGATACAATTAAAACTGTAGAAAGAAAATACTTTAAGAAGCGTGTACCAGTGGAAATGGCAACTTACTTCAANTCTCTAGGGCAAACAGTATTTATTCAAAAATATGCCCATTTATTGGCTTTCTTAATTTCAGCAGTTTGTTATGATAGACGGTAACACATAATATATTTCGTTCCACTATTTTTTTAATATTTATGATTGAAGACAACTCTGTAGATAGAAACTGTATTTTAATAATTGATTTGGAAGCCCAGTTTCTCTTCTCATACTTAGAAAAGCACTGGTACATGAAATCTTAGTCTGGTAGAATGACTCCTTAGAAATATACTTACTACTCTCCTGGCTTTTTTGATAGTATAATTCTCAGGGGCTTAGTGGTTTCTCTAAAATTCCCTTACAAAGTGGCATCATAGAAGCTAAAGTTTGTAATCTATGTACTCTTCTTTTGTGCCTTCACAAATTAACTTTTCATTTATTCTTGCGGTAATAATTTCAGGAAAGTTAATTAGAAGGCAGCTGTAGGATCATTTGAAAAACAGCTTTTTGGTATTAGTGTTTATTTAGAAACTTTTTTTTTTGCCTTCTTTTTAGGGGTGTGGCATAATTTTGTTCTTGGTGTTGCCAGTACAATGGTATTGTTTCTGCTGCCAGCCATTCTTTTCCCTTTCTATTACACGGGTGTTGGGGCACTTGTCACTGAGGTTGCAGAGGTAAGAACAGATATTTGCTGTTTCCATGTTATATGCTTTGTGACCTGAAATGTACCTGTATCTCTTATTTTCACAGTCAGATTTGGTCAGTGCAGCCCTTTGCAGAATCTAATATACTGAACTTCTTATTTAAAGTTTTCCTTTCAGTCTCATGTATCTTAGTACTAGTAAATAAAGGAACATGGTGTGAATAATGATAGACTAAGTAACATAGTATAAAACTGTTGAGACGTTTGAGATGAGTTTGCAGGTTTGTTTCTGGGAGTTTTTAAATGTTTTTCAGTATTGACACAAAGCAAATCTACTGGAAACTGCATTATCTCTCCAGTTACTGCTATCTGTTTTTAATGTTAAAGATTATTTTGAGCTGATTTCCTTGTTTGGTCAGCTGGAAGCAAACTATCCCAGAGATGGACTTCTGGGATTCTGGAAAGGAATGATTTTTTTCTGACTTAATCAAATACAGTACAGCTGAACAGCAAAGCTGAAAGGATTCAATCTTTCTTGGATCTAAAAGTAAATTGATAAAACTCAGGAGAGAGTGACATTTATAATGCTTTATTACCTTTGAAAATATAGGTACGCCTGCTTTCTTGAAAAGTTCAGGGTGTTAGTTTAAGTTACTTGAACTTAGTACGTTGCGGGTTTTCTTACCATTTTGACCTATATGGAAATACTCAAATTTGAAGATATGTCTAGGACACTTGGAGGCTTCTCTTTACCTCCCATTCCCCCCCATTTTTTTGTGTCTTCACCTAAAGATTTCATAGTATTCAGTGAACTGTAAACTAATCCTTGTTTATCCTCCTATAGTAATATGACTGATTTCACCGTTCTTCTCAGGATTCTCCTGCCAATGGACCAAGAGGTCTTTTTGTGGGAGACCTTGTCACTAACCTACAAGACTGCCCAGTTTATAATGTGGAAGACTGGAAGTCCTGTCTGGGAGACATTTCAGAGAAGTCACAGGTCGGCTACTGTGTAAGTGCAGCCACCCTACAGCAATTAAGCTTTCCAGCTAGAGGTATGACTTAAGGTGCTCTCCTCATTATTTTGTATGTTAATTATTTTATATTTTAATTTAATCATGTCTTAAAGACTGTTTTAGATTTAGAATTTGTTGTTGGGGTCAGACTTCTTGTCAGTGGAATCTGCGGTCCTGTCTTAAGCAATTGCCAATGTGCCATGCTGTTTTGTGAAATCTGAAAGTGAGGGAGGGCTGGATATAGGAATTTCTCTTGTCTTTCTGTCATCCTGTACGAATATCCTGTATGATCTGAATAATAAAATTTGCTTCTTCAGGATATTGCAGAAATGTTTCTTAGCAGTAGTACAATTATCTCCTCTATTTTAAGGTCTGTAAAATGGATCAACTCAGAGATCTTTTGCAGATGTAAATTTCACCTCACAGTTTTGATCAGCATGACATTGCAAATTATATGATTTAACCCAATGATGTGCTTTATTATGGTTGCTTCTTCAGATATGTCTCCCTATAGGGTTTTATGTCATTGCCCATAAAGTCAGTTTTCTCTGGATTGCACATACTGCTTCTGGAAGTCAGTCTACTTCCTTCTGTTTCCTTTTATACATTAGAGTGCATGAAACCAGAAAAAAAAAAAAAAGAACTGAACTAAACTAGAACAATAAACAAAAATTGAGTAGAACAAAAAAAACCCAGTCAAGTTAAATTGGCTGAGCATCTTGTGACATACCCTGAAGCTCTCTAAAGTTTTTTTCATGCAAGCATTCATGGAAACTGAATGCCAGAGGTAAGGAACTGTTGCTGAGCAAAGCCTGTAGGATGCTATTCAGGGCTTTAAAATTGTCACTGCATTTTTCCATCCTGGAAATAAACAGGAGGTCAGGCAACTTGACTGTCCATGGTTTTGTTGCACTACAGAACTTCCATGAGGCTGAAAGAGTTTGGGCTTTTTTTCAGTATGTAAAGAAAGTGATCTTACAGCTGGTACTGAGATAAATATTTGAACTGGAAACTAGTGGAGTATGGGTAAGAGCCTGCTTTTAGAGGTCTGACAGTTTGGATTATGCCTCTAAAGAGGAGTGCAACTTTGGCCCATGCTTTCAGCTGGGCAAGGATGGCAAGAACCAATTCTCAGGTGTTGTAGGTATATATATCCTCAGATTCTGCTGTTCTCTGAAGTGCAGTTTTGGAGTTATGGGTAATAAAACTGCATATTCTGCAGATGAACTAGTCCTATTTAGACTGGAATACTAGAGGCTTAATGCTGGACATTCAATATTGCTTCCAAGCCTGGTTGCTGTATTGCATTAGCAGCCCATTGTCCTCACTGCTGCCTTCTAATCAGGCCAGTCTGTCTGCATTTTTGGAGTCATAAGCTTCCAGCAGTGAGAAATATTCCTCTGAAATTAGATTAACTCTGTTTGGTCTCGAGCAGCTGTCATTTATCAAAATCGTGACAGTTCACAACTTGACATAAATACAGAGTATTGATAAAAATGTATATAGCGAATGGACTCCATCTAGTTGACCATAAAACAAATGGAGAGTGAACTATCTGAGTATTGAAGCTAGAGAAAAAACAATCCCTGAGGATCTTTTTGAAATTAGAAAAAAAGTGTTTTCAATGTAGTTTATAAGGATATTAATTTCATGGTCCTTTGCTATAAAAATATATGTGGTTTCTTAGCCTCAGGGTACTTGAAAAAAGGTTTGTACGGTACAGTGCTTGCACCTGTAAGCCCCAGGCATAAAGCTCCATGTCAGTAGATTGCAGGTTATGCAGTGATAAATCAGCAACCGGTATCACAGGCTTGATCTGCCTGGGAAGGGACTGCAGGTGCTGTGATACAGATCCTTACCATGATCATTCTTCTGCATCTGTGTGTGTTTAAGCTGGACAGTAAGTTAGGCTTAATTCATTTCAAGAGCATATGTACAAAGGTTACCGATAATGGTAACACTTTACCAGACTGGTTAAATCATGGTTTAAAACATCATTTGTTCACTGCTGCAGCCTTCAAGGCTTGGAAGTCTTTCATGATTTAAAAAGTGTGATTTGAGTCTCGGCCATTTCCATAGCCAGCCAGTGAAATCAGTACAGTAGGAGCTAACAAATTTCTATGCCAAATATTGGTGCAAGTTAGGGGCAATGGATGTAAAAGTGTTTTGCAACTTGTAACATACATACTCATACATTGAGTTTGCATACTCAAAACATTGCAGTGGTAAATCCCCAATATCTCAAGGAGATATGGAGGTGGAAAAATCAGTATGCGACGCGACTGAAATCATGGGGCATTCACACGTTGGTGGTGAAGGTTTATTTGTAGTTGTGACTGAGCCTCAGCTAGACTCTCTGAATTACTGTCATTCTTGAAGGCTGCAGGGTAATTGTTTTACTTCATTCAGAGACTAATTTTTTCAGCAAATAATATTGATTATTTTGGACGTAATAATTGATTAATATTTGATTATTAGTTTACAGAAGACTTGATGGCACAGTTGAATGTTGTAGTAACAACAGCCTCACAGACATTTGCTTTTCATACAGCAGTAAGTTGGACAACCATCTGGTAAGTTACTTAAACCGCTAATTCTCTCTGGCAAATCTAATTTTTTTATATGAAATTAGTAATATTTACCAACACCTATGCAGCATACTCAAATGTTTAAGAATATGTACAGTTTGTAATAAAGATGTGCATGTATACTATTCTCCCAATTACAGCTTAAAAAACACACAAAATATTAGTTATGATTTTTCCCATAATCAAATGGTCTCTGGAACAATCATAAAAGATCTTAGACACCTCATTCCTTTAGTCAGAAAGACACCTCAGTCATTTTCAGTATTCTGGATGCACAATACTGGTGAGAAAAAACAACTTTTTGAGAAGAAGTCAGAATTACTTATTTTGGTTTTTCAGTCTTTAAAAGTATTGAGCACTACAGGGAAAGCAAAGCCCTGGACTGTCTGCTCAATTATTTAGTCTGAAGCTAGCAGAGTTGCTCCCTAAATTTAAATAAAAACATGCAGGAGAAGGTCTTAGAGATTGCCCAGTTTCTCAAAATAAGGGCCCATACTTGAACCTTTTTTCACCATGTTGATTTTCTTGTCACATAGAAACAAAGTTTCTCCGTAGGATTTTGCATTACTCCCTTATAAAAAGGTTTAGCAACATTCCAGTGACTAAAGGGGCAAGAAAGCTGGGGAGAGACTTTTCACAGGGACATATGAGGTACAACAAGGGGGAATAGCTTTAAACTGAAAGAGGGCAGGTCAAGGTTAGACATTAGGAAGAAATTCTTTACTGTCAGGGTGCTGAGCCACTGGCACAGGTTGCCCAGAGAAGCTGTGGGTGCCCCATCCCTGGAAACGTTCAAGGGCAGGCTGGATGGAGCTCTGAGCACCCTGGTCTGGGCAAGATGTCCCTGCCCATGACTGGGGTTGGAATGGGATATCTTTAAGGTCCCTTCCAACCCAAGCCATTCTATGATTCTGTGAAAATGCATCAATATTTTTAAAATACATGTTCCATACTGACAGTGATGGAATATTTCTGTTGGTTCTTTACAAGGCAGAAGAACACATGAATCAGCTGTGTAAACTTTTCTACACGTACCAGTTTGTTTTTGTTCTGACGCCAGTGGTAAATACCCAAAGAAATTCAAATAAATTTGTTCCAAATCTGCTATGTTTGGTTTCTACAGTGGTAAACTTCCCACTCCAGGGTGTTTTTGTGGTATTTAACCACTAAGAGTCGAACACATTCCAGCAGTTCATTTGAAATATGGCAGTGGCAGCAAGATTTGATAAACCACTATCCTATTGAGCCTGGACATTCTTAAGCTTGTAGTTGCTACTTGTAAACAAGGAAGAAATAAAAGCATCAGGAAGCTTGAGACCTTGTGACTTTCAAGTGTCCTTAGACTGGCTATGAGTTTTTGAACAGTTTTTTTAAATGGTCTTTGCAGTGCTATGCAGCAGTTTTTAAAAGTGTGCCTTCTCCCTCATTAGAATAGAAGGAATTTGTATCAAGGTTAATAGTGAGGGTCGGAGACTCATGCACTATGGGGAGTGCAATCATCAGGCTGAGAAGGTAGAAATTACTTTTGCTTTTCCTCCTAAGGCAAATAGTAGATTATGATTCCTTGCTTCTATCTTTAGAACAAAAGGAAAAGTGTCACTGAGATTTTCCGAGAGACATGAAGGGAGAAACTAATTTCCTGTTCCCTTTTGTACTGTCTTTGGCCCATGGGGAGCAAGAAAGAGCTGATCTACCAGACTTAGAGAGTGAAAGAGTGTTATAGGCAGTGGTTGGGGCACAGCAGTGCATTGAGTCCTGTGTTCATTTTAGTTGAGAGTGGTTTCTTAGCTACCAGACACCAGCTAGGTTTGTTGGTTTATTTGTTAAAACTTCATCTTCATCTTGAACAAGTAAGTCACTAGGATGTTGATATAGGCTCTGTCCATTCAAAATCACTGACCTATGTTTGGATGCTGTGATTTTTTGTTGTGCATATGTGTACTTTTCTAGAAATAGTTTGCTTTTATTTTGGTGTATGTACATACTCTTCCTTCCACACTACAAAATATGGAATGACAGGTTGAATATGCATCAGGTAGAGATTTGTCAGAATTTGACAACAAAACAACTAGGGAAAAAAAATCAGATTTTAGCTCTTCATGGGCTTATATCAATGAGGCATTTCTTTGCTTATAAAGGAATATTTTGTTCCTTTTATTTTGGTCTGCTGGAAAGTACCTTTACCTTTCATAATGATTTTAAATGCCCTTTGCAGTATGCCTGTCTGCCAGCACGAAAAGTTATTGAAGCCAGCAAAGTTTGTCGAACCAACGTGGACTGCCATAAGGACTTGGTTCCAAGCTTTTGTGTGACTCCTTCTTTGGAGAACCAAACAAGGCTAATCAGGGTAAAGCATCCACCCCATATTGACATGCTCTATGTAGGACACCCCATGCATCTTCAGTACACAGGTTGGTATTATTTATTGAAAGTGTAGCAAAAATAATTTCTAATATGGTTTCCTTTGCCTGCCTGCTTAAACAAGGTCTTGGAATGCTTCTTTGTTAATTTGTTTAAAGCAGAATCCATTTCTTGTTACAGCCAGCGGAGAGACATGGACTACTCAGACCTAAAATAAAATGTTCACAGTGCAATGAGTTATGAAGGTAATAGAAACCATATGTGATATGAGATGGTTGTTTTTTTTCAGAAAACTATGAAAGGGCTATTTCTGGAACAGATCTTATTCAGGTTAGTCATAGGAACCAGGTACATGCATTTTCCTAGCACATAAATGTCTCAAAATGCTATTGTAAAATCTCTAGGGCAGCTTGCTCCAACACCTTGCCTGGAATATTAGCATGACTGCTTAAATCACACCTAATATCTAAGAATATGTGACAGATTCCCGTGACTACTGAGCCACAAGTGTTATCACAACATAGTTTTTTCCTGATTTATTTTTTCATTTGATTGCCCTAAATTAAGTAACATAAAATTTTACTTCCTTACTTTGACGTTCACTGTGACTCTCCTTTGGGCATCTTATATAAATAAAAAGTAATTCTGCTCCTGAAGTGAGTATGGAAAGAATGAACAAATTCATCAATATCCTACTTGATAGCTTGAGTGGCATGGTGAAAATTAGCTGCAGATGGGCTTTAAGAAGTTTGAAGTGTTAAATTACTATCCCTTCCTGTGAGGAAGGTATCTGTTCCTCATAGGCAGCTGAAATTCTCAGGGTGATTTTACCTCAAACACCTTGGAAGTATCTCCTTAGGAAAGTGTTGTACTTTTCTGAATAAACACTGGAATTAGGTACAAAAGAGTTTTAGAAACAGTGATAAAATCTGGTGGTGTAAGTCCATTAACATTCTTGGATACCATATTTTCAGTTAATCTATAAGTCTTTATTTTTCCATACTGGTAATTTGATACTCTCTGAGGAGTTACTTATTTCAACTTTTTTTACAATATACTCTAATTTAAGCCGAAAATATGGTCTCTTTGTTTGTTACTTCTGGCCTTATGCCATTTAAGAGGAAAATATTTTTCATTTGTGTGTTACCAACACACACTACTGTATCTGATGATATTTATTTCAAATGCAGCAACATATTTTAAGAATAGAGTTTTATAATTATTCAGAATTCCTTTTCTTGGTCTTTAACAATACAAACTATTGGTACTGAAGAATAATTGATGTTGTTCCCTTTTCAATCCATTGGAGCAATGGAGTTTTTATTGGTGTTTCCCACTGTAGTAATTCTGCAGAAGAATTGAACCTGCCACTTTTTCAGAAGTCAGAAAAGAATGTTATTCCATTTAAAGAGGTAGTTCTTCTTAAAGTAGTTATTTTGTGAAAATACTGTTTGCATACATATGTAGGGGTAGAATTTTAGAGTGATTTACCCTTGGAATTGTGCACTGAATGTATTAATTTGATTTACCCTTGGAATTGTGCACTGAACGTATTAATTTGATTTACCCTTGGAATTGTGCACTGAATGTATTAATTTGAAAGCCAGAAGTTTGATTTTATTACCAGCTTTGCTGCAAATGTAATCTATGCTCTTATGTTCCCTTTGGAAAAACACTAGACCTAAAATGTTAGGATGCTGGCTTGGGTAGAAGGCAGTCTGCTGTGCCCTCATAGAGTTTATTGCATTCCAATGAAACAACTTCTAAATATTTCAGGCTTAGCATTGCACTGTACAGGACTCACTGCGGCCAACAGGTTTGGTGTGTTTTGTTTTTTTTTTCCCAAATGTGACTGATCAGAATGTGGTAACTGTTTTTACAGGTCAAAAAAGAAAATAATTTCTTCCTTTACTGTGTGAGCTTTGAAATAGGAATGTATTTAAATGAAATGTCTTATTCTTTAGTGTGATCTTTCTGCATGCAGGAAACATTACTTTTTAGAGTGATGCTATATTTAACACACAACATAATATGGGAGTTGTAGTACTAGTGTGTACTGTGACTATACTTTCTCTAGAAATGTCACTAAAGCAATGTTTGAATAACATTCTAAAATTATGAATGCATTATTTTCTGGTTAGGCTTGTATTGTTGTCGTGGTAGTCCTGATTTATGGAAAAGCAGTAACTATTTCATATTTTCATTTGAAGATAACTTCCAGGTGACATATTTTTAAAAAAAAGTATATCTATATTAGCTACTTAGAACAAATAGTTTCTACAGTTTATTGCTATTAAATCTTTCTGTTGCCACAAATTAAAATATCCTAACAAAAATATTTTTGTTGATATGGAGGCTATATATAGCACTTGTTTCCAGTATTTCAAAAAATAACAAAACTTTAAAGAATTATAATCCTAAATGAATTTAAAGTGATGGAGATTTGGCCAAAACTAAAACAGAAGGATGATTAGGAGTACATGTTGTTTGGGACAGACACATTTAGCAATGCTTTTAATTAGCATTCTTTCTGTAAAAAGTATCCAGTGTTATCTAATATAAATTCATACTGTCAGTTCAATACACGTGGTATTATATCTTTTAAACTCTTCTTATTGCAGGCCAGTTATATTCTAGAGTCCCTTCCTCTGTTGGACAGCTGATATGTAAGGTTGAAATGGAGGGCCCTGTCAGTACTGCCATGCAAATTTGCAGTATTTCTTCTTTATTATATATGAGGGGTTTTATTCCCTCATGTCATTTCTAATAGCGCAACATTTTTTCTTACTTCTCTGGCCCTTGTTGGTTGGGGAGAATCTGGTGACTAAGGTTTATATTAGAAATTCACACTGCTTGAGGAAACGTCATATCCCTGAATGCTACTCTTACGCATCACAGACCAAAAACTGTAACATTTTCTTCACAAAAAAAAGGTGGAACTTACCTAGGTAATTTCCTCAAGCTTGACTAGTCTCCTCTTTGTGTTATATCTGAGTCTTTAAAAAAAACGAAAGGCACTTCCTGGCTTTGGGCATGTTTATGAGCAACAACAGCCATAATCCGTGGTGAAGGTCTTTCTGATACAGCCTGTTCTCTCAGTATTTCCATGCTTCTTTACCCTTATAACTGAGGATGGTCCTTCACTGCTTTTTACCCAGGTTTAAAGGATTGTGCATATAGTTCTTCTGGAGACCACACAGAAATATCTCATGCCATGCTGCCTGTCTCCTCCATGGCATACATGCCTTTACCTTCATGAAGAAGTTTTGAAAAGCTCTTTGGTTAACCTAGTCTCCAGGTTACTTCCAATTAAAATTGTGTCTGTTGTGAGTCCTTCTCAATATTTGCCAACACCATCTAGCATGAGCCAACAAAAGAAATGTTATTTCCAGGTCAAAGAATGATTTAATTAGAGTGGGAGAACAATGATTGTTTTCTCTCACCCAGGCTCATTGCTGTTCACCTCTTCCCAGCAGTGTCTCTGAAGACAAGCCTGTAGAGCATAATTCCTGTAATTCTTTCGTTATTCTTCAGAGGACAGATTTGCCTACTGCCATTAGGTTTACAACCACAAAATTCATTGCTTCATATAACAGTCTCTAGAGCTCCGTCCAGCAATTTCCTGAAGAGTTTCTCTGTGTTTGGAGCTTGCTTCAGCATCAAAGTTTGGAGTTTAGATCCATGTCTAGTGGCTGTAAGTGACAACAGTTTATTGTAACAAAGAGGGAAGATCAATGATCCATTCTCAATGTAGGCATAATTTCAGGTTCAGGATGGTGACTTGGTAGTGGCCATTAGGTGTTTGTCAAGAGGCAGTCAAGCTTTGAAACTACAGTGTTTTGCAGTGTGTGTCTTTTGAAACCTTTGAATACAGTGGCTGTCTCAGCCATTTTGTTGTTTTGGCTCATGAACAGGAGTTTTGATCAGATGTTCTGATACCAGCCTTCAACTTGACAAGTTGTTTGCTTTGGATGTCACTTGACCTGTGCGTACAGACAAACTGGGAAATGGGAGGCTGGAGAGCAGCCCTGAAGAAAGACATCTGAGTGTCTTGGTGAGGGGCAAGTTGAACATGAGCCAGCAGTGCCCTGGCAGCCAGGAGGGTCTTGGGGGGCATCAGGGACAGCATCGCCAGCTGGGCAAGGAAGGGGATTGTCCTGCTCTGTTCTGCACTCAGAACAGGGGCAGCCTCAGCTCGAGTGCTGGGGGCAGTTTTGGGCACCACGATATAAGAAAGATAAAAAGCCATTAGAGTGCATGCAGAGGACGGCTATGACGATGGTGAAGGGTCTAGACAGGAAACCATTTGAGGAGCAGCTGAGGTCACTTGGCTTTCTCAGCCTGGAGGAAACTTTATCATGGTCTACAACCTCATGAGGGGAAGTGGAGGGGCAGGCATTGATCTCTCTACTGACCAGTGACAGGACCCCAGGAAATGGCTTAAAACTGGGCCAGGGGAGGTTTAGGTCAGATATCAGGAAAAGGTTCTTCACCCAGAGGATGGTTAGGCAGTGGAACAGGCTCCCCAGGGAAGTGATCACAACACCAAGCTTGACAGAGTTCAAGCAGCATTTGGACAATGCTCTCAGGCACATGGTGTGTCTCTTGGGGATGTCCTGTGCAGGGCCAGGGATTAGACTTGATGATTCTTGTGAGTCCCTTCCAACTCTGGATATTCTGATACTATACAAATACTTGTGTGAAGACTGTCCCTTTTATTCAGACAAAAAGCCAATCCCTGAAACTGTTGGTTGTGTTTCTGTCAGCCCAACCCCTACCCTGGCAGGCCCACCTTCAGCTTTGTCCAGAGGGCTGGGCCAGCAGGTTTGGGCTGGAGGGGGGCTGTTTCTGTTGTGGCTGGGGCTGGGCAGTTCCCACAGCTACTTAAGGGCAGCCAAGGAGGGGCAGGGGAAGAGGGACAGCTCAGGGATCAGATGTGTGAGTTTCTTAGGGCTACTGCAGTGGCAGGGCAGGTTCAGGTGAACTGGTCTGGCTGTCTGAGCATGCGATCAGGCCGGCGCGTTCCTGCTGGTCTCCAGAGAGACGCCTGTGGAGAGAGGAGATGGCTAAGCTGCAGATGAGACACAAGAACTCTCCTCCACAGCAGGGCCCAGAGCTGGCAAGGCTCACCACTGTGAGTGGAGCTGCTGGCACATCTTGGCAGAGGCACCACCAAGCAGGGAGACTCCTCCGGGCAGGTTCACTGGTCAGCAAGGAGTGCCAAAGCATCTCTTGCTTTCTAGAGCAGTATTACCTCCCACTCTTTTTCATCCTAACTTTGTTTTGCCTCTGCCTGTCACTCATGCAAGCTACTCTTGTCCAGACAGGCTCAGTTTGAGCAAATGCTGGCTCCAGTCCAAGAAGGCTCCCCAAGAGAAGACCCAGAAAATAAGAGGCCAGTTAAAGCTGCTGACAGCTGCAGAAGCCTCAGCAGAGTTTTTCAACTACCTTGCTGCTGCACAGCAGCCTGACTGGAAATGCTTTGTGGCTATGAGCTGCCTTTGAAGGAAGCAGGAGCTGTGAGGGGACGATGACTCACCGTTTTCTCTCACACCACCAGCAGATTGCAAGACAGCACACCAGTATCCCAGCTGGCACAGCAACCAAGAGTGCCACTATGCCTATCATACAGCCTGCTCCATGACAGAAAATAGTTTCGATGTGGTCGTGGGCATTAGGAACTTGTTTGGTTGTTTCTCCAGCCATTTCTGCAGAGCAATTCAAAGTGTAAGCCTGTCTTCTGCCAGTTTACCCCTGGTGAACTTGCAGCATGTTTGATATCACCAGAATGTTCTCTGTTTTGCCCTCAGTGCTGGTCCTGGAGGCACACTCCCACCCTTTGGGTACAAGTTGTCCCTCTGAACAGAGCTCAAATGATCAGGAGGAGAGTACAGTGGGTTAGCACCGCTGCTTCTCCAGTCACTCCTTTGGCAAAAACTCATCAGGAAGTTCCACCTGCAAACCCTCTCTCTCTGGGCCAGCTCCCACAACCCAAGGGGATGGAGTCAGGCCTTCACAGGAAACACTTGAGCCTTGCTCTTCCTGTCTGCCTTTTTCTCCAGCATGCACACCTCTTGCAGCCTCTCCCAGGTTTCAGGATATGTCTCCCCATAAGGGACCCCAGCAGGACTGCTCAGTACCTGAGTGCTTTGGGTCTGCTTGAGGAGATTCACCAGCTTTTGCATTCTGTTTTTTTTCTCCAGACTTTGCCAGCACTGCCAAAAAGCACATAGAGGTAAAATCTCAGAATGGCTCAGGCATGGAGGACGCAGGAGGGTGGGGAGGTTCCCTCTAGCTTCATTGCCCAGTATGTGAGTCAGAACACTAATGTGGACCTCAGCTCATGAGAGGGACCCTGCTTGGGGTTGGGGCTACTTGGGGCTTGGGGCTACTTTTGTGCTTTTGTTGTCTAGGTACTCAGGGCAAGCTCTGGGATGAAGCTGCAGGGGAAGCTATGTTTGTGCAAGAGTCCTGTTTTTCATTGTCTCTGCAATGAGATCCAAATGTCTTGAACCTAACTCGCTTCCAGCTTAGTTGCTGATGTGACATGCAAGAGTAGGCACTGGAGGAAGAGCCTGCTGCCACACAGTCATTCTGTGCTGACCATAGGGCAGCAATTACCTGGCCATGCCAGAGGCTGGCATCGGCCTTAGAATGAACAACTTGCATTTCACATGGAGGGAAGACTAAAAGGTGAATGTACTTTCTTTCAACTGACTTACCTGTGGGATTACTCGTATGCTTGGTGACTGGAGATTCCCACAAGACATCAGCCTTGACATCTTAAAGAAAATTGGTCATTAGTAAGGTATTGACACATTAGTGATAATTATCCTTTCAAAGGAAGGGACACGAGAACTTACGTGCTCCAGGCTTGCCCAAGGGCTCCAAACCATCTTTTTTCCAAGCTGCCAAAGAATCTGCTAGAGAGTCAGCTAGAAGCAAGCACAGAGAAGTGTTTCCATTGTGTGTTGGGATCTTCTGCTTTTGTGGACAGAAGCACTGGATGGGGTTCAGGTACAATGTGGGAGCCAGATGTCAGTGGATTGCTAGAGCTGCAGAGGAGGACCTGAGGACCTCTGAGCTGTCAGCTCAGTACTCTTCAAACACTGTGCAACACCCCTGGAGGAGGAATGGGACCCTTGGGACTCTTAACAGGAGAGTGCTCACACAGAGGAAACCCCTCAATAAAGCACTGGAGGAAAAAACATTGATGAGAAGATCCCCTAGCTCATGAAAGGCTGGACCAGTGCTGGCAACTTACCTGCTTCCTGTGATTTCTGTGGAGCATAGTTGGCAGCCCCAGGATGCAGGACCATCAAGAGGATGAGGAAGGAGAGGAAGAGACGGTGAACAAGGGCCATGATCCCCCTTCCACCACACTGCTGCTGCTGCAGTTGGGGATGGGGGCTGAGCAGTTGGTTCTTATGGCTGGTGCGGTGCCATAGGGCTCTGTGACCTCATGGTCTCATGCAGCCAGGGCAGGGCTGTGTGGGGATGGCACTCAGGGTGCTCATGGAGAGCTGCTGGTGCATGCACCTTGGGGCTGTGTGACCTCATGGCCCTGGAATGAGCAGGCAGCAAGGATGGGCCTGTGTGGGGATGGAGCTCAGGGTGCTCCTAGGAAGCTGCCCTCCCAAGCAGGGGAGCACATCCATAGGGCAGCTCCACCCAAGGGCTGGGACACAGCCTCCCCAGTGCAGGATCAGGTACACCTTCTACAAGTTTGCAGGCAATGCCAAGCTGAGTGGTGTGGTTGGCATACCTGAAGGATGGGAAGCCATCCAGAGGGACCTGAACAAGCTTTGAAAGAACCCTCATAAGGTTCAGTAAGACCAAGTACAAGGTCCTGCACCTATACTGGGGGCAAGGCCCTATATCAAGCTGCAGAAGGCTGTGGTGTCTGCTTGGTTAATGAATGTAATTTTTAAAATAAAGCTAAAAGAGTATTTTAATAAAATACTGCATTTAATTGAGTAATTCTGTGTGTGGAATAGGTATAAGGGAAAAGAATATTGTATCTTTCGGGCTTTTTTGTGGTTCAGCTATTTTTTACCATAATGTCTCGATACTAAAAACTGCTAGAAAAACACAGAATATTTCAAGGAACTTCCCAGTTGCATCTCTGATAATGAGTGGCTTATCATACAGGCTTTCTTCTAGAAAGAGATTAGATACAATGAAGAAATTCTTCACTAAACATGGTGAGGCACTGAAACATGTTGCCCATAGAAGTGGTGGCTGCCCCATTTCTGGTAGTGTTCAAGGCAAGGCTGGATGGGGTTTTGAGCAACCTGGTCTTATAGAAGATGTTCCTGCCTGTGCCAGGGAAGTTGGAACATGATGATGATGTTTAAGGTCCCTTCCTACCCAAATCATTCTATGATTCCGTGTTTCACTTGATTTTTTGACTTTCTGAGCTGGGTGGTGTCCAGGATTCCTGTCTGTTGTGGTCTTCACTCAGTCATCCAACAGATTTATTTTCTCTCAGTTCCCCTAAATCAAAGGTCAATCGTAAGCCTTAAGCAAAAACATGACTTTCAAGCACATTAGCAGTTTAGATACTGAATAGTTTTCTGCTTGTTGCCGCACCAAACCCATTCTTTTTTTGGTTTTCCTTGATGTCCATATCTTTCCAACCCATGGTGTGTTTGTTGGCTGGACTTACCAGAAGGGCATCTCTTAACAGAAGAAAATATCTTTATGTGGTTGAATGAACCAGTTCTCTGCCTTATGTGACTTTCTAACTACTTTCCCTTGCCTTTGTTGCTGTGTCTTTGAATTCTTTAGTGAACCTGAAGAAATCTGATCTCACTCTTAAGTAAGATATACTTAGCACTGCTTTTGGTATGTTATATTCCCAGTGTTCTCTTAGCCTATGGTTAAAATTTCTCCAAGGGTGGGTTAAACTGTCCCTTCCCCAAGGGGTGTTTGTATTGAGTGAGATTTAAACTCTTGCCTTTAAGTATCTCTGTGGAGGTATGTATTTCTTATGGCTATAACTATTCTCCCCATAGGTAGGGAAAATTCAGGCCATTGTGGCTGGCAACTCACATCTAAAGTCATTCTTTAAAGACAGAGAGTATTGGTGGTACTATGCAAGTTTATTCTCAAGGTGGTTTTCTAATTCTGCATTAATTTACCTTGACTTCTTTCTTCTGTGGATAAGAGCGCACTGTGCCTTCCTTTTAGTAGGAAAGGCATTTTTCTTGCAGTTATCACAGAATGGTTCTCAAACAGTCCCTGGTGCTGGCAGACGCAGAATGCTACCCAAATGGAACATCCTTGTACTAACAAAGTGCCTTCTGGCAAAGTGCCTTCAAACTACTGCACTTGCCTTGAAAAATCTCTCAGAAACACTTGACATGCAGTCTACTGAAGGTTCATGTACACCTTCAAAGAACAGCCTGAACAGTAATAAAGTATTCAAGATCATGTGGTTCTTGACACTGCAATTTTCCAGTCACTATTTTTAAGGATGCCAAGTCCCACCTCCCAGGTTTTTGAGTTGCACCAATTTATATCTTGAAGTCATCTTGAACACAGAAGAGAAGCTACTCATGTACTGGCTGTGATGCCTTGTGAAGGCTGACCTAGAACAGAGGCTAGACAGAGTTAAAGAATAAAGTAGATATTTATTAGAAGGCCTCCATGGATACACCTTGGGCAGTACAAGAGCCCAGCCAGGGCGACATCCAAGATGAACACAAAATGGTGACAAAATGGATGACTGGTCACAAGGTCTCTCACTTTTATAAGTTCTGGTCCATTTGCATATTGGAGTTAATTGTCCAATTACAGCTTTAGGTTATGAAGTCCCATCCTTCTTGTTTTTCTCTCTTCATTCCACCGTTGTTTATGTTCTAGGGCCTGAGATTTGGATTGGTTGTCTTTGGTCTCCAGCTAGAGAAGGAATTGTTTTGTCTACCTGCTCTGTGAGGAGAGCTTACTATCCCCTAATATGAAGATCAGAATTACACACTAAAGCAGTACAGAATCTTGAAAAATAGAAAAGCTAAAACCTGAGGCATCAGCTAACTGGTGTTGTGTGATGCAGCTGTGCATCCCCTCATAGCCTTTGCTTTCTCAGAGGGACTCCAGAATTCTGCTCCCCATCTTTCCCTCTCCTGTACACCATGAGCTCAGCCTCAGGTTAGGGGGATCTTCTGCAGGTACTGCCAGAGAAAATTTTTCTGGCCTTCAGAGAAAATACATGTGTGCACCCACAGTATGCATGTGGACTACATATGTTGAAAAAGTCTGTTAACTATAATCTCTTTTCTTTGAAAAACACCAGAATCATACAGTTGGGTCTTTATGACTGAAGATGCTTCAGAAAATATGTATTTTAGATCTAGTTTTACTGAAATGCTAATTGTGCTTTTTGTAGCGACTTCACTGTGACAGTGGCCACATTTAAGAAAAATATAATAGTTGCACTCTTGTGAAAACAAAAATAAAACTATAAAACCCTTATTGAGATTGATTATTTGTTCTGGAAGTGGGTCATTTCACATGTGATTTTTCTGAAAAATTATAATCTAAATTCATAATGTTATAACCCTGGAATGACTTTTCATGTTTTGTGTATTTTCATTTCAGTAAGTCTCAGCAGTTTTGTACCACGACAAAACTTTCTAAGTATCGATCTGCCTGTGGTGATAGAGACATTTTGCAAGTATCCTTTGAAGTATATTTATTCTTTTAAGGTAAGAGGGGAACTGTTCAGAATTTAGTGACCTACCAAAATTTCAGTTGGATGTCATTTTAGACAGGATGCCCTGAAATATTTCTGTAGAGATTTGACATCTTTATCCAATCTCTGCATTGATTATTGTCCATGCGCCAAGCTAAAAATGAAATCTCTCACTTTCTTGTGCTTAAGAGCATATTTTTGGTCAGTGCTTTTTTAACTCTTGAAAGTGAGCCTTAACAGATGTGACAAGAAAGCCAAAGTAAGCCTGAATTTAAGTCAGGAAAAATGAGGTGTTCTTGCTAGCTTTGCAATATCAGAGTTTTATTATTTTTGTGTCATTATACTGAACTAAATAACAGGATATGGTAGGTTTTTGGTTTTTTTTTTTCTTCAAAAGAAAAGAAAATAGCTGTTCAAAAAGCAGGATAATTCAATTAACTCTTGCTTATTAATGAATAAGATTATATAGATCAGTAGACTTGAATGTTACTAATCTAAGAACCCTTAGCCTTAGAAACTGAAATGTTTATGCGTGGCTGGCCATAGAAAAACTAAACTCCGTAGTTCAGTTTAATAACAAGTCCATGGAGCCAGAGGAGAGGGACCACATAAGCTCCCATTTTCTGGGAACACATCAAGGTTCATGCTGCCCCAACTGCTTTCTGACTCATGTCTTCTTGCCTGGCCATTTAGGATGGAGGTAGGTACCGCAGTTAGCAAGCCTCTAACCAACAGTGAAATTTACCTGCCCATGCCTCACTCTCACGTGCACACACATGTATGGAAATCCACTCAGTTTTTCTGGCTAACAGGTAAGTAGGAGAGATAGGTTAGATTTCTGATCATATTCTAGTCATTTACTAGGGAGTGTTTTGGAAAATATTCCTAATCATGATTTCATACTTGGGTCTAGAATACCTTCTTAGTTCAGGCATGGTGTCAGAGCTATAACCTTCCTCCAAAACCAAACAAAGCAAGCAAAGAAGATGGTGGTTTTGCTGTCTCCTGCTTTCACTCAAGTTGTGAGGAGTGCAGGTTTAAGTATCCAAACTTAGCTCTTAAAAAAATAAAAATCTGTAAAGGCAATTCTCTGAGTGGGTATCTTAAGGTGTAAAACTAATTTTACTCATATAATTCCTGTGAAACAGAATGACAGCTAGAAAAATAATCTTTGTACGTCTCTCTCTGCATACTAGAAATACAATACATATATCTTTTTTTTTTACCTTTTTTTTTTTTAATGTTTTCTCAGATACTCTTAATGAACCTTAACTACATTCAACCAGGTACCTCATCTCACTGTCAGGAGCACTGGCAGTTATCAATGCTGTACCCTGCTTTGCTTTGGATGGTCAGTGGATATTAAATTCATTCCTGGAAGCCACACTGAGCTCCCTAATTGTAGAAAAACAAAACAGAGAGCTTGTTGGCTTTTTGATTTTGCTTGCTGGTAGTGCACTTTTGGCTGCCAATGTTGCACTGGGACTTTGGATGGTGACAGCGCGATAGAACACTGGATATTCTTCCATCAATTCTCAAAGTACACAGAAATAATGAATCCATTACCTTTTAAAATTTGTGCAGTACTGAGATTGAAATAATTCCCCTGAAATGACACTGAAAGAACAATCAACTGGTGGTTGCTGTTTTAATTTAAAACTTTACAATACCATGCCTGTGGTCATGGGAAATTTAATAGGAAAAAGTAGGAGCCTTTTTATTTACTCTTTAAGCACTGTATTAATTTTGGAGAAATTGTATTTTAAGATTTCGTAGGAAAAAGTCAGTCTTCATTAATTCAGATCTCAAAATAAGGGAATTATTTTGCCTCAAACATTTGTAAACTGGGAGAAAAAAAAAGTTTTATTTTATAATTTAAATAATTTTCAGTGTGGGCTGTGATAATTTCTTAATCAGCATAGTCTTCAGTGACTTGTTTTGGGTTTTTTTAGTCTAGTATTCTACCAGACTGGATTTTAAGAAGCCCTAAAGTCTGGTCTCAAAATGGGGAAAAGCTAGGTGAGTGCTTACCATGTGTTAATGGGGAGAGAGCAGCCGTTTGGGTTAGTAGCTTTCCTTTCCACCTGGCCAAATGACTGGAGGAATGTTGTCCTTAGGATGTAGATGAGAGGTGCCAATGTCTGCTAAAAATGAAGCATGTGGGAGGAGAACAAAGACCACATGTTTGTGTTATGTACACTTTCAGTTGTATATTATCAGACACAGCTGAAGTTTGTTTAAAGGCAATATTTGTCAGCAATAGCAACAAGATAACTGAAATTTAGTTTCTGAGTGCTGAAGTATGCTGTGCACAGTTTTCCTAAGTGATATGTAATGTTTGTGGTGTTTTACTCAAAAAATAATACCATATTCTACCTGTTCACAGTTGAAAGTGAAACCTATTGCTTTTATGGTGTCTATCTTCTGATGCTATGCATGCAATATGTGCAGTAACTCACTGATGGTTTTCTGTATTTCAAAGGGTAATTTTCCTTTGCTAGGATTCATTCTGTTCAAAGATAGCCAATAAAGATATTTAGCTGTTCTTAGATATGAATTATTTAGAGGAAGAATGTGATTGTGACTTGAACTATTTAAACATTTGGCTTTGCTTTCTGAGATGAATACAGACCATATCCTTGTCCTTAAATGAACAGTGGAAGAACAGTCAGTGTTTTACTGACTGAAGTATGTCTGATGTGCTTTGAAGCTCTTTAGGTTTATAATGTTTTGTACCCAATAGGATTATATATTTAATGTCTTTTACTCCTGTGGTGCATTGCCTAGCTTATCTAAACCAGATTCAGTCAGAGCCTTGCCTCAATATAGGCTGATATTTTAAAAAAATGCTCTGGTTTGGCAGCCTAAATATTTGAAATAGGAAATTTTTGAAAAATACCCTGCAACTTCTGCCTCCTACAGTGTTCCCCATAGGAGCTGCTGCAGCTCAGAGTTCCTTTACAGAAATGGCCTTTTCATCAGGAACTGAAGTGGAACCTAAGGTCACAGATCCTGACCTGCAGGGAGTACTGAAACATCCATGACCAGGTAAAATAGATTCTTCTAGCACTTGAGGTGAAAGCCTGGGTAATTTCATAGCAGGGGTGAGCCCAATTCCTGGTGTTGCTGCACAGATGCATAACTCTGTGATGTTTGCATTTGCCCACTGATGTGTACTTTTGCACAGTAGCTTTCACACTTAAGATGCACTCCTTTTTTACGATGATGCAAGCAGTAATGAGAAACCATGTTTATTTATTTGTTCTTGGCTAGTTTACATCCCTTTCCAGTGCTGCCACAGTCTGGATGGGCCCTTGAAGTTCACCTCTGTGGGGTGGCTGGCCTGTGCCTCTCCTTTTCACTCATCTCAACCCAGGCAAATTGGAGGAGGTCCTTGTAGGAGAGGGTGAATCCTTCAATCCAGTGTGAGCTGGCCCCTTTGACAGCCATTAAAAGTAACACAAAGTGCAAGAAAGAAAAAACAAACTACACCCTGTAAGTCTAACTTGTCATCACTCCTGGAAACACAGAGAGGTTTTGGAGTAGCAGTTCTGATGGGCCACTCTGCCATCCCTTGGTGGACAGGAGGACAGGAGCTGCCTGGTCCTTGCACGAGGCCTGGCTCTGAGACTGTGGTCTAGCCTGCTCTTTTACCTCAGTGGCTGTTTACTGATCTGAGCTCTGCCTTTCTGTGACTCTATAACACTTTCCTCTCTCTCATCCAATCTACAGTGCAAAAAATTAGTTTGCACTTAGAAGTTTTAATGTAGTTTAGTAAGACAGGATATTTACTTTCAAAACATGTCAAGTTTGATATTTATTTATCCATGTTGACTACTATGGCTTGGAACAATCCTTTAGCATAGTGCCTCTCATGGAAATGTAGGCAACAGATTTGGGAAAACTCAAAGCTTCTGAATTGGCATGCACAAATTTCATATGCTATAATGAGGCTGGCAGGCTGTTCCTGGTTATTTAGTGTGATACCAAAACATGAAGTTTTATCAGATGAAGCTAAAGCCAGTGTACTTTACACAGTCAGTGAAAGCCACAGTTCTGCTAAGTAGAACTTGAGTCTGTGTCTGACCTCATAAGCAAGAAGAGGGTGGAGAAGACATTGGTCATGGCTTTAGCAAAACAGACACACTAGTGGTCTGTAAAGACCCTAGATATCATGTATGGAAGAGAGAGTACTAGAAATGCTTAAAAATAATTCATGAGTCCATTTCTCCACATGCTAAAATTTGACTAAGTAAGGGTTGATTTAGGTATGTACAGGTTCTTTAAATCAAGACTTTAAGCAAACTGGGTATGAATTGTAACCCAGCACATCTTTAAGATTAGTGTGGATAGAGGTAATAGGTTGGACCACTCTGAAGAAGAAGTTGTTCAGTGGATCCATTTCATTCTCTCTAATACTAACATATGGATTACATTCTGATAAGCATGTGCCATACATACACTTCCTGGGATGATTTTTCCTTGGGTTTTGGTCATTTGTTTAGCAAGAGAAAACTCAAAAGACACAGAGTGATTTTTGTGTGTTGGATTTTTTCTGGAGTATTTCTGATGTGTGTTTTGTTTTTGTGAAAATAGGAAGTCTTTAAATTGTTCTGCATCTACATTCTAATTAGCCCCTCAATCTTTAATATGGAATCCGTAAATATAATTATAGGGCATATTGACTGGACTATAAAACACAGCACTCTTAAAGATTGGATGGCTGCTACTATTTATGTATATACTATGCATTTTAAATCTGTATCAGATGGAAAAAGTAATGTCTAATATTCAGAAATGTTATACTTAGCTTTTTTTTGAAAATTTCCAGAAGAATTCCATAATTATAATCATTGCTCTACCTTTTTTTTATGAAATTGCTTTTATATCAGCAAATATTTGCATAGCATGTTCTGATAGTGCATATAATATGATACGAAAATGGCAAATTCCTTAGCATGGGGGATGTTATATGCTCTTTGCTAACTTAGGAAATTAAAACCAGCTTGCTTCTGTACAAATTAAATGAAAGAGGCTTCACTAGAAAAAGTATAGACAAACTTGCAGATTAGTCATCCCAAATTATGAGCCACAGTGGAAAATTCGTTAACTCATCCTTTTTATTTAGAATGAAACAACCATGTTAATACTTTCTTTCAGTGATAATTCTACATTTGTGGATATGTATGTATATACATACATTTGTATAACAGATACATACATAGCCATAGGATGGATTAGTGCTTTTTTAGGGATAGCTTACAGCAATCCTCCATATCCTGCAATGTAGGATTTTGTTTTTCTTTTTCCTTCTCTCTGTGAATTCTGTCTATGGTTTTCTGTGGATTTGAAAAGAGAAACTTACGTTTTCTTCCCATAAGCAATTCTTAACTTCTTTAATAACAGAAGAGAAGTGATGGGGACATGATGTAACCACAGCTGCATGAGTTTTGTTCAGCTTATGTTTAAAGCACGTTTCTTATTTCTGTGAAGCCTCAGCTACAAGCATGGTAAACAGCTTTTTCAGGGCAACTAAAAATGGTCAGCCTTCCCTCTCCTACTACTGCTGTTCGTGCTGTTCTAAAGAAATGGGATGAACAAGACTGTGTAGAGCATACTGAAGAAATAAACTTTTTAGGACAGAACTGTCCATGGCAGTCAGGGTGTTTCAGCTTTCTTTTAATAAGGATATGTTTTGTTCAGTTTAGCACATCAGCAATCCCACCGTTCTCATGGCTTCCCATACATTTTACATGATGTCAAAGGGTGACCTGTAGGAATATTTTAAAAATAAATTATGTATGTCTTACAAATTCAAAGCTTTCATACAGGTCTGGATATCACTGATGACAGATGAGGAAGGCTTATAAAGGTTTATACAACCTAGTCTGTATTTAGTTGTTTTAAAAATATGTGAGTTAAACTCTAGATATAAGTAGTTATTTGTAAAATATGCATTCTGTACCCCTGCATTCAGACCAGTTTCCACAACCAGTCTTGCCTCAGCTTTGTTCTTGTAATTTTGTGAGTAAGGAATCGAATGTTAACACATATAAGATCCAGTATTGGCAAATACTTTATACCGTCTTTATCCTGAATTTCATGTAATGCTTTCTATTGATTAGTTATTTAATGTGGCTGAGTTACCTGGATACACCCTGCATCAATGCAGCATTTGGGAACATTGCACTGGGGACTGCCAGAAAACAGCGGCTGTGTGACTCCTGGTCCTTGGGCTCATCCACTCCATCATGTAAAGGGCAGATGGCAGCGTTTAAGGGCAGTGAAGGACTTCAGTTCATGGCAGCTTTATGAAACTTTCACACTGCTGACCCGGTGTGAAAGGACAGGAACAAAGAGCAGGATATGACACTGCAATTCCTTTCATTCCATTTACATTGTCATGAAACCTGAAAAGAACTTGTAATTAACATTTCAGAGCAGGAAGATATGTTTTCCAGCCCTTCACTGAATCATTCAGTGACTGGTGGTCAAACTTTTCTTAACACTTTGTCATTCCTTCAATAAATATGTGCTGAATAAGTAGCATGGGTAGTTGTAGCTTATTTTGTAAAATGGAGTTGAGTATTTCTCACCTCTAGATGTTCGTCCTGGGATGGCTTTTGCAGCATCATAGTGTAATTGATCTTCATTGATACTGGGTTGAAAGTTTGGAGGCTATTTCCAAGCCATCACTAGGAAAATCTATTTCCAAGTTGTTTGTTAATATTTAAATTAATCTTTTCCTTACATGACATTGTTTTTAGATTTCATATACTCAGTTGATCTTATCTGAAGCCTGTCAATGGAATATGTATTGTGTAGAAATTCACTGTGGGGTTTTCTTTCCCTCTACATGGCCTTATTTTTCACACTGACTCACAGCTGTGGAATGTTAGATTTCTAGACCCTTTGTTCCCACTATGCATTGTTCTTGATCATGGGTTTTTTTAAAAAACAGAAAAAAAAGCTTCATTTTGAAAATGTCAGCTTACAAATATATGGAACACTGAATAATGTATTCTGTTTTGTTTTGCTTTTTTTCTCTATTTAATTAACCAAACAATAAGTATTGTTTTCTATGTATGATAAATGTATCCTGCAAATAAATTCATTGTCTGATTGTTGATGTGCTTAAGTCTGTTTTTAAAAATAAGGTAGAGTGACATAATTGCTTATTAGTGGCAATTGCCATATTCTGCCATATATTCCTGTTCTCTTTGTATGTGATTCATATATTCTCTCTGGGTACCAACAAGATATACCATCTTTTTCGGTATCTGAGCACCTCCTAAAAATAGTAATAACTATAACTTTACTTTCCCTTATCAGCTTATCAGTGTAATAGTTGAAATATTTGATGCTGGATGTCATTGTCAAGGTAAGCAAAACCACTGCTCTGGCCAGTCCTGTGTGAAGAACTTAGAATGTCAGACCTTCAAAGGTGACCTTACATATGAGAACCTTTGATCTGTTTATCCAGGCCAGCCCAGAGCTGGGCACATGCCCTGGCTGGTTCTGGACCTTGTTCTGTTTCCTTGGCTGTCCAGGTGTGTCTGGGCTGTGCCAGCGCGGCGTAGCCGGGCACTGCGGCTCTGTGCGGAGGGAAGCCTTGTTGCTGTTTCTTGAGCAAGCTCAGCTGGAGGCAGCCAGGTTATTTGTTCTGAGAACCAAACCATCCTTTGTTGCTTATTGGACACGCTGTTACTGTATGCAAGCAGAGCTGTTTCAGCAATTGTGGCTTTGTTCCCAGATAAAAGATTACCATGAGAAATGGACACAAAATACAGATTGGACACATTGGTAGGATTTCCCAGATAGGTTGCTATGCAGTTTTTGCAATTTTCTGAATTGCATTTTTCTGGCATGAGGAGATGCCTTTTTTTTTTCCTCTTACACATGTTAAAGGTAGATACAATAGCATTTATTTTTTTTCTGAAGCATGTAAGCTTTTAGGAGACTTCAGATGTTTTTCAGTTAGTTTTGAAAAGGTTATCCTTTACTGTGATGAGCTATGTTCCTCTTGTAATCTGGAAAAACAATCAATTATATCCTAATGTCATCCTGAGGAATGTTGCCTTGTTCACTAATGTAATTTCAGGGTAAAATTTAAAAAGAAATCCTGTATCTATGAGTCTTATTGCTGGTAACTTTATAAAGAAAGCTAAATATAATTCTTCCCGTGATCATACCAGTTTGAACTACCAAGCAGAAGCATTCCTAAACATCTGCGGTAGATCTGTATGCACTGAACTCACTTAAATATTTTTTTAAGTATTTTTATGATCTTCTGATGTGACCTACACAACAAAATATAATTTAAGGTTGAATTCTAATGGTGGTAAACTGAGAGAATTCACAACATTTATGAGGACTAAGCTCATAAATGTCTTGTAGCTGGACTAAAATTTTCCCTTTTTTACCTCAGAAAGATGTGAGTCTGATGTTTGCTTTCATACTTCTAAGACTCTGGTGTTGTTGAAATATAACTGGATATTCTTGCCAATTATGTATCATATTCTTTACATTTATGATTAGTTCTACCTCTTTTTAGTGCTTAGCAAGTATATTAGTGGCTGCATACTATGTCACTGCCACTTCTGTCTGTCTTGAAAACACGTGGTCTTACATCCTTTCTTATTTCCCCCTCAAAGGAATCTTTCGAACTGAAAATAAATATTTTTTTCCTTTTTTCTATGTCATCCTTTTAATTTGCTATTGCATTACAAAAGTTCCCATCCTTTTACCTTTCCTGGCTCTTTGAGGATGTCTATTAAAATATTACCAGATTTTTTTTTTAATTTCCCCAAACCAACTGAATTTGATTCAATTGCCCACACAGGCATCTAAGTGTGGTCTGAGATATCCTAAGGTGTTCTTAGATTAAAAATCTGACTTCAAAGAACATTTTGAAACTCATCCCCCCTTGTCTCCTTTTGCCTCCTGGTAGATGAGTCTCAGAGTTTCTGAGGCCTACACATGGGGCTTCCAGATGTGGGTGACACCTTACTGGCGATCAAAGACATTCTGGACCAGCTGCTGGATACTTGGAAAGGTACCTTGAGGGCATTTTGTATCACACCAGATGCTTGCACATGGGCAACAAATCAAACCAAACAGATTCCTTTCCTTCCTTGCATTTTTTTCTTTTTGGCTCGTGAATTACAGTAGATTAGGAGGCTTTTTGAGTAGGTATATCTGAGATAAAATTCATCTAAGCTTTTCTGTTTATGGAGAACAGTGTGATCCAGACTGTTGTATAAAAGTCAGGCTAGCAGAATACATGCATTCTCCTCCTGCACTGACCTCAGGCCTGGAAGCAGCAGAAATCAGTGTTGCTGCCTTACCTACAGCAAGAGAAAGGAAGGCTGATGTTATAAGGAAAATCCCATCAATCTCAGGCTCTGGAGGCACCAGGTAGAGACAAGGCATGTGAGGGGTCTGTGATCATCTCTGCCAAGTGCCACAACTGTGCATTGGACTGGTTTGAAACTTGCAGGAGAAAAGAAGTGAGACAGTTAAGAATAAGATAAAGTCAGGGAAGGGAGTGATAGGGAGAGCTGGTTTATTCATTTACAGAATCATTATTTAACTCCACAGTAAGCATTTTTACTACTATTTTTCCCATAGAAGCATTTATAGAGCTGACCTGCAACTAGAACTAACAAAGTTCCATCATTAGTAGAAACACATTGGTAGTAAGAGCAGAGGGGCAACAAAAGCCTGTCCTTCTAGACAGCAGTTCAGAGTGTTCAGAATTCGGTGGTGTGTCCCTCTCCCTGACTGAGGATCAGGGCCAATCTGACTTTCAGTTAGTTTGGATGCAAAGTCAGAACTTTTCTCCTCCTGTTTCCACAGTCCCCCTTCAGCATGAGTTAACCTTACAAATGCAATTACTAAGAAAATCAATTTTTAAAATATTTTGCCCCTTGGCTTTGTTTTCATTCCTGTAGCTATTTGAATAACTAGCAGATACTTGGCCAAACCACTTCTATCTCTACCATTGCTGCAGAATCAACAAAGATTATGAATGTTCATTATAAACTGTAAGTTCCTGGGTACTTGCCACTGGTTATACCAACAAATTTAAGTTTTTTTCTTCACTTTGGCTGTTTACTGCTCTTTATTAGATGCTTGAATTTAGTCCCTGGAAATATTCTGGCACTTGCAGTGCTAAATGTGCTGCAGTGCTGCAGGAAGGAAAAAATGGGCAACCCAAAACTTGCATAGTGTACTTTTTACAACAAAATTCACTGTTTCCTTTAGTGAACCAACACAGATAAGATTATTTTGTCATAGATTAAGGCTCTGGTTATTTTTCCAGCATTTATATTCAAAGGTACTCCTAAGGAGAGCACTTCAGTAGTTAACCTAACTGGCCTCTGTGTACCACTGACCTCTGCAATTAAATGGAGCTGAACCAGAAGTTAGACCAGAAGTTAAAGTATTACTGTCATTGTTGTGAAAACTTCAGCATATTATGAAATGCTAATTTTTCATAAAAATGCAGAAACCTATTGTTCAGTTGAGATTTTAACTAACTGCAACTTTTTCTTTTTTCATTTTGATTGAAAATACCAAAAGCCATTCTGAAGACAACATTTTAGCTTTCACTTAACAGGGTTACTTAGAGGGGTTCTCTTTTTTAGCATGTGCAAATGATGGTGTAAAAATAAAACTGCATCATTTAACAAAGTGATACTAAATGTGACACTAAATGTGTAAATCACTCTGTTCTCATAAATGTGGTCATGAAACCAAACCTGTCATGTTGTGATGTAAAATAGCAAAAATAATCCAGAAAATTAATGGTCATGCAAGTTTAAAAAATAATTATTTTTATTATTAATTACAAGTAAGTAAATCAATTGAGGGGGAAAGCCCCTTAAATGAAGGCACTCTTCTAGATCAAAAAGGAGTTTTTGATCTTGTCTTCTGCCATGGGTTTGTGTATACACAGAGATATAAATTTGATAAGCACTTGGTTAACTTCTGCTGGCCTGCACTAACATCAATTTAGATAAAAGTGATGATTGTTGGTGTCCTTAGAAGGCTGTGAGCCATATAGGCTGGAGCTGCAGTGAAACAGCACTGTCAGATCTATAAAACATAACTTGCAGTCAAGACAAGTGGTTGAGCAGCTCTGTCTGGGCCTGGGATGTGAGGCCACCCTGCAGGACAGGAATCATCCCGCTGTGCTCCCCTGTGTGACCCACAGCACCCGCCAGGGCCAGCCCCAGAAAGGCACCTGCAGTTCTTAGCAGGGGCTTAGGCCAGTAGATCTCACTAAGCTCTACCATTAAGACCTTTCTCACCCTGAGGTCAACAGCCCTCCAGAACTAGCTCAGATTTTCATCCAAAATAGCCCCAAGCTCTTCTGCATATGCCCAGCCCTGGCAGGAGAAGAGCTTGCATACAACGTCCAGGTTGAGGGCTGGCAACGACATGTGTTGCCCTTCTTGCTTGAAAGGCTCAGCGTAGCATTTAGCCTCAGTGTGAAATTTTATAATCCAGCATCCCACAAAATGCAGCAGGGGTTAGTTCTGTCTCTGCAAATGCTGTGTGCAGGGGTGGGAGCAGGACAGAGCAGATGGGAAACAACCTGGGTACAATCCAGTGTCTGTTTAGTGAACCACTCAACAGTTTATATCATACTATAGGTGAGTTCCAGGTCTTGGCCAGGGCCTACTTAAAATCTCCAGGACAAAAGCACGAAGTTTCCATGAGTGTTTTAAATTGTGTCTTGGTTGTTGGGTTTTTTTTAATCTTTGCTGTATCTGCAGATGAATATAAATCATGTAAGAATGAGATGTTTTCTTGCTGGAGAGGAATGTTAAAGAGATGCTGCCAATTTTAAGCTTTGAAGGAAAAAGCTTTTATTTTAAAGACTAAAATTGCTTTAATATTTGAAAAGCTGTTCTGCTTTTCTACAGAATTTGCTGAAATACCTTTTCAATGTTTAAAAAAAAATTAACTTTCTTCCAAGTCTAGAGAGTGTGCAGCTTGGGCCATGGAAGCTTATGAACAAAGGAGCTTTGAAATGGGCTGTCTCTTCTTCAGCTGCTCCAAATGTTTGACCTTGTTGTGTCAGCACCAAAACCTTACTGTTGGGTAGCTGTAAGGCAAGTCAGCTGTCTTAAGAACAGCTTAACTTATTAGTCAGTTGGGCATCTGAAACTAGAAATTTTTGCTTGTGCATCTCAGGCTTTGAAATGCTGTCCTATGAAATCTAACCCTGCAGCCAGACAATTAGACCTGATACCAGGAAATTGTAGGTCCAAATTAAATTGAGTTCCTGAAGTAGACCCTAAATATGATATGCATGTGAAAACAGAGCTAAATTGTGCATGAGCAATAAGACTCTTATCAATATGAAAACATGAAGGACTCCTTTCTTCTCCCCTTGTTCACCACAGACATGGTCTGGCTACACTGACATTAGTGGGAAATATCCTAGCCCTATATGGAGGGGAGTATTGAGAGTTAAAGTGATAGCAGAATAAGGTGGCATGGCTTAAAGAACAGTGTCAGAACTGAACCTACTGATGGAGGAAAACAGTTGTTTCAACAAAAGAAGCAAGGGGCTTCTTTTCTGTGGTTAATGCATTTTGCAAAGCTCTTTACTTCTTAGTGTAAGACATAGCCCTATTCTTCAAGCACATCTTGTAAAAGTTATTTTGTATTGAAGCATAAGGATGTAGCAATCAAATGGAATTTGGAAGGTTTTTTTGCTTTGGGCTGTAACGAGCTTTCAAGGCTGCTTGTTGATTGAAGGGGCTGCTCCTATGAGGGGAGGAATTCAGGGACTGAACCCCACCTAGCTTGAGTCACTTGCTTTAGGCATTTGGAAAGTCACCTTAGCCTCCCTCTAGAGTTAACAAAGACAGACGTACCACCACAGATAAGCCATCTGAGGAGCACCAAGCTCTGGGGCTGCTGCTCAGCCAACATACTGCAGACCCAGCCTGGGTGAGCAGCCAGGGCACAGCCTGCTCCACAGCCTTGTTGCAGAAGAACTACATTAATAGATAGGATTGCTCAGAGCACCTACACAGGCAGTATAGAGTCGAACTATACTGTGTTGGTTCCTACACTGACTTATTTCCTCTTTATTTCTTTGGCACATTTATGAATAAAAAGCTTTGTGTGAATAAACACTGGTTTGTGCCTGATTTCCATACTCAAAAGGTCTTTATTCATGTGCACGAAATTCCTCCAGAGAATGTTTTAGAACATCTTCTAAAACTTGTAAGTATTGGTCTTAATCATTCACAATTTTAAAATATTTTAGGATAGTAATATCTCTTCTTATGTATTTAAGATCACTGAAATGTGATGATGAATAATTTCTAATTGCTAGGTATCTGGACTTAACAATCTCTTCTTATTTTTTAAAGTAACAATTACAATAAAAAGAGTTTAAAAAGTAAACAATAATGCTTAAAACTACTAATGATGAAGATAGTGACTTAGAAATCAACCTGCCTAGAACAGGCTTAGAAATAAGCCAAATGTATGCCTGAAAACAGGCATTCTCAGTTACATGTGTGGCTTCACATCATCCCTGTCCACCTCCCACATTGTGCCTCGCTGCTGTAGTTGTAAATAATCACTTTTTACCTTCAGAATTGCTCACTAGCCTTTTCCCTATCTTTCTGCCAAGATCAAGCTTGAAGGCTGGAGAGCCAATTAGAGATACAACTTCCCTGTCACAGCTGACTGCCCATTCATTCACTGGAGAGGGACTTTCACAAGAGTGCACAGTGACAGGACAAGGGGAAAAGGGTTTAAGTTGTAAATGGGCACATTTAGATTGTGTATTAGGAAGGAATTCTTTACTGTGAAGGTGGTGAGGCACTGGAACAGGATGTCCAGGTTGGGGATGTCTCTGGAAGTGTTCCAGGCCAGATTGGATGGGGCTTTGAGCAACCTGCTCTAGTGGGAGATGTCCCTGTCTATGGCAAGGGGGTTGGAATGAGATGATTTTTAAGGTTCCTCCCAACCCAAACCATTCTGTGATTGGATGATAACCAGTTTGACACTGAATTCACAATCTGTATTTCTTCTACCTCCTGCCTTTCCCAGCACCTCCCCCACCTCCTCACTTTGACTTCACCTTCTCACTTACAAATCCATAACCACATTGCAGAGTTATTAGTATCTGCCTGCCTTTGTTTTGTCAGTAATACATGATTTTTAATGAAAAAGTGATAATTTCTCAACAAGCCATTCCTGTGCAGTCAGGAGGAAGCAAAGGAGGAACATGGCATCTGTGTTTTACTCTTGATTTAGCTGGGGACTTAATTAGCAAATGTATTTGTCAGACTTGCTGGTTTTTACATGTCTTTAAAAGAAATGACTGTGGTGATATGATTGACAAGGACTGCTTAGAGAATGATGACTCCCTATGTAATTATGTGTAGTTTGCCAGCTGTGGCAACTATTTGAAAGGCTGCACTTCTGGCCAGAGATTATTAGCTTATATATACCAGGTTACATACTTTCATACAATCTATTGCTTAATGCGCTATCTCCCTTGAGGTCATTAGGCAAAAACCTGGATTCACATCGAAGGATGATTTGCTTTAGGAAGAAAGATGTTTTTACAGTGAATAAGCATTACATGCATCATGTAAAGATCCAGCCAAGATTCTGGAAAGCGACAACTGAACCTGGGTTCGTTCCTAGAATTCTCAGTCCAAAAGATTTATTTTTCCAATGCAAGAGAACAGAAAATGAAGTCTTCTTAGAAGAGCCAACTTGCACACCAGGACCATTGCTTACCACACACTAACATTTGTGTTTGTATATCTGACTGATTTACTTCCCACTGAAAGGAAAAAATAAAATGGTTGGAAAAAACTGAAGACAGGTGCTAGTAAGGGCACTAACCATATTATCACACTAGTTTCCTGGACAGCTGAAACAATAGCAGCCTGGTTTGGTGCCTTGGACCAGTTTCTACTGGGTGACTGCACTTCACAGTAAAGCCTGCAATACATCTGTCATCAAAATTGACAGCATCTTAAATGTGATGCTGATTGACTACGGCAGGTGCTGAAAAAATCTCCACATCTGCCCAGGCTTGGTTTTACTTCTTGGGGAATCAGGGAGATGATGGTTTGAGTAGCAGAATATTTCCACCATTAACAAACTGGACTAAGTTTTACAAGACCTGAATTAAACTTTCAGCTGAGCCTATGTAAAAGAGGAGCAATAATGTTTTGGTGTTTTGCTGATCCCTTTTATTTTCAGCATTTGGATCATAAATTCTCTCTGTGGAAACTTCCTTTTCTGGAAGAGTCCAATGATGTGAGGATATAACTGGAGAGAGGGACTCCAAGTACTGATATGAAGATGGTTTGAAAGTAGTGTCCACTGGAAAAACGGACTTTTAGAAAAGAGATACTAGATCTTAAACATGATCCCTGTCACACAGTCCAAATCCCAACAGCAGCATGCATTTTGAAAATTAATTCAGTAAAGAAGTCAGCAACAGTGCAGGCAGAGCAAGAAAAGGCAGTTGTAAAGAGCAGAGAAATAAGAAACTGACGGAATGAACATCCTACCAAGAACTCAGCAGGAGGGAATGCAAATTATGGTATCAGACAGAATAAAATATGGTTTAGGAAAAGAAGAAAGGAAAAAGTACTGAGAACAAACAGTGCTGCATTCAGAACAGGTTGGGAAAAAGTGGCTTGAGTGGAAACATGGAGAAAGCTCTGCTGATTTTGAAATAACAGATAAAGATGCTGAGATAAATGAAAGATATTAAGGTAAATTAAGTATCAAAGAGCTGTAGACATAAGCAGGGCTGGAGTAGCATGCAGCAAATGAAAAATCAAGTTAGTGGAGGGGAAATATTTGTGAGAGTATTGAAGAATGAGGCCTCCAGTCAGCAAGGATTTAAAGTGATGATCACAGGAAAGAAATAAGAGAGAATAGAACTGAGGGATAGGAAGTTGAAAGGGGGAATGGGAGAGATGACTGAGACTTGAAACTGCAGAAAGAGTGTAAGGATTAAAGAGAGGTCATATAGATAGTCATTGCTTCTCCCTCATTCAGATGTATTTTGGTTTTTTTTTATTTCCTTGTCTACTTACTCATGCAGCATTTTTTTGTATTTACACCACAGTTAGACTACACATTTTTAAGATGCGTTATTTCAAGCAGCCTGCAATATGACCTTAGGGGAGGTTTAAGATTTTATAGCAACCTTTTACCTACCCACAACCTCTTCTCAGGAAATTTCCAGTTCATTCCTGCCATGACTGAAATGCTGCATGATAGCATCTTTGCAAAGCCTTCAGAAACAGCACCAGGCCAAAAGCACCTTATTGCTTTTCAGCATTGTCTCAAAGTCAGTTTAATCCCACATATTTAGTGCTGCAAGCAAGCAATTTCAGAATATTAAACTGGAATTTCCCTATGTGTTTATGACATGGCAGTAACCATAGATTTTTATTTGTAGTTAAATATTATCCTGCAGTGTTTACCAATTAAACATTCAAGGCACACAGGGAAAGTGATTGTGGGCTTGACGGAAAGCCAGATGAAGGGAGAAAATGTCATTGATTAAGCTGTGGTTTAGAATTGATAAAACCAGCTCAGAGAATGATTTGTGAATAAATGTAGGCATTTCACTAATACATTGGAAGTGGAAATGCTTGCTTTTAAGGGCTGGAACACTTATGAGACATTTAACTCCTAAACAGTTTATAAATAGAGCACTGTGTTGTTTTCAGCAGAAGGATATACTGTAAATGTGTTACTGGAGGCTACCATTCCCACAGACTGCACACAATCCAAGCAATGGAATGTGCCATGCCTGATGGATGCCACGTGAATAGGACTACTCTGGCAATAACACATGCACTATCCCTTAAAGTTGATCTCCATTTATTATTATAAAGGTATAAGTGAGGCTTACTAACAGAAGTAAGCCTAAAGCTAATGCTACTCACAAGATACAGTTTGACCAGAATTACGTACAAGCAGAGAACTATGGTCTCTTTCCCATCAAAAAGTACCATTTAAATTTTGAACAAAACACAGGGAAACAAATTTAATGTGGTTTTATCTTGATATTATTCATGAATGAGAAAGAAAGCAATACTATAGAATGGTTAAAGCTGGAAAAGACCTTTGAGATCCTCAAGTCCAACCATCAACCCAGTGCCACCACCATGTTCAACATTAAACCATCCAGTGCCCCGCCCACGTTTTTTGCACAGTTCCAGGGATGGTGACTCCGCCACTTCCATGGCTAGCCTGTTTCAATGCCTTACAATGCTTTTAGTGAAGAATTTTTCCTAATATTCAATCTAAACCACCCCTGGTGCAAATCAAAACCATTTCATCTTGTCCTGTCACTTGCTATTTGGGAGAAGAGACCAACCCCCACCTGGCTACAGCCTCTTTCCAAGTGGTTCAGGAGAGTAATAAGGTCTCCCCAGAGACTCTTTTTCTCTCTCAGATGCTCATCATAAGATTGGTGCTCCAGACCCTTCACCAGCTCTGTTTCCATTCTCTGGACTCACTCCAGCACCTCAAATAAACCTAATTGAAGGTAAAGCAAATTTGTTGTTAAGTGGTCAGTAGTCTACACAGTCCTATATGCATAGTAATAATGGGCTTGCTCTCTTGTCCATAAATCAAAGACATTTTTCAGAGTCCCTTGGGTTTACCCTGCAAAACCACCATCATGTGGTCTCATAACTAGAAGGGATCCAGCAGTAGAAATGCTGACAAGAAAGTATTTCCAGGGAGGAAGAACACTTAAAGAGTAAGGTGCTTACTCGTATTTCTGCTAACCATCTTGGCTTCCTTCTGCAGGTCTATTGCAGCCCCTCCCAAGTGATCCCATGGGACTTGTTTCCTTCCCACTAGGAAGCGCTACAGCAACTCCTGTGCCTGGAGATCAGAGGGACCCCAACAGCAGTACTCAAGCCTGGTTTATGACAGGATAAGCTGTTGTCTTCTAGGCCCGAGTCTTTTAATCCATCTACATAGTTTCAATGCAGGACAGTGTGTGGGAAAGCAGAGCTGGGTGCTGCTTCTATCCTCCTGCAGTGCTGCAGCCAGCAAAGGCTCCACACTAGGTCTGGCTGCACTTTGCTGCCCATAACACAAAGGAAAACTGGCCCCATCGGCCAGGAGAGCCCTGGGCTCCTTGTGTCAATGGCTCTCAGTGCCACAGTGTAACCATGTCAGCGTGCAATAAAATCCGTAGAAAAGTTTTATGGAAGAATGGAGCCAGGCAACTGCATAATTTGTTCCAAGAAGTCTGCATGACATATTGGTTAAGTTTTACAGCTTTGTTTGACATACCCAGAAGTGGCTGTCACACAGAAAATGTATCTTGTCTTTTCCTGAGCCATTTTTGTTGCAAAATCTGTTATTCAGCATTTGTTGGTCAAGAAATGAATTCATACACTTCGTCATTAGTTCCCGCACACTTCCTAAGCAAACAGCAAAAGTTAAAGACTGGCAGTTCTGTATTGTTTATTGTTACATGGGGCTCTGTCAGTCTGAGTTATGTGATGAAGAGAAATACAATAGTGCACAATTTAAAACAGGAATCGGGAAGAAAATATAGTCCAAGAGTTTCATTTCAGCATTCTTAAATATCTTTTTGAATCAATGTCTTTTGGCATTGACAAGACACCAGCTTGAGCTCTTTTGGCACAATGAAACACAGTATCATTGATTATAACAGATGAAGCCCTTGAAAATAGGGCAAAATAGAAAAAAGTTCGGGAAGTAGTGAGCACTCAGAACACAGCAGCTTGAATTCATCAGAGTACAAAAACAAGGCCACAATATCACTGCCTAGATCAGAAGAGAAACCTAACTAGGATTTCTAGTACCCTGCAGGTACAACAATACATTCCTTTCTTCTGACAGCTTAACCCCTGCATAGTAGCAATCCCAAAACACTGAAAGCATAGGAGCCAGACCAAACTAAATTACCCACGATTTGCTTTAGGTCATAAAAGCAACCTTTCTGTCAAGTTTTAATTGAAAAATTAAAATGTTTCCACACCAGAAATTCTAATGACATTACCTATTCACTTATGTTTTTAATTTTGCATGTCATGCTGATCAAGCTGGGATTGGGAAATGACAGGAAACAAAGTAGCTTCTTGCGCTTTTTTTCAGGATTCATGCACTCACAAAAGTAAGACCCTGAATTGATAAACTTTAAAATAAAGAAAATACCATTGCATATTATTCTATAAAATACTGGAAGTCCTTAGATTACAGAATCCTGTATGAATAGCCTGTGTAACTGAACAATCTTTGTCTAGTGAAGCAACTGACGTCTTCAGTGCCTGTGCTTCGACATAACTCTCATCAAGGGAGTTTTTTGCTTCCAATTTTGTCCAGACAGAAGAAATTAATGACAATTTGAATTCTGTATAGGAAATTATTTTGCTCTCTTTTTCCAAGTCTGAATTTCTTTCACCATTTTCAGCCCAAAAGTCAAAATAGATACAGTACACAAAAGTCCTGCCTTTGAAAATAATCCTCAGGTGTTACCAGTAGCTGCAAGTTCTATTGGAAATCCCCTTAAAAATTTGAAAATCTTCCCTCTCAAGATTTTCACCTCTCACCTCTTTGAAGAAAAGCTTCCAGAATTCTGATGCTGAGAAGAAAAAAAAACCACCTACATTTCAACTTTGCATATGGCAAGTATTCCTATCTGAATACTTTTCTGATTTTCTTGCATTTGAGGTTAATGTTGCTGGCAATAATAGTCATTATATACGTGTTGCAGCCAAAAGCTCTAAGCAAACTATGTGTTATCTTTTGAACAACCACTCGCTTATTGACAATATCTTTACATGCCATTTTGTGTTCAGCAGAAGTTCTTTCAGTTTAAAATTAACAGAATAAGGAAGAAAACCTAAAAAGAAATCTAAACCAATCTGTTAAATAACTGGAGAATATATTAAAGACTGTGTAAGGATTCACTCAGATAATATAAGGCAAGTAATATTATAAGGCAAGTAATAAATAACCATTATGGAAAATTTGTGTAGAATACCATATACATTATTCACAAGAGGAATTTGAATTTTTGAATTTGTATTTTTAGTTGAATCTGTATTTTTTAAAATGTCACAGCTGAAATGGTTTTCATCCTCATGGGTGTATGAACCAACAGAGAAAGAAAGTGCTGTTACCACCACTTTTTGGGTGGAATAATCATTAGCAACTTAAGAATTAAAACACTGATCTTCTGATTCCTAACCTATAGTTTCTCTCAAAGTATCAGCTGAGACATTTTAGTAAAAACTGAGCTGGTACCAGTGGGGACTAACTTCTGTAATCAGTATAGCTTACCTGACAAACATCTGAGTTGCAAGGACACATAAATTTTCTGATGTTTACAACAGGCTGTTTCAGATTGAAAATTTTTATGTCAATTCCAAAAGGCACTTTGCTGTAACTACTGCCAATTACTACTTTATTGAATTCTGGTGAAGTTTTGGTAACAGATTGTAATACATTATTATTGCATTACCTGGTTAATGGGGTCAGTAATTTTAGGTAGGTTTTGGAGGATTAACTACTAGACTTTTGTCTGTTTCTCCAAATTTGGTTTATCTGTTTTAGCTTTAATTGTGAAAGTACTTACATGAGCTAGAGATCAATAACTTTGGATTATATTCTTGACTCCACATTTTCATTTACATTGCATTTAAAAAACATACAAATTTATTATTAGACCTTACCTAACAACTTCTTAGAGGAACTAAGCACATGCTGTTTCTTATTTACAATAGAAAATGGGGAAGTTGGTGCAAAAGTTTCTGCTAAAGAGAAAACTTGAAAAAAGTAATCATGGCTCCCTTCCCCACATGGCAATTTTTATTTCATGCTGACAGTATCACTGAATGGAAGGAAATTAATTCAATATGTTCAAAGCACTCCAAGAATGTGGAATTCACCTGAACTGTTCATAGGCAACAGATAGAAGCAGAACACATTTTATCTAATCTGGTTTAATCTGCAGATGAGATGAACTACATCTTAAAAGTGGCTCTCTGCTGTTTCTGAATGCAGTCAAGATAACGAGATCAAATACAGGCCTCTGGATTGTAGACACCTGAGTTAGAGGACATAAGTTTCATGCACAGGGTGCACAGGAGAGCCTGATGTGCAACAGCTGTTCTGTACTGGCATGTTGGCCTATTTAGACAGGCACCTCTCTTTAATCTGGAAACCCCTTTGCAGAAGAGGCCATTTTGTACTTGGAATTCATATTGTACTTGCAATCAAAAGGTTCAGTCATGACAGGCATAATGGTTGTCTCACAATAAGAAAGCTGAACTCATCAGTAAAGTAATATCCCTTACAGAGTTCTGAGGGGTTGAGTTCATTACTTAATTGTAGCTAGTGTGAGTTACTGGCATGTATTTAAGCATTTTGTTCATTCTCCTTGGTTTTATATTTTTAATACTGTTACATACAATTCTGCCTGGACTTTCCAGGCAGAATTGTATGTAACAGCATTGAGACCAGGTAAAAAAGAGAATTCGTCTAACCTTCTCTGCAGTGCACCAGACAAATACTGACATTCTGGCTCCCTTGAAGGTAGAATTAAGTCTGTCTTTGACTTAGTGGCAACAGAATTTCATGTAAGAAGCCCTGAATCCATATATAATACAGATATGAGAATAAAATTCACCCTATCATTTATCAGCATTTCTCACAGAATGCATGCTGAGGCATCATCACTGAAAAGAGAATTGGAAAAAGTAACTGAAAGGAACAACTTCATGAGAAATAATACTGTAAACATGCATATTACTGATGTCTAACTAAGGTAAAACATCTTTTCTATTGTAGTTTTTTTTTACACTCCCTCTCTTTTGCTCATCTGTTCTACTGCCTCCATGTTGTCCAGACGAATTCATTACTCTAATTTTAATCAATCTACCATCCATTCTGCTCTGGGCAGGGATTCCCTCCCTCCATAAAAAAAACTTTGATCAGAAAGAATATTATTTTCTTCACGTTATGAGAGGCTAGGATTACAAATTATCCTCCCATGTACATTTTTCCTAATATAAAGAGTTTTACAAGGTATAAAAGACATTATTTTGCCCTGATGAGGTTTTCTATAATATTTGTATTGTTTCAACTGTAGCTGCTAATGTTAGTCATAAGAAAGGAGAAAGCTGTCCACTGGATACAGAGTGCTGTGATGAAAAAGAGGGGATTTAACTATTCAGTGTGCTCTCTGATGTCTAGGGGTAACCTCTTCCTGAACTCACCTGCATACCATGGGAAATTAGAATCAATAGACAGGATGCTGTAACTTGAAGGGATTGGGGAAACCTGTGCATTACTGGTTTTGTGACAGTAATTATTAGGAAATACAAACAAAACAGGAGGAGAACAGGAAAAAAATACAAGCAAACAACCAAAACCAGCTTAATGTAATAGAAAAATGATTCTGTTGTATTGCTGGTGGAAACAAGGGCTATCCTAAAGTCCCAATCATGTCACTCACAGCCACCCCTACACTGATTATCTGACCTCACCTGAGCTTGCCGTCATTCTGCTTTGTGTGGGGGGAAATGAGGCATCAGAATCCAATTTTTCCTGTTATATTCTTTTTGATTGTGAACCACAGGTCCTGTCCTGTACTCTGTAAGTCACCACTTGGGAGTGGTTTAGATATTCTAACACGCTGATGCAGCCATCAGATGTAACTTCCATAGCTTAGGTCATAAAAGAAGACTAGTGCTGGCAGGCCCTATTGATGCCTGAGGAGGTGCATCCAGACAATGTGACAGGCATGATAGAAGGTGCACAAGCCAGGCAAGTCCTTTGGTTGCTATCCAAGATTATGATCATCTGATGTGTTACTGGGAATCACCTGATGAGATACCCATGGAATCAGATGATGAGTGGGCCAAAGAGCGAATAGGGGAGATTATCCGATAGGAGTTATCAAAAAGGTTCCTCAAAGGGTATTTTCAAACACCAAGAGGGACTTCCTATAGGATATAATTGTTCTGAGAGATGACACAGATGTTAAGGAAAAGCTTGATCAAATTTTGCTGCATCATGTGGTGAGTTCACAGGCAAGACTGTGGTTGGAATGGAAAATGGAATGGTGTTTCATTTGGGGGTGAGGAAATACTCATTAGAATTCTGGGGAATTCTGTCAAATGGTCAAACATCTATAGAGAAACACAGAAAGAAACTGTCAGGTCTGTGGCATTTTGTCAGTTAGGAAAAAACCCCAACCCCAAACCTCCCAGTATGTGCAGGTTAGAGGTATGACGTGGGCTAAGCTTAGAGGATGCTGCTGGGAAGGCAAAGGTAAGGAAGGGTCTGTAAGTGGTTTCTCTGGCTAATTCTAAGTGTTATCAAAATAATTTGTTAGCTTCTGTTAAGACTGAAAACTGATCAGTGAGTGTTTTAATGCAAGTAAGGTGTCCCTGGAGATGTGCAGGATGACCAGGATCCTGGGATGACTGAACTTAAGGTCTCACCTCCATGGTAAATAACCTCTACCCAAAGGAAACAGATTGGATTCTATTTGGACCAAAGGAAATCCCAAGGGTTCACACACAGCACTCTGGCTAAAATCCAGCAGAGGATTCTCAAAAAGCAGGGAGTATAATAGCTGCTGTAATTTATGGTAGCACTTATTTAAGTAATTAACTCTTATCTGAGTTTGCTAACTTCCTGAAATTGTTTTCTTGTTCTGTGAGAAGTCTTACATCCTATGATATAATTTGACTCTCCAAGGTCTTTCTCTGCAGNATCTGGTAATCTACCTAAGTTTCCTGTTGAAGTCAATATGCTTGTTTTTAAAGTTAGAGATTTTTTCTTATAATTTCCAGTAAGATGTAGACTCCAAACTGCCTAAATTTAATTTGAAATGGACAGTTTGCTATCTCTTTTTTTAGCCTCTAGAGCTATGCCCCAGCAAGCCTACATATTAAGACAGCATCCAAGAGAGGGGGTATAAACTGTATTTGTTTTGGTAAACAGTAACATGCTCAGACACAAAGGTAGAAATAAGAATTAAAGAAGTAAATTCATTACAATAATCAGTTCTAGTTTTCTTAGCTGTATTAAACAGTTGTTCACCTCTAGAAAACACAAATTTCATCTTATATAATAAGATAATGCTGTTTTGCAAAGTGGTGAATTTCATGTTTGGTCACAATTGTGGTACCACATTGTCACCTCAAATGATTTATAAAGCAACCATTAACTTAAAAGACCCTTTCCCATCCCACCCCACCAATTCTCTAAAATGAAGTATTATCTTCCCTCTCCTACCTCTCAAAATTTACCATTACTTCTGTCAATGATAAGCAAATACTTAAGGACTAGAGTTGTGTTCAAAAAAAGAAAATTCCTAGGGAAAAACTAATCCAGATGTGCAAACAATGAAGATGATGAAAGGACTTTCAGTGGTGTGTACCAAGTTCTACCCCTCTTCAGTTTGCAGCCCCTACTTTTTCCATTTTGGTACTATCTTTTAGCAGGCACTTCAGCTTGGGGTAATATATTTGCACATGTTATTCTGCTTATTTAATTGTATTGCATTAATGTTTAACAATATTTTGAATATACACAACAAGGCATGGAGAGAGAATTCATGTAACAGATACCTTTAATTTCAAGGTTTCAATTAGCATTGTGAGATGGCCACATTATTCCCAAATGATAATGCCATGAGATATACAAGTGTTCCTAAACAAGGATGAACACAACCTTTGTGAACTCCTGTCTTAAATGTGTCATCACTTTAGAAACTTTTTAGCCACTCAGGGAAAAAAGTTTACTATTGTTAAGCAACCCTAGTGAACCCTAGGCTGGACTCAGAAGGACCTGAAGTTAATGAATTTCTGGACAGGATATAAACATGAGGAAAAATAATCTCTTTCTTAAAGGATGTTTCTTAGCTGTGTATGAGAAGAAGTTGGGTTTAACTTTCATTCCTGAAGTGAACTTAGGATTGTGGTAGTTGTAGGTGAAATATCTTCAGAACAATGAACAGAGTGGATGTAGTCGGAGAGAAAGAACAGGGAACCTATGGTTAAAAATGCTATTACACCCTGCTTAAAAAACCTTGAGACTTGAAACACTTGGTATTTCAGCCTGCTGTGGTCCTGTATGGAGAACAGAGGTTATGCAGGCTAAACCACACATCTAGTGCAGGTTACTGCATACTGTGCAAAGCCTTTGTCCCAACTATTCACCAGTGCGAGATTGTTCCCATCAGCTGGCGTCTTTTATCCAATCTGTCCAATCTACCTGTGGAGGGTACAGTCTCTGCCCTTGATTTTCAGAACAAAGCTTTTCAAACACTGGTGCCTCAACCTTTTTTTCTCCCACTTTTGCAGTTTCTACTAGTTTCAAAATATGCAGGTAATCTCACACTGAATAAACTCTTTCCAAACAGTCTGTGCTAATCTTAACAACGTGATGTCATCCAAACTCCACAGCATTTGTGAAACATGTTTTAATATTCCAGATCTTTTGATCTTGTCTCATAAATCAATCCCTTCATCTCTTTAATTATTTTAATTGCTCTTTTTTAAATTCCCTTCAGTGTAATTTTCTAACAGGAAGATTCCCAAAAATATCCCAGGCATGACCTAGTTAAGTAATATGCACAGAGTAGGCATGCCAAAGAAGTGGAAGAGAATTGTGTTAGTTCCTTCCTCAGTGATGGGATCCTTCACAAGGAGGCTTAAATTCTGTGGGCTTTGTTTTTATGCTTTTCTGTTAAACCATATGCAATTTACTGTTTGCTTTCACTCCTACATATTGATATTGCAGGTTTCTTCCTCTTGTTGGATGTTTTCCTACAGCTCTACCAAAGTTTCCAAGATGAACCTCTTCTTTTTCTTCTTTTCCAGCCTTTATTGAATTTGTTCATGTTGTTTTGCCAGCTTTCCCAGTTCCACCTAACCCAATGAGCAGCTGCAAAAGCCATTTATGCATAAGAACTGTCCTTTAAGTCAAAGCTGAAGAAAGAAAAACTTCATACTGTTCCTTGTAATAATTCATTAGCCTTTTCAGCTCTTCGGCCCACTACAAAACCATAAAATTCTCATCATATAAAAAAAGGACACAGTAAGACCACTGTTCTTTTTTCCATGGCAAATTTAATTAAAAGGATGATGTTTCAACTTTCTCTAAGTGCCAGTCTGAAATGGTTGGCCTTAAATTGCAAAACTAATGCCAGGAAAAGATTTGGATGACATATTGATGTTCCTTTTTTTCTTTTCCCTGTAAACCCAGGAAAGCTGTTCATGTGCATGTAAGGGCATAATTTAGCAAGGCACTTAGCACATATGAACAAATACATTTGAAAGTACTTAGGAGGCAGCATCACTGCTACCTTCTTCCAATTATTCCACAATGGATGGACAATGTAAGAGGTTGAACAGAACACAAGGTGTTGCTCCCACTGAAGAGAGCAAAAATCAATCCAGTAAGCTCCTTTATGAAATGAGGTAACTGAAACCACTGCAGCAGCCACAAGCAAAGGTGAGAGATATAAGAGATTTTAAAGAGCAGGGATTTTACTGGCTGTCTTGTGGCAGTTGCATGTCTGGAAAACAAATGTAGAGAGATTGAAGCCATCAGCAAGAAAGCATTGATTTTGGTTAAATAAAAAACCCAAAAAACTAAAAAACCCAAAAAACCAAAACAAAAAAAAAAANAAAAAAAAAAAAAAAAAAAGAGAGAGAGACGGCCTTAAGAAAAATCAGAATTCCTGATGGAATGGCAAGGATTCACAAGCCACCCAAACAGAACTATGTAATCCCCTATAACATCCAGGACTGGATCACAGACATTGAATGGGACATGCAAAGCTGTATATTTCAGAGAATTAATCATAGAACCCCCAGTCTCTCATGCATGAGCTATGTCAAATGCAGACCATTTGAAGAAAGTATAGTTAATACAGTCCTGTAGATGTCTGTGTGTCTTCTGATGCACATTTCCAGTGAATGTTCCTGCTTTTCTCAGGGTGCCTGTGTGGAACTGTAACTGTTCCAAACCGGGATAATGTAAGTTTGCCCTGGAAAAAAACCTTATTGAAAGTTATGGAAATAATCACGGTAGCACATTAGATTACACGTTAGCAGTTACTTGTAAATCTCTTCATTTAATTGTGGAATCATGTGAAACCATTGATGCCATGGCATTGTGCAAATCCACTCTCATTCATGCAATAAAATTAAAGGAATTTGCCAGCTGGCAAAGCTCCCAGTAACTGACACAGCCAAACATCTTCCCCTGTTCTCAGCACTGGTGAGGCCACACCTGTGCCCAGTTCTGGGCCCCCTCAATTCAGGAAGGACTTTGAGGGGCTGGAGCCTGTCCAGAGAAGGACAACAAAACTAGGGAAGGGTCTGGGGCACAGGTCTGATGAGGAACAGCTGAGGAAGCTGGGGTTGTTTGGCCTGGAGAAAAGGAGACAGAGGTGACCACATGCCCTCTACAATTCCCTGAAAGGAGACTGTAGACAGATGAGGCTCAGCATCTTCTGCTGGGCAGCCTGCGACAGGACGAGAGGTCACAGCCTTAAGCTGCACCTGGGGAGATTTAGGTTGGACATTAGGAACAATTTCTTCACAGGAAGGTTAATGGAATGGGCTGCCCACAGAGGTGGTGGAGTTACCATCCCTGGATGTTTTTAAGGAAAGACTGGACGTGGCACTCAGTG
>VWZV01015487.1:796570-909399 GCA_013397155.1 Irena cyanogastra
CGCCGCGCTCCCCCCCCGGCGCCGCCGCAGCCCCCGCGCATATAGGGCCGCTCCGCCGCACGGGCCGCGCCGCCGCCGCCGCTCCAGGCATGGCACAGGGCTTTACCTCACTATGGCAGCAGCAGCGCGGCACAGCACCCTGGACTTCCTGCTCGGCGCCACAGGTAACTGGGCTAGAAGATGGCGGGGGGGNTTAATTGTGGAATCATGTGAAACCATTGATGCCATGGCATTGTGCAAATCCACTCTCATTCATGCAATAAAATTAAAGGAATTTGCCAGCTGGCAAAGCTCCCAGTAACTGACACAGCCAAACATCTTCCCCTGTTCTCAGCACTGGTGAGGCCACACCTGTGCCCAGTTCTGGGCCCCCTCAATTCAGGAAGGACTTTGAGGGGCTGGAGCCTGTCCAGAGAAGGACAACAAAACTGGGGAAGGGTCTGGGGCACAGGTCTGATGAGGAACAGCTGAGGAAGCTGGGGTTGTTTGGCCTGGAGAAAAGGAGACAGAGGTGACCACATGCCCTCTACAATTCCCTGAAAGGAGACTGTAGACAGATGAGGCTCAGCATCTTCTGCTGGGCAGCCTGCGACAGGACGAGAGGTCACAGCCTTAAGCTGCACCTGGGGAGATTTAGGTTGGACATTAGGAACAATTTCTTCACAGGAAGGTTAATGGAATGGGCTGCCCACAGAGGTGGTGGAGTTACCATCCCTGGATGTTTTTAAGGAAAGACTGGACGTGGCACTCAGTGCCATGGTCTAGTTGACATGGTGGTGGTCGGTCACAGGTGGGATTCGATGATCTCAGAGGTCTTTACCAAACTAATTGATTCTGTGATGTTGTGATTCTGTGATCAGTCTTGCAGCTAACTACTTCTGGATACTATTTTTCTGGGCTTGTAATTGCATGTGGTTAATGTAATTTGTGGCTTCAGCACGCTGTTTTAGTTATCCGTTATGAATAAAAAAGACTTTAAACAAAAGGCTTTAAAGACTCCCTGGTGGTGGTCCCTCTGCAGGCAGGGACAGCGGGCCCCCTCCGTGCCCGCGGCAGGTGACACAGAGCAGCCCCACGGCCGCTGCCGCCGGGACCGCTGCGGGGCCTCAGCGCCAGGACACCATTACGGGATTTCAGGGGGTGGGTGGAGGTGAGCCGCACCCCCAAGGGCTCCGTAGGGCTCTCCTGACACGCCGAGCGGGGTCTCTGGGCCCGCCGCTTCCCCCGGCCCGCNTTTCCCTTCCCCACGTTTGGTGTCTCGCCGGGGCCGCCGAGGATGAGGCTCGCGCGGGCGCCGCTTCCCCCCTCCGGCCCCTTCTCCGGCGTTCCCGCCGGGCCGTGTTTGTCCCCGGTACCCGCCTGTGTCGCTGGGCAGGCGGGCGGCCCGCTGCGGCCTCCTGCCCAGAGCCCCCCGGCGGCGGGGGCTGCGCCGCCCGAGGGGAACCAGCGAGGCTGGGCCGGGGTGGACGTGCGGGGTCCCCCGCGGCGACTCCGGGCGGCCCCAGGGAGCGCTTTCCCCGCGGGGGCAGGGGGAGGCGGGCTGGAGGTGCCGAACGGCAGGGCCGGGGAAAGGGAAGGAGAGCCTGGCCGTTGGCGAACGGCCGGGCCCAGGTACCCCCGAGGCCGCCCTGGCGCTGCGGCTGCACGGCGCTTGAGGCGGGTGCGACAAACCGGGCTGGCCGCTGCCGCCGGGCGAGACGGGGGTGCGGTGTCACTGCGGCGCTGCTCGAACCTGGTGCAGGACGCGATTAGCGCTGGAGCGCCGGGCTGTGGCTGGGCCTGACCCCGCGGGTATCTGCAGGGGGTACTTTCGGGCCGGGAGCTGCGGCGACAACCACGTTTCCCGGCAGCCGAGCTGGGTGGAAAGGTTGATGGGGGAAGGGGGGGAGCTGCCGTGGGCGCCAAAGCGCCTCGCTGAGTGCCGAGCCAGGCCGCGGGCTCGGTGTGGCCTCCCGGCACCCGCCCCTGGTCCGGCCTGGCCTCCTGTGTCGAACCCCTTTCTCCTTCCCAGTTTGGTGCGAAGGCAGCTCCCTGCATTTGCAGACAAAAATCTTTTAAAAGCTTGGTTTGAGAAAGCGGTTCCTGACCACAGGGGCTTTGCTGCGAGCTGTGCCCTTTGTGGCTTTGCTGCATGTGCTCTTCGGAGAGACAGGAGCAGGGAGGGGAAGAGTGTGCTTTAGGGTAGTGTACTCTGGTTTTCACAGTGAAAACCTTTCAGTTCCCCTTTTATACTGAGTTTTTTTCAGGGCAGGTTAGCCACTTTAATGGTGACCTAATGGTAAATAACATAGTCCTGCTATTTTCCTTGCGTCTTGTGCTTGACTAATCTAGTAAGAGCAGAATTGGTAAGCTAGACTAGTGTAAAAACTAGTTTCATAGAAACCAACTAGCCCCCACAATGACATCTTTGCCTCTGTAGTTGTCTGAACTACCATGGGTTCAAGAGTTACAGCAATGTCTGGCTTCTGCAGAAGGGTTGAAATTGCCAGGGATAAAGTAAGTGTATTGAAAATAAGCCATAGGTATGTTAGCTCCTCTATGATATAGAAAGCAATGCTGTTAATTAGAGAATGTAGTAAGGACTTGACAATTGCTTTGATTTTAGGTTGGCTTTTCCGCTTGCTTTACTTTTGAGGGCACTGTTTGCATCATTTTCTGACCAAGATGGGTGTACCTAAATGGGGATGGGTTGATGGACCCACTGTAGAAATGTTGCTGTGTAGCTCAAAGGAAGGAAGAAACATTTTTCGCTTCTTATATTTGTCTCAGCAAAACAGACATCTTCAGTGAGATGTGAAGAACTTCCTTTCAGCTGTGACAGCTCAGTTGTTGGTTTGTACTTTTTATGTGGTTTTTCTTCTCATTTAGTGTTTATGGTCCAAAGCACAAAGAGTCATCTAAATAGAAAAAAAATGGTGAATGTGCATGTTTGTTTATGAGAGTTTGTTTGTGTTATGGGAGTTAAACCTTATAGCTTAATCATAGGTTGTCAACTAATTGAGGTTTTTGGCTTTTTTTTCTCCAAATTAGGTGAACAAATAGACTTCTGAATGGTCTGGAATGCCATGAAGTAGCATTTAGTAAAATAAAATGTGTGGTTTTGGACCTTCAGATCTTGTGAGGATAACATGATTTTTCTATGTCTCAGCTAAAACTGTTGCATCTTTCCTTCTTGAGAAGGCAGAATCTGTAAATTTGGTAGATGCACACTCCTTGTTCCTTAAAACATTAGCTGTGCCCTTGTTTTTGACAAATGCGTATTTTTTTGTAGGTATTAATACAACAAAAGTTATCAGCTTATCATGGATGGGTTAAAAGGGACTTAAGGGTTGTCTACTTCCAAGTTCCCTGCCATAGGCAGCTACACCTTGGGCTAGGTCAGGTCGCACTGAACCCTATCCAGCCTGGCCTTGAACACTTTCAGGAGTGTGGTATCCACAACTTCTCTGGACAGTCTATCCTAATGCTTCACCACCCTCACAGTAAAGAATTTTTTCCTAAAATCTAACTGAACCCTGTTCTTTCAGTTTGAAGCCATTCCGCCTTGTCACTCCAGGCTCTTTTGAAAAAGTCTCTCTCCAGCTTTAAGTCCCTTCCAGGTACTGGAAAGCTGTGATTAGGTCACCTCAAAGCCTTCTCTTTTCCATTCTGAACAATCCCAGTTCTCTCAGCCTTTCCTTGTAGAAGAGATTCTCCATCTCTCTGATCATCTTGGTGGCCTCCTCTGGACTTGAAGAGGTCCATGTCCCTCCTGTGCTGAGACCCCAGAGCTGGAGGCAGCTCTGCAGTTGGGGTCTCACCAGAGCAGAGGGGCAGAGCTCTCTTCCTCACCCTGCTGCCCTCAGTGCTTTGGATGCAGCCCAGGACACTTGGTTTTTTGGGCTGCAAATTTTTTGGGTTGCTGGGTCATGTCCAGCCTCTCACCCGCCAGCACCCCAAGGCATTCTAGGCAGGGCTACTCTATCCTCAGCCTTTGTTGATACAAGGAGTTGCCCAGACCTGGGTGCAGCCCCTTGCACTTGGTCTTGATAAACCTCATGAGATTCCCATGAGCCCCTTCTCAAGCTTGTCCAGATCCCCTTGGATGCCATCCCATCCTTCAGGTGTGGCAACCACACCACTCAGCTTTGTGTCATCTGCAACTGATTCCTTTGTCTATGTCATTAATGAAGATATTAAATAACTGGTGCCAGTATGGACCCCTGAGGAGCACTTCTTGTTACTGATGTGCATTGGAACTCTGAGCCAGTGACCACGACCCTCTGGATGGTACTGCCCAACGACTTACTTTTTCACCAAACAGTTCACTCACTGAGTCCAGCTCTCACCAATTTAGAGAGAAGGATGTTGTGGGGGATTGTGTCAAGGGCTTTACAGAAGTCCAGATAAGTGGCATCTGTACTTTGTAGGAAGGGTGTACAGTAGTTTGTTCCATTGCAATGCATCTTGCAGTAACTGTACATGGTTATGGTGGGGTTTTTTTTAAGAATCTGCTTGGTCTGAGAATCATTATACGTGATTGAAATAATTTGTTTATGTTTCTCACTGTTCACTTTTAACATAGCAGCTATCCAAAAGCATCATTGTGATTGTCTACCATCAAGACCGAAGGTGATTATAAAGGCTGAGATGTTAATAGTTCTCTGGGGTCTGTTTATTACTTTGTTCTCTGGTATGTGTCACCTATCTTTATCCCCAGTCTTCTGAGGTTCTCTGAGTAAAGGATGTAGGCTGTCTTTGTTGCTGGCAGGGAGAAGATCCACAGGACACAGCTCTGCATGAGGAAGATGGGATTTTGTCATGTGTTAATTCTTGTGCAGCTATTAGCAACTGCTTGTGCTGCAAAATGGTGTGGATTCTGGTGGGTTTTTCTCACTGTCTGACTCACTTGGCATGTTACAAACACTTTCAATAACAGCCCTGGTTTCTTCAGGCAGTCCACTTGTCTTGGGTGGGTCTAGGGAGTTAGAGAAAACAGGTCCTCTTGTATTCGTTTGAGATGAGGGAACACAGTACTGCCTTGGGAATGGGGTTGCATGAGATGATTAAAGCCATGTACTTCTGCTAAAAGCTGCCAGGTTTTTTTTTTTCAAACTTTTCAATAAATTTTTTTATGTGCTACAAAAATCCATATACTAGTCAAAAAAAAAAAAAGGTCCTTTTACCTGTCCTTATGGCTATTTCCTCTGATTAGGCATCTCATTAGTTTTTTAGGAATAGTCAGTTAAAGATATAAGCAGGGGTGAATCTTTGATAGCTGGATAGCACAGCCTGAGTTTCAGTGATGGTCTTCTCAAGAGCTGATTAAATTAGCAACTCTAGAGCTCAGCCTTTTGAACAGAAGTACTTTGCTTATCTGTGACCCCGGAGACAAACAGACAACTTCAGCAGGCCAACAGCATAGTGTTCCCTAGCCTAAAATACAAGAAGACTGCTTTAGCATGTATAAAAATGTACACAGCTCACTGGCCTTCTTTAGCTGGGGCATAGAAAGGTTTAGATGTGGTCTTTTTGTTTGTTATTCAGAAGAGATGAATTTGAGACTCGTCAAGTTACTTAGTTTGAGGACTTCATTATGAAAGTATATAGATATTGATGCCTTATACCTGTACAGAGTTGATTTTATATTTACTGTATTTTGCAAGTCTGCTTGCACGTGGGTGTTTTTCCATCAGTGCATGAATATGTCAACTAAACTTAGTTTTCTTGGTTGTTGAATATTGAACTGATCAATGTTCTTCAGGTTTCTCTAAGGGTGGCAGGAGAGATAATATGAAGACTCTTGTGAGATTTGGGTTCTTTGCTTCAGAAAGTTGCTTTGAAAGGCAAATTAGTTGGAAATCAGTTTGAATTGTCTCCATGTTTGCTGTTTGGGATTATTGCTGGGGGGGATTATAAATAGTTCATGGTACAGTGGCACAAACAGTTGTGCCTGTAATACTCAGGTCCAGGGCACCGATGAGTGAGCTGGTGGAGGACAGCAGTGATAACCTGAACTGGCACAGTTACTAAAACAAATGCTTAGGAAGCTCTTGGGTGAATTAGACACTCTGGGAATGCTGGTGTTGGAGAGAGTACAGGTAGGGCAATGCTTAAATTTTTAAGAAAAATGTTAAGTGAATGTGTGTGTGCACATGATCTGATTTTCCTCAAATTAATGTTTTCGTGGAGATAGAAAGAAGAGAATGATCTTTTGTGAGCTGAGCATTGGTTCCTGTCTGCAGGGTTGGGTCCGTTGCTCTATTCTGACACTACAGGGGGAAAAATCTTAGATATCAGGAGTTCTGAGTTACTCTCCTAAATATTCTTTCAGTGTTGAACTTTTTACTTAGGCTATCATATTGTTAAATATTTGAACTGAATGCAGTTAAAATGATATTTTCATTCGGATCTTTGTTTGGATTGGAAGTCTTAATGTTCTTCATGGAGCAGTACTAAAGTTTTATGTGCTTATTTTTGGCTGTGCTGATCTAAAGTTTTGAAGGGGGGAAGACTTGACAAGGTTTTGAATTTTACACTTTTTTAAAGGTTTTCTTATTGCATTTCCTTACTTTAAGAACTAATTAAGAAAATTGTTTTCTGAAAGGATAATCATCTGGGGAAGAGGAGTGTTTAGGAGAACTAAATACTGGGAAGGGTGCAGGTTGGGGGTGCTCTATTGGCTCTTTCTTGCTGCCATCTCTGAAATCTCTGCTCTGATTTCTACCTGGGAAAATGCTGCATGAGTTCAGTTGCTTGTGTGTTTTGAGCTGTGACTAGCTGTAGTAAAGACAATTTGGAGCTGGTGTTGGTTTGGTTTATTTAGCAGATAATCAGTGGTTCTGGATGTTGAATCATTGTTCATCCCATACTAAGTATGGAAATAGCAGACAATGCAGGAAGAGATGACTGGCATTGAAAACTTGATGTTTTTCTTGAAAACTTGAGGTTTCTTTCTCAAGTAAGTCAATCCTGTGTATGAAGGAGCAAGAAGATGTCAGCTTCAGTATTAGTTTAAGCCTAAGATTATAAATAAAACTCATCAGTAAAAGATTTGAGCGCTTACCTGTGTAGAGAGTTACTTTTAATTTGATGTTCTCTGGTGGGTGCTTTTGTTGCCTGATGTATTAGAGATGCTAAGGCTTTGTTTTTTCCTGTGAGACAGATTTTGCTTTTGTGGCTGGAGCTGGCTGCAGTTAGCTGTAAAAACACGTCAAGTATATTTGAACTTCTTGTGAGGGAATGGTATCTCTGATCCTTATAGCTAAATTTGACTGGTTCTGTCAAGCCTTGGATTGTCTGAAGTGCTGAAACATCTGATTGCAGTGATAACATGCAGATGATAGGCTTATCTCTCCTTACCTTATTGATTTATGGTATGTTAACAAAATTTGCTGACACCTTAGCTATGATCTGTATGTGAAGACCATGTAAATAAGGGTTAAACAAAACTCAGATGTCCCTGAAACTTGCAACTATTACCAACCTTGGCTAAAGGTGTGTTTGCAGCTGCAGTTCAGGAATGGGTCTGTTTTGGTTGTGTTTCCTTAGCAGCCTTCATGAGTGGTGTGGGCTCAGGCTGTGCCTTTGTCTGGGCCCTTGTGAGCTGAGCCCTGCAGGTCTCCGCAGTCTAGTTCTGGCAGGCCTGGACTGAGAACTGGCCTGCTGAGTGTCAGAGCCCAAATGGGGCTTGTCAGGAGGTGTTAATACAGGTATTAATAGCTTTCCATTTTTAGCAGTAAGGACTGCTATGAAGTAATTCCCTGCTTTTGTTGGTTTCTAGTTTTGAAGATGAAAATGCTTTATGACTGGAACTCTGAAAATATCTGATTCTCCAGCATGATGTCAAGTTCTCAATGGCTGCTTGCTCAAACATGAAGGAACTGTCACCTGCAAAGGTGAAGGCTAGCAGTGTGGGAGATGTTTTCTGTGAGGCTCTGGTTTGAGGCTGTAGAGCAAATTCTTGCTGGAGATGAAGACTTCTTTTGACACATTGGTGTTTCCCATTTCAGATACATTTTTGACTGTTCCTCTTAAATACAAAAATCCTTGAAAGGAGAGGGAAGTATATAGGGCAACTACAATGCTTAATATTTTTTTAGAAGATGGTCAGGTCATAGGTAATTAAAGTGGCTTGAAACATGTAAGTGACCAGAAGAGCTGATATTATCTGGACATGCTGAAGTTCTGGTACAAAGTGTGTTTTCTTCTCTGCAGCTTTTTTGTATGGAAGGGCTACAGGTATTTCAACAGATGCTAAGGTTTGAAATGTGAACAGTCTTTGTATGCCAGTTGGTGGACTTCAGGTGTGTTACTGGGAGACAAATGAAGTTTGTTAACTACAAGCATTGAAACTGCATTTGTTGATACAAAGTCTCGAGTGGAGGTCTATGGGGTTTTTTTGGAGTTACCAGAGAATTGCTTTGTGATCTGTTGTGCACATTTCCAGAAGATGGACATTTAACTGTAGTAGGATGCCATATCATTACAAATGGCAATAGATGCCAGGTGTAGGAAAATACTTTTAAAGCATATATTTAATTAAAGCTAGAGAAGGAAATAATTTGTAAATGTCAAAGTGAATAGAGGTGACTCTAATAGTGATTGAAAATATGGTCTCTAGTGTGCTTCCAGACATGATGGTCTTCTAAAATTTTGCCAAAAGCTAACAAGGGAAAACCGCTCTCACAGGTCTCTGTGGTGGATTCTTTTTAATTTTCCATAATACATTGTTCTGCAGGAATCATCGGGAGTGAGCCTTCAGATATTCATGAATCCACAAGCAGAGGCACCCTGTATTTTTGCAGTAAATTAGATTTTTTATAGCCTTCATTCAGCAAATTGAGTAGAGGAAGGGTGAAGGAATAACTTATTTTTAGTGTATTTATTCCATAATGGAAGTGGATGGATCTCATAGACCTGTATTTGCTGAAAACTTGATCTTCTGTGGAATTCTCCCTTGAAAGTGTCTAGGGAGCTAATACAAAGGTGGTGGTACTGCAGGGGAGGAGAGAGTGTAGAATTCGCCTTTTTGCAGCTGGGTATTGCTCTTACTTTGAGAGCTCATTCTGATCGTGGTTGTTTTACCCACATTTTCCTAAAGGAGCCTTGGATGCACAGAGTGACTCCTGTTGGCTGTGGTCGTCACATGGAGGTGCCTGTCAGTTCGTGCACTTGCTGATGTGACACAGTATAGCTGGATTTGCCCATATTCCCTATGTAGCTGGAAATCCTTAAAAACAGGAGTGGGGGAGATGTTCTGTGGAAACCTTTGGGAAAAGCAGCCTTCTACTCTTAACCTTGTGTAATACAAAATGCAATAGAGTGAGTGCACTAGGAAACTCGATGATCTGTTTCCACATGGATGAATGAGTAGTAGGTGACTATTTCCACCTGCTGCTCCCTTAAGCCTCATGCCATACGTGATTTATTGACTTCTGTGCCTAAGTCAGCATAATGAGGATGGTCCTCATGGATGCAAATTGATTTAAAGGAGTAATTTTAGTATGCTTTTCTGCTTCCTGCTGTTTTCCTCTTTTGTAGAGCTGGCAAGGACAAAACAAAGGATTTTTCCTGTGTGTGTGTTCTGATGGGAGACTTTGAAGCTTAATACACAGAAGTTGTATGTTGCTAAAGCCGGTTGTTACTTATTTGCATCTGTTAACATGTCAGGAAAAAGCTACCTGCTTTGTTCTGGGCAGTTAGGAAAGCAGGGGTCTTGGAGTATGCTTGGAGGGTGTGCTTCCATTCTTGTGAGGTGTGGGGTTATTTTGTTGTTGGAGGACAAGGCTCAGCTTAGGCAACTATTGGCATTCTGACTTTAGTTGAGCCTGCAATATTGCTGTGAAAACTTGTCTAGATAGTCTGTTTCAAACACCCATGTGCGCTGCTCACTGGTTTTCCATGCAGGCAGATCCTTTTAACTAGCACAAAAAAGTTACAATGCTTAAGTTTTCTAGTTCTAAGAAAAAGATTGCCATGCAGGAGTTGATGACTAAGTGATAACTTGTTATCTGCAAACTGTTATGTACTGCTCTACCCTGTTGCATACAATGGAGAGGGGGACCTTGTAGGAGGAGGAGGCAGTTATTGAATTTGCATAAGCTGTTGTAACTTTTAGCTTTTTTTGGTTTTTATTTCTGTTTCCTCAAGTGCTAAAAAAATCTAGGACGTGGAAAATACATAGGAGCCTGAAGCTTCTCCTTGGCTCTGGATTTTTAAGGTTTATGAACAGTTTGCTCACCAAACATTTCTGCTGCACACCTCTTAATTCTGCAGTTTTTTCATGGTTAAGATCGCGATACAATTATTGGCATTGGAAAAATGCCTTGGATCAGTCTGTGAATGAGAGATTCCTTGTACACCTGTGAGCCTGAGGACACTATTTCCAGTAGGGGGTAGTGGTGGAGGGGGCCACCAGTTTGGTTGTGGTGAGCTCAGTGCTAGAGCAGTCAGGTGTGCAGCTGTAGCAGGTTGAAGTCACCCCATCCTGCTGCTCTTCTTGAACTGCCCCTGGACCTTATCTGCCTAGAAATGAATGTCAGGTGTGTTCCCTTCATCACTTGTATGTGGTGCCCTCCCATGCTGTCTCTGTATTTCTTTATCCTGTACGATTTTTGAAGAATTGGGGTTGAAAGGTAGAGTGCCTGTGTGCAAGGATATCAGACTCGCAAAACACAAGGATTTTTTACATTGAAACAACCTAAACAGCTCTGAACTGAAATAATGTGCCAGCAGTTCAGGTTGCTGTTTACTATTAGCATATTCTGCATCTTGATTCCTATGTATGCTAACTCTTTAGTGTATTCTTAATGAAGCACTTAGTTTGATTTGTTTTCTTCACCTTTCTCTGTTGAATATTTAGCTGCCAAGGGAAAACTCATCAGTTGCAGAATCATATATAAGTGCTTTGCTGTGTTTTATTGTTTTAGTTATGCTATATTCTCACTTGTTAGAAGAAATGTTTGAAAATCAGGATAAGAAAAATTTGAAGTTTGAAATAGGGTGAATATTTTCAAATAAGAATTAATCTGTTCTCATAGCTTACTGAAATGTTGTTAATTGTAGGGCATGAAGAAGTCTTAATCTAGAACATTTTTAGAGATAGTCTGGCTCAATAGCAGATGACTCCAACACAGTTCAAGTATCAGGGTGGAGCTGGCCAGTATTGTGCATGAGGCCAGGCTTGATGCTTACAGTGACTCTGGACTTTGCTCTCACGTTCACAGATTACTGTCAATTACTGACTGCTTTGCTGCTGAGGAACATCTGCAACTGCTGCAGGTCTTCCTTGAGATGTGCTGGGGTTCAAAAAGGTTCTGGCAAAACTGGGCATTAACTCTCCTGAAAAATACATATGTTTCAAATCCTGTACATAGTGGGTTTTGTTCCTGTTCTCTAAAGTTGAAACTCCAGGCGTTTTTCATTCCTTTTGGCAAATAATTATCAAATGCCTAAACCAGTATTTTATACTTGGTATCCAGAGGTTTTTTTTTGTTCCTGAATAACTAAAAAAAAAGTAATGGCTACTTGAATAAACATTTAGATGTAGATTCAAAGGTGTTTCTGTTGTTTTGTCCTGTTTGCCTATCAATGCTTGATAAGAGCATATCTGAGCTTGGAGTGAGGTGGTGACAAAGTGGATTTGGGTGAGACATCTGAGATTACTGAAACTTCCTGATGCCTTGAAGCAACCACTCATGCCTCAAACGTTTTATAGGGAAATCTCCAACTTGGGAGAATTAATTAGCCCTCCAAGGCAAGTCTTGTGTGGTAAAACTAAAAGGATACCTGATAAAAGAGCATGTTATTGTTTTAATTTCCTAAAGGTAATAGCTTAATAGGGAGAGCTTAATCAAGCTTGTGCCTGGATTCTTAGCAAAGAACTCTGCGGCTGAGTAATAAGCCGCATGTGAGGGGTTGATATGTTCATGGAGCAGAAAAATATCAGTGATGATTTGTCCTGCAGGGTCTGCCAAGATGCACCTAGCAGGATTCCTTAAAGCTATTGAAACAGGCTACATGTGGTATGAGTACTTAATTTCTTTCAGTCTTTTCACCATCTTGCTGCTCTCTTGTAGGAGCTGGAGAAGTGAAGTGGTTTGTGGGTTGGTTGGACACTGGTTCAATTTGGGTATCATGTCATTTTACACTTGGCCCTTGGAGGGTAGTAAACGGGGTTTTTAACGTTTTTGTGGTGGTGGCGGCTTAAGAAGTAAATAGTGGAAGCAGGCATTTGTTGTGAAAAAGATGGAGAAGGTAAAGGAGTTGGGCAAGGAAACAAATGCTGCTAAAGAAGTGGGAAGTACGTGTCTGAAGTGACAAAAATTGTTTGTGAATGTACTGGCTTTGGTGCAGCTGTTCTTACCTTCTCCAAAAAGGGCTGATGGCTGCCAGAAGCTGCAAGTTCAAAATGAGCCTTGCAAAGTTTCCTTCCCAGTGCAAGGTAGAAATTAGAGCCTGTTTAAGAACTGTTGTTCATAGTTACGGCCCCATTTATCTATTCTTTTGATGTCTGAAAAACATGTTGGTTTGATTGCTGGCCCATTTATTAGTACTGTAACCATGGTTACTGGGCAGACAAGGTGTGTACTCTGAGCCCTAATTATTGCCTGTGCCATGGTAGAACCTGACACTGGATAGGAAATCTGAAATCTTACTGGTACAGATGATGCATATTTTTACAGAAAGGTAGGGAAAGGAAGAAGTTTTGTGGTGGTAGTAGACTGTGGTGTTTCATCAGTGGTGCTCCTGACTAAGAAGGCAGTTAAATAATTCACTGTGATCTAACAGAATTTAGTTTTATTGGTTGTTTGCCTTCAGTTTGCAACATGGAGTTAATGAGTGAGATTTAGAAGGTGAAAAATAAATCTATCTCAGAACATATATTGAGATCAGATAGAATGAGCAATAAGCAAAGCCTTCCAACTTCTATTAAATATCCTTGGCTACTGGGGAATTGGCTTGCTCTTGACTTTGTTTGAAGAGAAGTAAATACTCTATCAGTTCCTTCAGTCTGTCTGGTTGAGACATTCAGGGGTAATTTAAAGTCTGGGGTTTATTGATGGGCAAACATAAGTTTCAAGCAACCAGATTTTTAGCTTAGCCTACTGTGGTGTTGGATAGAGATGATTTGATTGAGGAACTTCGATTTATTTGCTATGGATCTTTTTTTCAGTTCTTTGTAGCTTGTACAACTCTTATTTTATCCTGGAAACTATTGCTGATTGTCTGCTGGCTAGCTTTACTGGCTTCCAGTGTACATGCATTTTGGGAGCAGGGGTAAAACAAAATAAGTACCTTGGGAATAACTCTTTAAGAAAGAAGTCACAATGGGGAATATTTGTGTCTGTGCTGAAGCATTTGGTAGTGAACTGTGCTTCCATTACTATGTGGGTGTCAGAGAGTTCTCTCGTAGAGATACTAAATCCTGGTTATATTGTTGCCATATTGCAGAACCATAGTGGCTTAGTTCTGTGTTCATGAAGTCTAAGTGATGCTATTTGCCTTACGGGGACAGCCTGTAGATTAATGTTCTGTTAGGTCTCCTCGCTGACACTGGTGTGATCAGTCTTTCCAGTTTTGTTCCTGTTCTGCTGAGTGCAGTTTTAGTGGATTAGTGGAGCATCCTTCACTAATCACTTTGTCAACTCCAAAAACGGCAAAGCTTGCAACTTGTTTTTGAGGCACTTTTTTGAAGAAACTAAAATTGTTCTTTAAAGCTATGTTGTGGGTAACAAAACCCCCATAAAACTCTACAGCAAACTTGGGACTTCTGAACTTAGCATATCCTGTTTGAATGAATACCTTTCTGGACAAATTATCAGCTTGCTTTTGAAGGTAGTTGTACCAGAGTAATGTCAGTTATTTCCAAGCGAGTTTTTGTGTGCTCTTCTGGGAGATCTTTTCCATAATATCATGAAGATTTCAACTGGGTACTTGCTCTGGCCTGGATGTTAGAAAAAAGGATGTTTGTGTAGGGGTAGAGTGTATAGGTTAGTCTTCAATGCCTCTGTAGTTATCCAGTATTACAACTTAATGTTTTTTTGAGGATTCTTCTCAGTGCTGTGGGTTTTTTTGGGATTGCTGTTTGTGTGTTAAGTGATTTTAAAAGTAATTATGTGAGTAAAGTCTTGTGTGGCTTGTGATACAGTATATGATCAGTAGTAGCCACAGTAAAAATACTCATTGCATCCATAGTAGATAACCATTTTTGCTCAGGTATGAGAACTGATTTAAAGTTGTTTGGATACCCATGCGCTGAGAAATTCCTCTAGGAAGATGAGGATGGGCAGAAGAGAAGAAACAAGAAAGTGTTCAAATGGTACTTAAAGAAAAATTAATCCAGACTGCCAGTAAAAACTTGCCAGCCTCTAAAAAAAGGCAGAAGTAACTTGAGTGGAAAATCCTCACTGATTTATTTTTTCTCTCTTAATCTTGCAGCTGATTGTAATGCCGTTCTTAAAGCTCTACAGCCCATTTTTCAGGAGCAGGGAATGACAGAAACAGTTCATAACTGGGAAGACCATGGTTATTTAGTAACCTACATCAAAAAAAATGGCAGGTGAGTGGGTTTTCCTTTATGTCTCCACTGTCCTTCCTTAAAGTATTCATTTCTCCCTCTATTGGACCTCCTGTTCTGTTGACAGGGCAAGCTGTCCTTTTATCAGCCTTGTGTGTGAGGTAGCTATGATAAAGCAGGATATTGTTTCTAATCTGGACTGTGTCATCTTACAGTTTGGATATCAGAAGGCTGAACTGGTCAGTCTGGTCTGTTCCATAGAATGGTGCCTTGGTCTCAGCACTAGTCCTTCCAGATACAGGACAGCTCAAGTCAGTTCAAAGTATTTGTAATTTTCCTGACCATTAAATATGTCTAAACATGTTGGAGTCTAACCTTAGCATGTGAACAATGATAGCTTTGTGTCTGTCTGTATGTATTTACATGCTGTTTTGAATTCTCAAGCAGCTTCTGATGTAATTAACAGTATGATAAAGGTGATTGGTGTCATTAGTGACACGAAAGCTGAGTCTGCTGGGACAAACTGATAAACAAAACCACCTTCACTTTATTTCCTGATGCCGCTTCACAGTGTGAGGGTTAGTTGATTATGGTATACATTAATCTGGTCTATAAGTAACTACCGTGGTTTTATTGCACTTAATTTCTTTATAGTTATTCTGTCACCTGTTCTTGACATAATTGTGGCAATTGCTGCTTTGGGGTTGCCTGTTTTTGTTTTTTGCTGGTTGGATTTGTTTTCTTTGGTGGTTTGTTTCTGTTTGTTTGCTTGATTGGAATTTTTCGTGGGGGGTTTTTGGGACCCAAACTAAGGTAACAAGTGGATATGAGTAGTTCTATGTTTATCATTCTCAGTTGTGCTCTGTGAAGTATTTCAGTTAGCTTTTCAAATATGGCACTGGCTTTTTCTGCTCAAAATTATTATTTGATTTTTATACTTGATGTGCCTAGAAAAACCTATTAGTTGTATCTTGCTTTTGTACGGCCTTGTTTATTCTGTCTTTAATTACATGTGCTTTTATATTCTTCCTGAGTAATTTGATCAACATTGCACTTCCAGTGACCTTTTGTCTCTGAGTTGGTGAAAAGATAGAAAAGTTGGTAATTTTCTACTCTGGTTCTATCCTTCCTCCCTACTGAGTTAAGCTTTCATGTAATTCTCATAAGAAGATAATATCAAGGTTCTATGAACGCTGAAGTATTAGAAGATAATATACCTAAAAGTAAAAAGAAGATTAAAAAGTTGGGTATATTTGATTACATGGCCTCATGTTGCTTTCCTGAATTTCCTTGAGTGTTAGAGGTATATGAGATGTGAATTCCCAAACTGGGTTTTCTCTTTGTGAATTCATCTGGTCATTTCCCTTAAGAGGATAGCATCTTCTAAAGGAACCATTTCAGAGTTAAATTGCCTGTCTTTTGATGTGTTCCAGGAACTTCCTAGAAAACAGTGTTTTGTTGCATAACTTTTCTAGGAGATAAGTGAACTGGCACCTGGAAGCATCTCTGAAAAAGGTTCTTACAAAAAATTTAAATTTTAAAATATCTGACTTGATTGTTCTTGTTATGCTGTGAACTGAGCACATGTATAGGACAACTTTCTGTGACTTTTGGGACCTCAGGAGGTTTTGTTTCCTCTGATTATAGAACAAGCCTGAATACTTGTTTTTAGGGTAGCCCTAAACAGTATATTTCTGCTAGTGCAGTGTGTATTTGATGTAGTTTCAGTTAACTTAAATGAGGTTGTAAACCCATAAAACCCAACAGACTGGACAGTTAAAAAACTTTGCAAGACAAACACATTTCACAAGTTGTAAGAATGAACTGATGAGCATATGGAGGATTTCAACTGACTTTTTAGGCTTTATTTTAAAGTGCAAGTTTGTCTGCACTTTATCTTAGTACCCTAAAATATACATTTTTAGTTAGCATAAAAATATTACCTGGCACAACTAGGAAGAAAGTAGCCAGAGCATGCAGATTTTTCCTTGCAAAACAGTGAGTGTACTTCATTTCCAGCAGCAGCTTGTAATAAAACTTGGAAAAAAGAATTTGTGATGTAGATTTGTCATGAGCAGCTCTTGTAAGGATGGCTGGCTACAACCTGTCACAAGTTCCCTAGAGGGAGAGAGAGTGGGTGCTGTGGGTAAGGGTTTTGTGAGCATGTGCACAGAAACAAGTTTTTAGCTAGTCAAAGGTGACTGAGCCATTGCAAGAGAGAAATGTGCAGTTGATGTAGCAAGCTGGGTACTAATCCCTGGGAAAAATATTTGAGCTGAGATAGTAATATGTTGCTAAACAGCATCTATACTCCAGAGTTTGCTGAGATAACCCCCACAGTCTGCAGGGTGCCCTGTGCTGCAGTCTGTGGAATTGTGGGCCCTGCTGTTGACAAAACTGTCTCTGACAAAGCCACCATGTGGACAGCCCCATGGAGGGCTGTGCTGGTTGGACGAATTGGAGCTGATTTGGGGATTAAGACATGCTTTCCTGTTGTCATTACCAAAGCAACAAATCTCTGTTCTCTTTTGTCCAAAGCTAAGCAAGCAAAAGTCATGTGTGGCAACTCTACCTGGTCCATTTACTTTGTGATTTGTTCTCAAGGCTCTGGAATGGGGCAGGGAATGGCTCACTTGAGCCACTCAGGTTCTTCTCTGAAATGGTGGGGATGGATGCATTCCTCTCTGCTTTGCCAGCCCCCTTGTCCAAACACTGCTTGGGGAACAGTAGCATGTGCCAGAGGAGCTCTGTCTCTTCAGTTTTGAGGCCCCAGGAGTCTTGTTTTCTGAGCTATGTGTTTTTAGATTCCTTCTAGAGTGGTTTGTAGGCTCACATTAAGCAGCATGCTTTTACTGAAATGTCACTATCTTGGACTAAACAGTTAAAAGTTATTTTTAAAACGTGAAATTTTTATCTTATTTAAAAGATATGTATGTGATTTTGTACAGTCATACTGCCCGGTATATTTCAACACATTGAGAAGTGTTGTTACATCTAAGTTAAGGAGAAAAACCAGTGAAGTTAATCTTTGGAAATTGTTATCTTCTCAACTAATACTTTGTTTTAATCTCATTACTGCTTATGAGAAAGTAGGCTTTTATTATACTGTATAGACCAATGAGAGTTTTTTCTTTGTGCATCTATGCTCCTTCTTTTGTCATGTTCCACCTTGAAGTTCCTCAAAAACCTCCTAAACCTGAAACTTGAGTCATTGTTTCTACAGTAAAAGAGTGTCTTTTTCTAAAAGCTTTGACCTCCCCTATACCACACATTCATTTTTAACTTTGGTGACTGAATTCTTGTTTAGAGAAGTATAATTCCACTGCTTTTGACTTCACTGTTCACAGCAGGGCAAGCTTTACCCAGTTGAATTTAGTTTGTATGTCACAGAGATGCTGATTAATATGTTAACACTGTGAAGGGAGAGGGGAGTGTGTTTACTTTTTTCTTTTCTTTATTAGTCTTTTGCTAACCACTCTTTATACTCGACAGTGTATTTTAAAGGAGCAGGATGAACATTCCTCAGCTCTTTGTTTCAGCCTAAAATGTTGTAGTTGCCTATGGAGTGACCTAGAGTGTAAAAATGGGCTGAAGAATATGAAGCAGTTGGTAGGAATCAGCAACAGCTACCATGGTAGCTTTCATTGGTTTAATTTTCTTATTCTGTAAAAGCAGAGCTGGAGTAATGGTATAATGAAGAAATGTGATTGCCTAGCTCCTTAAGATCCCTCAAGTACTTTGTAATTAAGGTGAAGAACACTTTACGAAAGTGTATGTTTTAGTGAAACAGTGTCATGCCATTTTTTAAAATGTTATATTTTCCTAGTATAACCATATTTTTATTTCCTCACTTGTTGATTAGTTTGACAGGTGATGCTTTTAGTGGCAAGCTGTTTTTTGAAATACTTGCGCTATTCTATTTTATAGTGATTCAAAGTTAGTCAGCAGATAAAAGCTTTGATGGGTAAAGAGGAGTTTGCAGGTACCTGTCTTTCTATCTAGCTTTGTTCTTTGGGTGTGGTGGTTTGGGAAATCCTTTCTTGGGATATGGGATTGCAATATTTCATTGTACTCTGCAGTACAAGTAACTAAGGTAGGATGGTACATTTTGGGTTAGAATATTTTGATCTTTGCTTCCTAGTTCTGTTTCCAGCAGTTACTTTTTGATTTGTGCAGTTTGGAATTATTTGTTGAGATCTAATGTTTTCTGGTGTTCAGATGCTAAGATGCTGCACTCAGTAAAATTGTCCGTAGCTGACACCTGTTTGCATACAAGCACAAAAAGCTTGAGCACTGCCTTGGAGGATGTGACAGAAATGCAGGTGCAGCAGCAAGTGGAGCGTTCTTGCGGTGGGGGCTGCTTTTTAGATGCAGATTTCCTTGCCACATGGAAAGGAAGAGGATACCTCCTCACTGAGCTCTTTTTTTCCCCTTGCTGCTTTTATGAAATTACATGCAAGCACACACCTAAAGTGTGGCAGGTGGCTTTTTTTTTAAAAAACAGGTATATCTTTCAGAAGGATGAGACAGGAGAGGCTAATTTTGAGGCAAACTTTATTTTTCCCCTTATTTGGATTCTAATGTAATCTTTCCTGTATTTTTGTAGATAAACAATGATAATAGTTTCCATTTTTTTAAAGAACCCTCTTCCACATATTAAAAGAGCAGCTGCTGATACAAACCTGCGTTCATATAAGTTTTGCCAAGCAGAAGTATGTAAAGTGACAAAAGCCAACGTAGCCTTTGCTGACTGAAGCTAGCTAATTGTTTTTTGAGTTCAGCTTTGGCCTACCACTTCTGCATTAATACTACTTAATAGTGGACTGTTCACTTTTTTGTACACTTGTACTGTTGGCTATGTGCTTAAATCTTTACAGGCATTTTAGCTTATTTTAGGTGTCAGTTTTCATCCAGATAACTTATAGCCAAGGTATAACCAACCTGGACCTGTATCATTGTTGAGAATTTTGAATTTAATTCAAGTTGGGTTTTTTTTGGTTGTTTTGGTTTGGTTTTTTTTTTAACCATAAACTAGCTGAGAATGTCACCTAGAAACTTGGAATTTGTTGGAACTTGAAATTTTGTCCCATTACACAGCCTGCCTCCTGCCTTTCATCTCTTCCCCCTTGCTCCAGGTGTCAGGACCCTGCTATTCTGCTAGAGGTGACAATTGGATGAAATGGATGGTTCTGCAGTGCTGTTGTCTCTGTATTCTATCTAATGCTGTCATATCACTTACAAATCTGAAGTTGTGTGGCTGTACTTTCAGAGCAACTCTCCTCTCTAACTCTCTTGCCTCCCCCCTCAAAGCAGGGGCAGGAACATCCCCTGCTGAGGCTCTCATGGAGTCACAGGGGAAGTGAAGATATCAGCTGTCAAATCTTATGATAGCTGCATGATTCTTGTAGGAAATTAATTTAAAAGAGAACTCAAGTCATGGGACAGTTAATCTGTTGCTTATTTGTGCCTATAGTAACTCCCAGAATATGGAAATAGACTGAAATTTTTCTGAAAGTGAAAATGTTTCTGACACCATGCCAGTTTTCATGGAATCCTATTACAGAGCTGTCTTATGACCTGCATATACATGTCTGTCTGTAGTGCCACAGCTCTGAAGGCCTGTGGACTTCACTGTGAATGGTTGTGTCCAAAACCTGCTGGACTGACCCGTACTTCCATCTTCTAAGTTCTGCTCTTTCATCTTTGTCTCCTTTAAAAAAAACCCAGACCTTCAAGTAAACAGAATCCTGGTAGGCTTTTGTGATCCCTAACCAAAAGCCTGTGTCAGAGGACACCTAGTGGGAAGCTCTGGGATGGAGGGAGGGTTGCTCCCAGGTGGTGACAGTCTGTGTGCTCTGGGTATGCATGTGTGTAGTAAATGGAAACGCCTTTTCCTGCAGGCAAGACCTGCCTGCAGAATGAGGAAAGACTCAGACTGCCCAGACCCATCCTCTGAAGAGAACTGGGTGACAGTAGTAACACATGAGAGCTGCAGATCACTGCTGTTCCAAAGCCAGCAAGGTGTTTTTATTCTTGAATTGCTTCAGTCAGTTTCATAATTTGATTGTTTAACAGCTACCACAAGTTATCTTCAGCTAACACACAATATTCAGGGTTTTATCTCTGTCTGCAGCTGAGGCCTGAAGGTCCCAGCACCATGGGGGAGATGATGTTCCTATTGAGGCTGACAGTTTGCAAAAGGAGCTCTGGAAGAGACAAAAAAGGTGGGAGTGGTGGGGAGATGAAAGGTCATGTAAACTTTGTCATAACAAGAGTTGGTTTGTGTTCTCCTTTGGGGCTGAGTGGGGTGATAAGAGGAGACAGGCAAAGAATGGAGCATTCAGAGAATGATACAGCTTTATCTGAGGTTTGTTGTACTAGTGCATTTCTATCCCTGAATACCCTTCTTTCTTTGTTCAGCCATTCCTGTTCTCATTGCATCTTCTGCCTTTTTTTTCCAGTGTATGTTTTTCTCCTCCACTTCCTTTTTAGTCTTTCTGTTTCTTTTTGTCTTCTCTCCTCCCTAGAATGGGAAGGTTATTGGCTCTGCTACACTGTTTTCTTGTGTCCTTCCCCACTGTCCTTAGCTCTTGTTTTCTTTGTTGCAAGTTCCTGAAGCCTTGCTCTTTGTTCTTTAGATGGTCCTGTAGTAAATATACAGTAGGAGTTTTGTTGACTTTGCGTCTGTATTCATCAATGAGAGTTTGCTGCTGCAATTTCTTTGCCAGTCAAAGCTGTTGTTTCTTCCAGGGTGCTTATTGTTTTTCACTTACAGATTTTTTTCAGTTTTGAATGTGATCAGTGTCTCTGAATAGTTACTATAAAAAAAATCAACCAACAAAAGAATCAAACAACCAGCCCCAACCACCCTGCCTGCAAAACAAAACAGACACACCCCAGAAGTGAAAAGGAAAATATAGGGGAAGAAAAGTGACCGGCTGTTTTCTTAAGGCTTGTTTTCAATTAAAAAGCCCAAACCAAACCAACACACCTGTTCCAGCAGGCCTTATAGACTAGCAAGTAGTGTATTCTCATTGTACCATAGTTGTTGTGCTTAAACACCCTGTTTCACTGCCTTGCTTCCTACTGGTTTTATTAGTTGCATAGTCATAGGCAAGTTCTTGCAATGTTGTTTGCTCTTCATGACTTGCAGAGGAAGACTTGAGCTGGCACTGCCAACAGTTACAGAAGCTGGGGAAGAATATATTAATTCTGAATTTTAATATAACTAGTTTTAGATTTTCTTTCCTTGCTCTGATTTTTGTTAATAAATTTGTCATCACTGTCTCTGTTGTAGTTTTGCCAATTTGAGAATTCACCCTCATGGACTGGTGTTGGTGGATATGCAGAGCTACAATGATGACGTGAAAGGAAGAGAAGAAGTTGATCAGGTATGAGTGTTGCTTATCTTACTAGGATTCCCTGACTGTATGGGGAGCTCCTTTTTTTAGGTCTGTCAAAGTCTGTCGTGGTAAAAGATTAAAAATACTAAAGTCAGTTCAAACCCTGATGCTCACAGATGAGGAACAGTAGCACCTGTTGAAGTTGTGCACATGTGTGAGTGCATGAATGCACACACTCCTCTGCAAGTACTGAGCATTGTGTTCTTTGTAAAAGTTGTAAAGATACAGCAGCCTTGGTTAGGGCTTGGGTCGCTTCAGCTGCCCAGGGCAATGAGGGAGAACATGAGATGCTCAGTCTGCAGTCTGGTGTATTAGTGTGAGACTTCTTTGTACTCTCTGTTCTGAGGGATGGGAAACCTCCATACTCAATCTTTTACCCCATGGGGAAGAACAACTTCATCTTCCCTGGCATGAAGGCTCTAGACATTGATTATTGCAGGGGGGAGCCACTGCTGTAGCAGGGATGGAACTTTGAAGGGTTCTCATGTTCCGTCTTTGGCTGTGTTGTCCTGGAGAGCAGCTAGATGCAGTGATGACAGCTGCTGAAATGTGGACATTCTTGCTAGCAGCAGGGCTGAGGAGGCCAGCTAGTAACTCATGGGCTTCTAGTGTTACATTTCAAAGCCTTTTCATAGCAGGTGCTATGTTTTATTGACTTCCAGATAGGCTAATTTAACAGATATTTTGCATTAAGTGCTGATATACAAGTTCTACCTCTTGTTTGCTTTTTTGCAGCTTCTAAACAAAGTAGAAGAAAGAATGAAAGAATTGATTCATGGTAACATAAAAAGGGTGAAACGGTAAGTTTGTACCTGTACTTCTCTGTGTGGCTTGTCTGCATAGTCACTGAAGATAAAGCAAGTTATGCTTTGCTGTAATACAGTGAATAACCTGGAGTATGAGGGTATGGATGGGATATTTTTTTAGTTTCTTGTGAGGATTGCATGAAATAGTGAGAAAATGCAATGTGGAAGCAGGAGCAGACTGCTCTGAAAGAGCTGGGCAGCCAAGGGTGGCAGAGGAATAGGCCAGGGCATAAGCTATGCCTTCTGGGCCACATCCCACAGCTCATGGAGAAGGTAAGGTGATGGTGGTGACCAGGATCAGACCTAGCCCAGTTACTGCCAGGCTGGGCTGTAGTACTGAGGCAACTCTGAGCATGAGCTGGCTGTCAAGAATTGGCAAAAGACTTAGGCAGGTGGGGGATAGAGCTGCAATGCAGCCGTGGCACAGGGACCAGGGGTGAGGATTAGAGCTAAAATGGAGCTCAAGCCCACAGAGGAGACTCTGCCCTGACAAGGTTTCCTGCAGCTCTTTCTCAGGTCTCTGCCTCTGCTGTGCCTCATGGTGCTCACTGTGGGCATGTGTGGTTTAGGGATCTGCCAAGAAGGTAGCTATGTTTTGTAGCAAATTTTTATAATTAAACTTAAGGATGGAGACTTTGCAAGCCCTTTGTCAGTTTGGATTATTTAAATTTAAGGCTAGATGTTAAAATTTAAGGTCTCAAATTGCAGCTGATGGCCTGGTGCTGAAATAATTTTCATACTGGATGTGGTTCGTTGTTGTCTTTGTGGTGGCTGTCTGGCAGTGACTGATACCTTGAAGCCAGGGAGCACTTCTTCTAGGCATGCACATGGTAGAAAGTGCTTGAAAGTGCTTGGCAGCAGGTGCTTGAAGGAACATAAAAGTGAAAATGGGTCAAGAAAAGCAAAAAGCAGGTGTGAAATTAATATGGCTTAGTGAAGCCAAGGAGTGAACTACAAAATCTTCTGATTACCTTAGTATAAGAAGATGAACATCCTAGAGCAGTGCATCTGAGATGGATCTTGTCACATGCTCCTCAAAGTCTTTTTCTGCTTGTTTTTGGTTTGTGTGGTTTTTTGTGTGTGGGAGGTTTTTTTGTTTTTTTTAAAATTCATTTTGCATTTTGTTTTGCTGTCAGCTGGGCACATGCAGCTGCAGTAGGATGAATGTAGCTGGAGAAGTTTTGTCCCTTTTTGTTAAGGCAGGGTTGCTCTTGCTCCCACCGTCTGCTGCCATCTGGTGGCTCGCTGGGGATAGGAAGTGTTTCTGGAATCTTAATTGGGAATCACTAGGGAATTTAGAAGAAGCTTGTTGTATCTAGTCTTCTGCTACAGCCTCCTGGAAAAAAGCCCCTTCAATTCTTTGAAGTGCGTATGGGAGATCTGGTGAACTCTGCCTGCACGTTTTGCCTAAATTCAGTCTCCTTGATTGTTTGCTGTCATTTCAAATATAGTTTGTCTTTTTAGGTGAAATACTGGTTTGAACCAAGGTACATCTCTATGGAATTTAAAAAAGCCTAAAATCCACAAAATACAAATCCAAAACAATCTTTGCAGATGCTTGAACCACTCTTGAAAGTAATGTGGAGTATTGACTAATATCAGTGATTGTGCTGATGTACTGCAGGCTGACCCAGCTCAGTTTGAAACACTGTAATAGTTCTTTTTATGTTTCTCTATGTATTGAAATGTGTCTTAGTATAGTTTCAGAATGAGGTCTACTTAATCTTAGAGAAATGGCATTCTTAACTGAACTGAAGATGGGAAGAGGTTTTGTCATGTTTTTTTGCCTGCATTCTGTTTTTATATTGTATTAATTTCTAGTCATGAGCTGATTCTTCTACAGAGGCTCATACATTATGTAAATTCCGTCTCTTGGAATAGCGAGAAATTCAGATACATTGTAGAAGTTTTACATCAGAACCATGTATACTATCTGTCCCTTAGCAAGTTATGTATATTTAACATATGACTGGTAGATTTCTTATCTGTTAAATGTAGCAAGCTTTCTTAGATGCCTCTTGTGAATATTGTTTATTATGGTGAATCCACAGTATGTTTAAAGTGGATTTTTTTAAAATAAACATTCCAAATTTTTGTAATCTTCTTTTATATTATATTTTCAGGTTGCCAGCCATTTTGAGAGGAGGTGTCATTGACAGATACTGGCCCACAGCTGATGGGCGCCTGGTGGAGTATGACATAGATGAAGTTGTTTATGATGAAGATTCACCTTTTCAGAATATTAAAATTCTTCATTCAAAACAATTTGGGAATATTCTTATTCTCAGTGGGGATGTTAGTAAGTATCATCTCATTTAAGGATCTGTGGCGTGAAAATGTCAGCATTGTTGTTTTCTGTCCTGCTATGGCAGTTTTGATAGATGTCTAAGGGTCATGGTTCAGATGCTGGAAACTATGCTTGTGCATGTACACATGTATCTGTTCCTGTATGTTAAGGATGTTAATCAGGCTGACCAGTATAAAGTCTAGAGTTAAAAAAAAAGATTTATTTTTCCAGAGTTAGTATCTTTGCTGCAGAAAGTGGCCTGGGAGAATAGATGATGTTCTATAGCAGAGCTTGCTTTACTGCATTCTTTTATATGAACTTTTCTGTTTGTTGCCAGTCCAACCTTCTGAGAGTTTCTCTCTGACAGTAAAATAAGCTACTTTGTCAATCTTCAAAGCACAATGGAGTTCTAAAGAAATATGAAGTGAGACCTGGAGTGTGTGTGTATCATCTTGCTGCTCCCATGATTCTCTAAGGGAATTTCCTGCTTGGTGAGGTATAGGACAGCTGTATCTCAAACCATTTAGCTGCTTTATTGATGAACATCTTTTGACTCTTCAAAATAACAGAACTTGAACTCAGGTTATAATGACCCAACCTTTATGTGAGGGTTTTTATATGTGGTACTTTGTGCCTGCTGACCTTTGTGTTTTCATAAGTGATCTTGGGAGGAGGTGGGCTGCTGTTCTTTAAAGCTGGAGACTGCTGTTTGCTGGAAAATCTTGGCAGTAAAAGGACTGTGCTTTGTAAAATCTCTCAGTTCTTACGCTGAAAAAGACTAACTCTGGTAAATCAAGGATGTTGCTGCCCAGGGATAGAATACCTATCTTCACTCTAATGGCAGAGTAATTAAGAAATTGAAGTACAGCTTTTTGAAATCATTGGAAGTACCTCTAACAATTCAATTAGCTTTCTGGGACTGTCAAGAGGGCTTCTGTGCAGATGGCAGCTGAAAAGCACTGTTAGTGAATTCATTAGCAAGGTGTTTTCTGATTCAGATAGAATTGTATTAGAAATCATCAAATTGGATATTCAGTTTTTCTAGTCAGAATTTTTCATCAGAGTTTAATGTGGAGATGAGATTTTGCTTGAACATTATGACAATGTGCCTTGTAGAAAGGGAAGTATGCCATTACTTATTTCCCTTCCATGAGATTTTGAAATAATGCTTTGTCTCATTTTGTTATTGTGCACTCATAAGTGAGGTGGCGATTGCCAGGCAGAGGACAGGATATGCCACAATGTGCTGCTGCACAAAGCTGGGCCCTTGTAGTGCAGATCTTGGCCCTTGTTGTTACAGCTTGGGAGTGTTACTGCCTGCTTTGAAGCTAATGCTGGCAGCTGGCAGCCCAGCACCTGGGTGTTAATGGTCATGTTTCTGTGCCGGGATCCACTGGTGTGCATCTAGGTTGCTTTTTTAGCTGGAGTCTACAATGGATTTATAAAAATTTCCAGATCTATCTCTTGCAGGATGAGTCTGAGATAAAAACCCACTGAAGTATGAAGTGTGAGCATCAAGTTACAAAGACAGATAGTTTTGCTCTGCTACTTTTTCTCTTGGCACACAGTGTACTTCACAAAGCTGAGGTGGCCATTGTTGGGCTCATGTGGAGAACTGGAGAAATCTTGTGTGGGATTCTGAGAAGAATCCCATTATTTGGACCATCTCTGGGAGCCAGGTTGTTTCTGTAGATGTTCTTGCTTTGGTCTGTATCGTATCACCTCCAGATTAATACTAGTTAATGAGAATAACTGAAGATTTCATATTTCTGTCCAATTCTTTCTTCCTTCCATTCAGATCTGGCAGAAAGTGACCTGGCATATACTCAAGCCATAATGGGCAGTGGAAAGGAAGATTACACTGGGAAAGAAGTGCTAATCCTAGGAGGTGGTGATGGAGGGATACTGTATGAGATAGTCAAACTGAAGCCAAAGATGGTTACTATGGTAGAGATATCCTTTACAAATGGCCCATCATTCATATTAACCTGAGCTTTCTGCTGATACCTTAGCAATGAGCATAGTTACCTGTCAGGTTCTGATTTGCATGAAGAGATAGGGTCTGAAGTGAAATCTTTTTGTCAGCTGAGAGAGACCCAGTGACTACATATTTGTGCACCATTATGCAGCACCTGCTTTCAGGTTCCCAGTCCATACCATAACTCCTGAGTAGCAGTTTACATCAAGCTGGAAAAGAATGCCTCTGTCATTAGACTGATGCTTTCTCTAGTAACAGAAGACAGGTCTGTCAAGTTTGTGGTTTGGGCTCACTTTTACCTTCTTGAGTTCATCTGTTTTCCTAAAGAAAGCTCTAAAAAAATAGTGCCTAGAAGCAAAAAAATGTAATCAATAGAAATGTCAGGACTTGATGAACCATATTGATGAATTGACCAACCCTGTTCTAAAAATACCAATACAAATCAAGTTTTCAACATTATGTAGTTCATATAGTTTGTAACATAAATCACTGTTAGCCGTGTGAAATGTTGATCATCCTAGTTTGAGGTATATTCACTAAGACTAAAAATAATTGATGTAGGTTAAAATCCTAACCTAATTTAAATTTATGGGGTTTTTCAGTTGTCTTAAAGTTCACATTTCAGGGTTTCACAGTAATGATAACCTAAGGTATCAGAAATACTGGTTAATACTAAAACCAGACACTTTGTAATCACGCAGTTGAATCCGGAGGCTAGTACATAGGTTGACTATTGCAGTATGTATACCAGTAGACACATCTAATTATTATTTTGTGAATGCCTCTTTGAGAACTTGTTTCTGTGAAGTAGAAACTCTTACCTCTATTTCTGGAATGTATTATGCCTTGACAAGCTTCAAACATTGACCAAATGGTGATCGACGGGTGTAAAAAACACATGCGTAAAACGTGCGGAGATGTCTTAGACAATCTGAAAGGAGAGTGCTACCAGGTAATGTTTTGTTTTCTTTCATTACAAGTTGTGTTTCAAATACATGTAGACCTAGTCTGGAAGGACTGCTATGGCAGAGTTTTGGGGACAAGTCTTCTGACTCAGTTTTGGGAAGCTTTTTTTCTTACGTATGACACTTGCGTATTTTAATAACAGGAGTTTGTTATGGAAGTATTTTAACTCTCCATCTTCAGACTTCTAAAATTAATTGCATATGTAGCTTTTAAGGAAAGTGAAATAGGAGACTTTGCTATAACTTAGAAGTAAGAGATAGCAGTAAGAATGTTGTGTTTAACATCATTCCTTAAACTGTTAAAAAGATAAGGAAATGTGTTTCTTAGTTGTTCTATACTGTTGAAAATACCTGAATTTGCAATACGCATGTAACAATTATTTTTAATTTGCAGGCAAAATCCCTTAGTATTACACTGTTATTATACTAAAATAAAAACCCCAACAAATGTCATGCATCCCTGCAGTTGAGGTCCTTGTGCTGCATCTGACAGTTCTTACAAATGAGCCCAGGTGTAATCTGACATGTTTCTGTTTTCATTACTGGCCCTTAGATATTGTCACAGATATTAACTTACAGGAGTGAGCTAATAAAAATGGACAAAAAAATTAACAGAAGTCACATGCTACTCTGTGGAAATCAGTGGCCCTTCATAACCTTATTTAACTCACATGTTGGAACTGCTAGCTGTTGTCAGGATTTGGTAGAAAGAACAGTGCTTACAGTTCTAGAAACTTCAGTCCTGGAATGCCTGTGTTTTCATTGTCATAATTCCTACAAAGTTCCTCCTTTCTATATGGTGTAAAAAGTTGAAAGTGGAGCCTAAAATTAAACATGTATTTAATTTTGTAATATTTTGCCCTTAATTTCTGTGAATCCACATTTTTTCCTTTTACCTGATTGTTTTTGGGACTAGCAACAATATTTTGTTCTTATAGGTTCTAATCGAAGACTGTATTCCTGTACTGAAGAGGTATGCCAAAGAAGGAAGAATGTTTGATTATGTAATTAATGATCTGACAGCTGTTCCAATCTCCACATCTCCAGAAGAAGGTAAGTCTTCTAATTTATTTGCTTAAACTTCTGATAATTTTCAGTGTTTGTCCTGCTGCTGCATAAGTCTGTAGCATAAATGCTTTCATTTTTTCAATTTAAAAAGCAAATCTGAGGAAAAGAAAGATGTGAGTTTTTTAAAAATTTATTTGAATATTAGAAAAGACTAGTGAGTGCCTAGCACTCTTTTAAATCTCTTATTCCAGAATAATATAAGCTCACGTACCTCTTAAGAAGTATTTGGAGCTCATACTCCAATGAATTTTTGTCACTGCATAATTTATTGGAAACTTCAGGAAAATTCCTGTGAAGAAAAACAGTATTCCTGCCATCATTGCCCTTGTGTATGGTTTGCATTTGTTTTTTTTTTAATGCAGGCTTTATTTTTTTCTTGAAAACTTTGCATGTCTTGAATACGTAATAAGTAAACAAGCCAATAATGTGCTGTTCTGTTTTTCAATCATTCCCCATATGCAGATTCCACATGGGAATTTCTGCGGTTGATTCTTGACCTCTCAATGAAAGTCCTGAAACAAGACGGAAAATACTTCACACAGGTATGATGCTTGGGTGTAATAAAGTACTGCTTTATATCTATGGCAGTTTACATATTTTCAGTAAAAAAAAAGACAAAACTAACTAAAAATCTACTTCAAGCTGGTTTTCTCCCTTTAATGACTTATCAGGCATTTTGCATGAAATTTAGGATTTGCTAACTGACTTGTCTTTTCCCATTGTTTCAGCTGAATATATACTGCTTTTTTCTGGAGTTTAAAAGCATAATTTTAAGACTCAGCAAGGCATACTGCAGAATATTGCATCTAAACAATTACTGGAAAAGCAGAACAGATGTACTTTGTGAAGAGATACTTGGTTTTTAAGCTAATGTCTCCAATTGTAGAGTGTAAAACACAAATTTGTCATTCATTGAAGTGCAGGAGTTTGACATAGGTGCAGTGGGATGAGGAAATTGGTATAGCCACCTCATAGGGCAATAGAATTGTGGTATAGCTTTCAACAGAAAATACTTCAGGTAATTGTGAATTTGGAATGCCACAAAATTGTGTGCAATTGTGTGCAAAAGAATGTGGCAGGAGCCAGCAGATGGTTCAGTGAAGTCTAAGTCTCTGAGATTGTTTTTCTTTCGTCATCCTCATAAACTAGTCTTGTGATGTGTGGAGAATCTAAGTACTGTATTTTAGAATAATATCCTTAAGCTCTGAAATATATAGAAATTGGTTTACTGTAAAATTGTGCAGGTTTATAAAGAAATGTAGGATTTTTGGGATGAGGTTTCTGGCAATTCTAATAAGCTGCTCTGTTTTTAAATGCTGTGGTTGTATGGGAAAGAGAAATTATCTTGTGGTTGAAATATAAGATATGATTAATATAGTTTTACCACACTGTAAATTTTAGTGGCATTTCTGTTGTGTTAATTGTGGAAGTATATGTGGCATACTTTGATATCAACGGAAACAGAGAAGTTGTTGTGGTGCAGTTGCTGTACTTGTAGCATACACAGTGATACTAGCTCGCTTTATTGGAATGAAGGTGAATGTTTGTCTGGGGACAGGTTTTGTTGGACTTTGCAGAAGGCTTCTTGAGAAGAAGCTTGTGCTGAAAGCTGAAATGATGCTTGTGCTGCAGCCAGAGGACAGGGGGGTTTTTCTGTCAGCTGGAACCAGCTGAGGTGGAGACTAGTGCAGCCCCTGCTGCTTGTTTTATCCTCATGGGAGGAGATATGTCAGCTCTCCAGCATGTGATTGCGCAAAAAGAAGGAAAAGACAGCAACCCTGAACCAGCCCTGGTTTAGCTGTTGTGAAACTATGCAATGTTGTATTTTGTGGTCCCAAAGCAACAAGGTGGTACATAGCAGGATGGGAAAGAAACAATATTAAGATTGACATGGCTTAAAATTGGACTTAGGGCTAATGGGTAGCCAGTGCAAGGGCTGGAGTATAGAAGCAGTGTTCTCTAGCAGTTTAGCCTTCCTGAAGGTGTTGAAAAAGGACAATTAATACTGGGGCAGACAGCTATCAGAGCTTTGGATATATCTATTTATAGACTGCTTAGCCCATTTGATGGTCCTTGTAGCCACTTCCTAGCTGGGCCTGAAAAAACAAAATAGTCCTCTGCAAAAATGGAATAACCTTCTCTATTGAGTTTGTGTGGCCAGGTTTTAGTGGGGGGGGGGGAGTATGGGAAGGGGACCCCATGTCCAACAGATGCAATGGCAGCTGGCTCCAGGATGGACCTGTTCTTGGCCAAGGCTGAGCCCATCAGTGATTGGTAATGCCTCTGGGATTAGATTTTTGAAGGGCCAAAAGTTGCTGCACAACAGCCAGAGAAGAGAAGTGTGAACATGTGAGAGAAACAGCTCTGTGGACTCCAGGGTCACTGAAGAAGGAGAGGCAGGAGATGCAAGTACTGGTGCAGAGATTCTCCTGCAGCCCATGATAAACACCATGGTGTAGCAGGCTGTGCTCCTGCAGCCCATGAAGCTCCACAGAGGAGCAAAGAGCCACCTGCAACCCCTGGAAGGCCCCATGGTGGAGTACCTGAAGGAGGCTGTGACCCTATGGGAAGCCCACACTAGAGCAGGCTTCCTGGTAGAACCTGTGACCCTGCCATGGGACCCGTGCTGGAGCAATTAATGAAAAACTGCAGCCCATGGAAGGACTCATGTTGGAGAAGTTCATGGAGGACTGTCTACCATAGGGGGAGACCCCACACTTGAGCAGAGCAGAGTGTAATGAGGAAGGAGCAGCAGAAATAACGTGGGATGAACTGACCACAATCCCCATTCCCCATCTCCCATCAGTGCAGTGGGGAGGAGGTAGAGAATTTGTGAGTAAAAGTCACCCTGGAGAGGAAAGAAGGGTGGGGGAAGGTGGTGTTAAAATTTGGGTTTTTCTTACTATCCTACTCTGATTTGATGAGGAAATTGAGTTATTACCCAGGTCAAGTCTGTTTGCCTGTGATGGTGACTGGTGAGTGTTCTCTCCCTATCTTTGTTTTGCCCATGAGCCTTTTGCTATAATTTCTCTCCTCTGTCCAGCTGAGCAGGGGAATGACTGTTTTTTGTGGGCACTTGGCATCCAGCCAGGGTCAACCCAATATACCCTCAGACAGCAGTCTGGTCATAGGATGAACAGACTATTGGGGTGCTTTAAATAAAATTAGCTGTCTATAACTTTGCTTAAATACTTAAATTTAAATTCAATTAAACTAACTTAAGGTGGCCACTTGGATGATTGCTTAGACTATAGACAGAAGTTCAAACATGACCACTACCAACTTAGTCCCACATTGGGAGCTCATAAATGATTTTGAACGTTCTGTTGTGTTTGCTTTTAAATGCCAGTGGTTTTAGCTCTCTGTATTAACATTGGGACTTGAAGTTATTTTTTGATCCAGTTATCTACTTCCAGGATGCTTGTCTTGCATAGCAAGCCTTGCTGAAGAAATAATGTCTTTTAAGACAGTTGTTTTTAAAATGCAGGACTCTGTGTGCCCCCAGCCCCTTCTTTGCATTTTGGCTCTCTAAAACAAAAATATTAAGTATCATTGAGAAAAGGGACTGAGGGAATGCCCACTTACTTGTTAGAGCCTCATCTTTGCTATGATGAGGAAATGTCCCAAGGAAAAATGCAGCAAAAGGATTGTTGTCCTGGTGACTACTAGCTAGCAATTGCAGTTGCCTCTTCTGCCTTGGCATTATGTACTAACATTGAAAATTTCTGTCCTTTGTAGTTTGTAGTCTGTTCCCTTGAACCCTGAACAGAATTGTGTGCATCTAGTTAGGATGTCATTTATTTCAATGCTGAAGAAATGCTTTACCCAAAAGTGGGATTTTGTTCACAGAATGCCATCCTTTCCCATGCTGTATTGCTGTCTAAATGCCACTGCTGGGAAAAATAAAGGGAAATGCTCATCACCTCTTCATTGAGCCCTGTGCAATTTCTAGAAAATGTTTTGATCTGCACGTGAATTGTCAGCAAGCAGGGTCTAGTGCTGTCTGATTCCAGATAGATACAATTTATCTGAGATTATAAAAAATTATTTCTGGCATGCTGCTCTTAACACACTTGGTGGTTCCCTGGGGATTCCTTCCGTGGCGATCCTCAAAGCAGTCTCCAAATGCTGCTGCAGAATGTCTTGTCACCACTAGGTGGAGGTAGGTAACCGGTATTGCCTGGCAATTTGTTAACATTTATAGAGATTCTGCCTCTGGAAGGTTTTCAGACTGTTTATTTGTATTCCTAGGGGATAAAAGAACTTATGTGGCCAATTCTAAGATGCAGGAGGGACTTCTTCCTTTTTTTTTTTCAGCTCTGGAAAGATATAAAAGGGCAGTTAATGGATGTCATTCTCTGCTGCTTTAAGTTTGTGTCTGAGTGTGTTAGGGGAAAAATGCCTCTATTTTCTCTGTGCAGATAGTAATCACAATTTAGAACAAAAGTATGAGTAGCAGCCGTTACATGCCCTTACTTTTCTAGCTGTGTCATCCATATTGAGTGTTGCAGCCTACACAGGATGTGCACAGAGAGACATGAGCTTTAGGGCCCTTAGCCTGCAGAACTTGCAGATCTGTCTGTAGGTTTAAGACTTGAAGCTTGTTTGTGAAAACTTACTGTTAAACTGTGAGGTTCAGTGGTTATAGGTCATGCTCTTATTTCCATTCTTCTTCTCCTGAAGCTGGTGCTTTGAAGTGATTAATGATGTGATATGAGGCCACGTCTGTGAGGTGCTTGATGTTATGTTCTCCAAGGAGAGACAGTTAGAGGTATAGACTCCCAGCCATCACAGTGGAGAGAAATGGGAGATAAGGATGTAAGACCTTGGTGTATCCTGATGTCCGCTTTCATCTCTAATATACCTTCCTGGCAACTTGTTTCCAAACACGTTAAGTGTTTTTACAATACTGGACTTTCTAAAAGTGTGATTTTTTTTTTTTTTTTTTAATATGGCCCAAGTGATTTCTTTCATGCGAGTATATATACTTGTAGATATCAGCCTGATATGTGGCTTTTGTTTTTCTGAACCACCACTCTCTTGTGCCCTCAAAATACTGTGTGAGGATTGTCCCAAGAGTTGTGAAACCATGCTCTATCAGATGCTGAGACTGGTTGTAAGGTTGTCTCTGTGTCAGTGGACTATGTGTAGCAAAGAAAATGCCTTTTTCTGTGCTAAGTTTTTGTTCTGTTGACCTACTCTTTTGAGGTTAAGAAGGCTATCATTTTCAGCCTGTTTATGTAGTTGAACCTTTAAAAATACCTCTGAACAGGAATTTGTGACTTCCTGATTGGGGTCACTCAGCCCAGGCAGGATGAAAAGTCAGACAACTCACAGGTTTCCAGTAAACAGCACTGACCCACTGAAGGGATCATGTGTCTCCCACGCGAACATGTGGCCCTTCACCAAGCTGTCTCTTCCGGGCCACTCTCTTACACAGCCCTCTAAATGTCCAGACAATCATCATGTTGCTCCATAGTTAGACTCCTTTTTTTGGCTGCTGTGTGGGCTTTCTAATTAGCATTTCCAATGTGGGAGCAAGATTCTCCATGACTGAACCATGAAAGGAGGCTGGAAGAATGGCTGTATGTCCCTATGTGAGCCTCTGTGATTTCTTGGTAGTTTGAGAGACTTTAAGGAACAGACATTTTCGTTTCCTTTTGTTACTGAGAGTTTAGCCAGTGGAGGTACTTACAGTTGGATTTGCCTGCATTATTTCCTTAACAGCCCTCCCTGTCCCCCAGAAGCTAAGCCTAGCTTTGATGCTAGGTGTTTCATGCCCGGTGTCTGACTGCGTATTAGTCATCCTGCAGTGAGGAAGGACAAAACCCAGCCATGGCCATGTCCAACTCTGGCACATCGTTATAAAATAAAAATAGAAACTCATACTAAACATAGAAATTAAGCTTCTCTGGCATACAGTCACAGAGAAAGGTGGCCTGTGACAATGACATACGGGGTAAGACATGTAAGAAATGGGCAAGTACGGAAAAGTGACCCTTTACCTGCTTTCGACTCATTAGTTTACTTTCTGAGGGTTGTAGGAAGCATAGTAGTCTAAGTTCAACCTGTAACCAGGTTTACAGTCCACTTTATAGATGGGCAGAGTTAACTGGAACTTACAGGGTTAATTTAAACAATTTTTTTTTGCTACTTTAAATAATGTTTTTGTCTCTTCAGAACTGTATTTATTATTTAAATTTATTGTGCATTGTCCTGTAGAAACCTAAAAACTAAACCCATGGAAATACAGAATTTATGCCTTGTTAGAGCCCAGGAAAAATTCATACTGGGAGATAGGCATGAACTGTTGAAGTGAGTGCAAGCACTGAGCAGACTCAGGATGCAAAGGCTGTGAAACAGTTCAAGAGCCAACTGTCTTAAGCAAGGTCTTTAAGATTTGTTAATCTCAAAGTAAAAACTGCCTCAAGTACTTTTGTGTCAGAAAGATGCATCTTAAGGGTTAAAAAAAATTTCATCATTCTCCTAGTTCTTACCTGTCAAATTGTTTGGCATGGAACAGAGATTAAGTGAGGGAGGCTGGAGAGAGGAGTTTGGTGATGGCTTTTGTATATGTTAAAAAATTGGCTGAACCCTGTGGGAGAAAAAAGAAAATTATTTTGCTTTTTGAAAATGTGTAATAGGTTTAAAGCAGACAACTCACCATATTAAACAGCATTCAGTATCAGCTATTGTTTGAGTTATATGGTGTCTGTTTAGAACAAACAATGCATTGCTCTACCACATAACTCTTCATTAGGCAATGGGAGTTAAAGTGAACACTGCATTGCATTCTGGGCTTGGTTCCCTGTGGCATTTTAGTGATACTGGAACTTCTAAGTGTGATTGGCGTTGTTACTAACACTGTAGTCTTGGTTAATAAAGCTGGTCATGTTTTAAACCAAGGGGTTAATAATAGTGATTTTTCAATAAGTTTATTGAAATAAGCCTTAAGTTTTGTAGATCTGATTTTTGGAATGCCTAACTTTGTGTTGAGTAAAGACACATAGTTAAGAAAACAGCTATGCAGAACTATAAAATCCTGTACTGTTTCTCCAGAAGAAAAAGGTTGATAGAAGAGTCAGGTGAGTTGTCTGAACCTTTAGGCAAGATCATGATTTGGAGATTGGGGAGTTGTGGGTTTGAAAAGTAAAAATTGCTTCTTGGAATGTTCATTGTTCCTGTAATTTGTTTTCCATGGTGCTTGCAGTGATTTGTCTCTTTCTAGAGAACAGAGAAATGACGAAATACTGAAGCGACAGTCTGGGAAACTGTATACTCTTCTATCATTGTGTATCCTATTCAACTTCCTATGTAATAGTGGTGTGCTCTGTAAATTACCTAGCAGTGTTCCTATTTATGATTCAAATTGCACACACAGGTTGTTTTTTAGTTTTCTTTTGCATTCAGTCTGATGTTGAAACAAAATGATATGTTGGGTAAAGGGCAGCTGAACCAAAAAAACCCACCACAATCCCCTGGATAATAACAGGTTACTAAACAAGTACTGCAGCAGTCTGTTCATTGTGCTCAGTTTATGTTAGTCTTCTACCTTTTTACAAGTCTTATTTGTTTTCTGATACCCAAATATGAAAAATTCTATACACAGCATGTTAGCTTCCTTTACCAAATAAACAAGTACTGGTTTGTTTGTGTAATATGATCAAAATTATAATCAAACATGTTTTATGTAAGTTCTTTTGAAGACGTGCTTTCCCAAATATGATTTTTAAAAGATAGTGTAGAATAGAGTGGAGTCATAGGATTTTGTGGTGTGGAAGGGGCCCACAACAATCATCCAAGTCCAATGCCTGGCCCTGTACAGGACAACCCCAAGAATGACATCATGTGCCTAAGACAATTGTCAAGCTGCTGTGTTAAGAATTTTTTTTAAGTTGAGGTTTTCTTTTCTACTTGTGAAGACTTGAGCACAATCCAAAAAAAACTGAGCAGGATGCAAAAAATTCAGAGGAAGATGAGTGGAATGAGTTCTCTTTTCACTTGCTCTGGAAATAGAAATGTTTTAAATACACTGTGAAAAAATCCTACCAATAAAAGGTAGGAAAAATAGTATAAATCCAAAAGTCAGAATGTACATTTTACACTTTGGTTCTAGTTATCATCTGATGTTGTTACATGGAAAAATCAGTGTAAATGGAGCTGTTTAGAAATACTGATTTCAAATGTGACCTCTGCTTGTTTTGGCCTCTGCCTGTTGTATGTTTTATAGAATACAGATAGTACTTTGTTCAAACTCATCTTAGTTCCTTGCTTTGTGAAAATTAGTTTTCAGTTGCATCTGTGTGCATGTAATAATTTTAAGGCCACTTAAAAAAATCTAGGAGCACCAAAATGCTGCACAGTAAAACAAGTCTTTCATGAAGACTCTGCTCCTGGATTTAAAAGCTTTGCAATGTCTTAGCAGAGCAACACAATGTGTGAAACATAGGCAGTCATACACTTCAGAAGCATTGAGTAAGTCCTTGGTTCCTGGGGTCCTTATTTCAATTTAGAGATCCTAAAATATTAAATAAGATGTGAATGTAAGGGAGCTAATTGTTTCATTAGATCTAGTGTTTTCTAATTGAGCCCTCTGCATTCTTTCACAGTCAGGTGCAGGTTACATATGTTATTGAACGGCAGGAACAAACAAGACACTGCATTCAATAGTCAGTTAAAAAAACCCACAAAATTATGTGTACTTGTGTGCACACACAAACACTTCCCAAAGTCATTCAGAGCAGCAGGAAGATCATGTAATTCTGTAGATGGAGGCTGTTGCTTTAGACTCCTTTTCTTTCTAACACAACTTCTGTGCCTTGCATTTCTTGCTGTCGTTTTGTGGGGCTTTGGCTCTTGTGCTGGATCTTTAGGAATTGTGTATCCATTAACATTATTTCCTTTCTGTTCTCCTTTTTATCTTCTATGATAAACGTTCCTCCCCTAGAAGTGATAAAATGTGTGGGAAAGCTGAGGATTTTTATATTGAGAATCGCTCTAGAAAATGCTAGTCAATGCCTCTATCTACTGGTCAGAGATCAGCAGAAGAAAGCAGAGTTTTTGCTAGATCATGGTAAAAGACACACTACGTGCTTGCAAACCCAACCATTAAGGGAGGATGGGGACACACATCTGAAGATCTCATTCTGCCCTGCATTTGGCCAGACTGGAACGTGCCGTGTGGGCAGGAGAGATGCATAGTCATCATGTAACTTGCTGTTGAGGTGTAGTGTTACAGCATGATTGGTTTGGCATGTTTGGGGGCCTGTAGGTTGAGCTGAAGATTCCTCAGGAAAGTGGTGGAAATAAGAGACCACAAATAAATTCATTTGACTGTCAGTGTGCCAAGGGCCTTTAACAGTATCTCTAGCTTGACCACAGTCACAGAACGTATTATCTCCGTGCTGTGCCACAGCAACAGTACACTTCTTGGTGAGTCTTCATTCAGTGCCTCATACCTGGAAAAAAACAACCTGAGTGATTTGTAGACTGTGCAGTGGTGACTGTATTCAACTTCACTTAATTTCAAATTAGTGTCTAAATAACTTGTATTTGCCACACTCTTCTGTTGAATTTAAGGTCGTAAAGTATTTTCTTGTCTACTCAGTTCTGTGGTCAAGAAACTTGACAAAGTTTTTTTTGATTGAACTTACACAACTGACTTTTGTTGCTTTGGGTAGTTGGTTTTTGTTCAGTCTGGTGTTCTGGTGAGCTCACTGTAGCCACTAAATCTTCAGTTATGTTCTGAATATGGAGAATTCAGACTTCTAATTAGAGCTTTCTCCATATAGGCATCCCAGGTATACATTGCAGTAACTTCTGCTTCTTATTAATACGTAGCGTGGGACAAGGTATTCCTTACAAATGGGAGTTTGGGAGCTTGGGGGAGAGTTGGATGGGGTTTTTGTTTTAATTTTTTTTTGGGAGGGGGTGGGTGTTTAGTTTTTTGGGGCGTTTTTGGGCTTGTGGTTTTGTTTTTTTTTTTTTAATTCCGTATTCTTTGTAATCCTTGATGTGTTTGTATTGCAAGAATGCGATGTTTCATGCCTAAGACAAAAAAAAAGTATCATAGGAATCTCTTCCTTTTCAGAAGCATGACATGTGGAAACACAGATAATGTAGCCTGCAGCCAGAGAACTTCTGTATAATTTGATATATTTTGTCATATTGCTGTGTGGAAGAATCTGTTTAAAATTAATATGCTATAGTTTTTTAATAGTGCATTTAAACACTGTAAGATCTAGGCAATGTTAAATAACAGAAAAATCTGGATGTTGTAATACTGTTTACTAATACATTTAAGCAGTCATAAAGAAAATGATTATGGAGTAGATGTTATAGGTAAACAACACATGGTGGTCTGTTTTAACTGGAAGCCCTCATATAATGGTTGCTTCTGCTAATGAGAACATAGATAATCCCTCCCATACTTACCCTTTCTTGAAAGGATACAAATTGTTGTTTGCTGTAGGCAGAATGAAGACAAGCTGTTCAGTGTTTGCCTTGTAAATATTAAATATTAAGAACAGCATGTATCTGGTTCTGAAATATGTGGGAGCCTTGCAGTAATGTCAAAATGTATGTATTAATCTGAAATTTTGCTTATTTGCTTGATTGTGACTGGAACTTTTTTTTTCTTCAGGGAAACTGTATCAATCTGACTGATGCCTTGACTCTGTATGAAGAACAGCTTAGCAGGCTTTATTGTCCTGTGGAGTTTTCAAAAGAAACTGTGTGTGTTCCCTCCTACATGGAATTGTATCCTTAAAGACTGAAGAAGACTGGAAAGTGTGTATTAATAAATCAAGCAAGCATAGATTGTTTGGAGGTAATGAACTCAAGCAAAAAGGCAGTTCTGATTTAAATACATAATTATTTTTCATAGTAAATTAACTACTGCAGTTTTATTTTGAGGGTAATTGTAGGAATTGTTTTCTAAAAGTGCTGTAAATTCACAGCTGGTGAAATGATCAGCACTTCCATGAACAGGCTGTGTTTTTGAGAGGTGTATGTGATGCAGGATAAACTGTATGATAAGGGTAATGCTGCCTGGGAGTTCTGACAAGGCTGTATCTTCTATTTTCTTTGACAAAAATAAGAAACTAACTTCATGCAGATTAACATGATCTGGATGATTAGGTATTATCTGATAGCTCTATTCTTGAACATACAGCTCAGACTTGATTTTTAAGGCTGGGGAATGGGAAAGAGGGATTCCTAACAATCATTACTAGTTAGTGTTACTGGAAAAATATTCCAGGTAGAGGGGTATGCATATTCTCAGCAACATCCTGTTCCTAAGAGTAATCCTTCAAAATTCCTTCAATTTGTGGGTGGCAAGGAAGTTATATAAGGAGCCTAGAAGTTTAAACTTCAAGCCCTTAGTGTGAGAGGGGCATTTTGATCTGCTGTAAGGTGGTTCTGCCATCCGCATTTGCCTTGAGTGTTTGCTGCTTTTGTGGGATCTCCCTGGAAATGTTTCTGCAGAGTGAAGCCTGCTGTGGCTGACTCTCTTGACAGGAAACATCTTTCCACAATCTTCTTAATACATGAAGCACAGGATGCTGCCACAGCCTTTGTTCTGTCGTGTGTTCGTTTGCCTCCTTTCTGTCTGTCTAAGCCTGGTAGTGTTCACTGCTGCAGCCTCCGTACTGACCCTATATTGACTCCAGACTGACTATAGCCAGCTCCTCCTGCTTCTCATTATGGTCAGCTCTTTGTGAAATGCAGATTTGACCTTGGATTTTCAAGACAAAAGAATGTGAAGGATATAAAGATACTTGCCCTTAAAGCTTACACTTTCGGAGAACTGGTTTTTGCCTTTACAACTGTCAGGCCTTAATGGAACATGTATGTGTTTTGAAGATTATGCATCTTTGAAATGCTGAGTCAAGAAGAGAATCCAGGGAGATTTCACTTTTGAGTGTTTTCTCTACCCTTTATGAGCTACCAGAAGTTTTCAGAATTCAAATATAAGTAAAAAGAACTACATTTTAACTGTGTACAAGTGTTGCCTCTTTTCCTTAACTGCTTATTTTCTCCAGATGGGTATTCTACACAATTTGGAAGAAACAGACTGACATCTGAGCATCAAGATTGAGATGATCCTAAATGTACATGCCGCATGGAGCGTATAGGCCTGCCACATGCTGCATATTGGCATCTTGAACCTTTAAATTATATGCTGTAGATTATCCTGAAACTTAGTCATGCTATTAATTGTGAATTCTTTAAATGTTTTTTATTATTATTTTAATTTAAAAGCAAATGGAAAATTGTATATTTTGACGAGCTAGGGTGTTATTTTTGAAAGTCAACTTAAAGATGAATAAGCAGCAAAACTATATAGCTGCTGACTGCACTGAACCTTTAGAATGTGATCCTTTTTATTTTTTTGTAGATCATCACAAACTGGTTGATTAAAAAAGACATCTTTAGCATTTCATCCCTGAAGAGTGGTCCATGGAGTTTTTGTTGTTTTTCTTTTTACAATAGATTTTTCATTTACGGTGCTTTTTAAAAATGGGAGAGGGTTTTTTTGTGGTTTTGGTTTTTTTAAATGAACACTGCAGTGCTTCCATAATAGAAGGGCATAACTAAAAAGAAAAAAATCTTGTGGAAGAATTCCCCAAGTTCTTTGTTGCAACGGGAAGAAAGCCAGTCTTTAGATTTTTATTTACCCTAGTTTCATTCATCATTGCTGTAGTCTCTGCTACAGAAGAATCTTTGGCCTTTTACCTCCTGGATTTTTTTATTTGCTGCCATATTGATTATTTAGATTCTAATATGGATTTGACAGTAGCTTTATACTGAAGCATGAAGATCAAGGCTGGGTTTTCATTCCACCACAGTGCAAGAAATTGAGTGTAATGAGGTTCATGTGGGCATATCCTCTCCCCAGCCTTATGGGAAGCACTAGATTTTTAAAGTAAAAGTTGGCTTAGAGGATGAAGAAATGTGGGTGTGATGTGTTCTATCTTTATGTGCACCTGTACTGAATGTTTTGAAGCAAGTGTGTGCTTCAGTAGCATCAATGATGGTTGTATTGCCACATATTTTGTGAGGCTCTTGCTCAGTTAGATTCACTTGCAGTGTAGAAATCAGTAGAAGCTGGGGTGCCTTGTAGCTCTGTTCTGAAACAAAATGCATTTTTCTTCAGCAGTTTCTCATGCTGTCAGAAGTTATATTTTTGTAAGAGTTGTGACTAAAATATTTGTGCTTAAAAATCCCACTTGAAAAGGAGGTAGGAAGAATATGACCAATATGTGCATTTTTTTACTTTTTCAAGGTAGAATAAAAAGTTCACTATTTCCCTAAACACTCTAATCCTGAACAATGATGATGATGTTTCATTCAACACACATATCAGCATTTTATTAGTTTGATTGGAGAGAGTTGATTTGCCCTGCCAGTATACTGTTCATGAAAGCAAACCATACAAAAGCTGTCCTTTATGTTCTTAAACCATACATAAAGAAAAATTTTACTGCATGCCACATATATAAACTCTTCAAAAAATTCGAGTAGCCTATGCAGAATTCCAGACTGATACTAGAAAATGTGCCAAAATTTGCTTTTTCTTTGGTCTATAATTGGTCTAAAACTGGTAAAATATTTCCATTTTGGATAACAAATAGAAGCATTTTTCAGTCTTACTATTTTAAATTCTCAGTTAATTCTCTGATATACACAGGGCGCAGTTCTTCCATGGCCTACAGCTTGTGAATCACTGAATACTCCCAAAGAACAGAGCTTCTCTCTAAATAGAATAAAGTTTACTGTATTTCTCTGAGTGTTCTAGATCTGTAGACATCCCAGAAAATACTTTGATATTATTATCTATAATCTAGTGGAGACTCTTCATTTATGATCCAGGAATGCAGTCAGTTTGTCTAGCTGCAGATACCCTGTAAACAGGTGTATGTATAACTTTGCAAGGATGAATGTTTCCATTGGTTCTTAATGTGATTATTCATGTAGGTAAAATGAAGCCCACAGGGACAGAGCTCAGAACATCTGTGTTCCTGGGTGAGCTTGGTAGATGTAGAAATCAGTCACAATAGGGGGGTGGTTTGGTTTTAGCAAGGAAACTTGTGAACTAGAAGATGACTTAAATCTGCTCTTTGTACCAAGGCTTGTGCTTCCCTTTGGCATTGCTGCAAAGGGAGCTGCTGGGTTTGCAGGGATGTTCTGTAAAGATTCCCAGAATGACCAGGGGACCTGAATTGCATATTAATAGCTGAGAGGCAGCAGTGCTTGCCAACTTTTCAACGAATAGGGTATGAAGAGCGTCAGAAGAATTATTTTTTTTTCTTTAACTTCTTTTAATGTAGTGTTTTGAAGTGATAGATGCAGTGTAAAGCAATTCAGCAAACACTGAACATTATATTTTTTTAAGTTGCTGAATTGATTCTGAGCAAATATATACACATTGTTAGTCTTTATTTATTTGTTACTGTAGTGTAGATTTTTTTTTAAAAGAAAAACAAGTCTCTGTTAGAATTTTCAAATGCAAACTGCTATAGCTGGTTAGTTTTCCATGTTTAAGGCCAGTTGGGAAATGGCTATGGTTGCTGCACTATGCATGCAAACAGTTCCCAAGACATAGTTAACATCAGAGGTTTCTTAATTATTCTTTGCACTAAATGCTGCTTCCACCTAGAAGTTATTGATTGACAGTAGTTTGTGCAAGGAGAAGGCTGTTGGCATTGTATCTACTGCATCAATGCAGTGCACATGTTAAAATAAAGGTACGCTGTCATTACTTGTGTGTTTGAGTTGTTAAATCCATTGTGGATTCAGTGTTCAAATGGCAGAATTGATGGGTATGATGCTTACCATTGTACCTCCTTTTTCCTTGTTGCATAAAGGTACTTCCTTGTCCTTTTATTGAGTATATTTTCTGTCTCAGATTAATAAATTGTTATTTTCCATGTAATAAACTCTCAGATAAGATACTCTGTAGTATGGAACAGTGCACTGATATTTGTAATGGGGGAATCACTTGAGGCTTCAGTGATACTTGCCTAGAAAGAGTTAATTTTCTGTATAGCATTTTAGATGTGAATTCTTTGGAGGTCTCTAAGCGGAAGTTTGAGGGTTTTTTTGCTAAAGCAGTAAGTTGGCTTTGGGTGACAGTGTGACTCATTGTGTGGCACAGAGAAAAGACAGGCTTAGGAGAAGTCAGTGTGACATTGAGAATGATGGAAACTGACACAGGAGTTTAGGAAACGGAGAAGGCCACGAACAGGACAGGCACATCAAAGAAGTTACTAATCTTACCAAATCACACCCCAGAATAAAGTCATATAATGAAAGAAAAACATTACTTCCAGAAACTATAGAGAGATTTACATGAATTCCAGCTAATTGGAAAAGAGAAGTACTTACATCTGCATTAAGTACAGTGATAGCAGAAGGCTTGCTAGCTGGCAAAAGGAAAGGGGGAAGGCTTGACTTTGAGGGGAAAAAGCCTCACATATAGACTAGGGGCAGAATAAGGAGTAATTTTGGAGTGGCTACATGCATGGTAGGGAAGGATAGATATCTCGGATTTTTATTTCTGCTGTTTGAGAGTTTGAGGTGTTGACAACTTGCTGGAGGGAACAAGGTGAGGGAATGGGTGAGAGGAAGAGAACTCAATTTCTTATTTTAATTGAGGAATAGGAGACTGCAGATGACATTGCCTGTGGGTGATAGGAGAAAGCTGACAAACTTTGCCCACAGAGAGAAGAGTAGCTGGAGTCGTTAGAGATGCCGAGAGAGCAAGTGAGAGAAGTACAAAGTAAGCAACTACTGCAATGATTAATAATAGCATGGAGCAGCTCAGAAGTGCCTTTTTGAAATGTGGAATGCTTTAGGAAGCGAGGAATGTGGAATGGGAACTAGGAGGATGTGAAGAAGTTCATACTGTGGTCATACATTGCAGGGAACTTGAGCATCAGAGGTAGCAGTGGAGAAGGTAGAAGGAAAAGCAAAATAGGAAATTAACTTTGTAACTGGATGTGTCATGAGAAGTATTCGTGTGCAGTGTCAAGAGCAGAAAGGATGCAGAGGCAAGAGGCATTAAGTTGGAAAGGAACTGGGGAAATGAGCCAGGAGGAGGAACCAAGAAAAAGGACAGCACAACAGATGTGGTGCGGGGATTTGGGGAACACATCTGGACATACAAAAAAGTGCCAGTCACACTGCCCGGCCTGTCCTCTGATGGTATTAGATGAAGAAGGAAGAGAAATTGGAAACATCTGGGTTTGTTTTGGTGTTTACTTTTTTTTTAACTGAGTAATAAGTGCAAGATGTCTTCTAAGTATTTTAGAAGGAAAGGAGCTTAACTGCTGGAAATTAAATGAAGACTAAAAGGAAACTTCAGATTAAGGCATGTTTAAGGGTAGACTGATTACTGAAGCAAATAAATACAAACTTCATGAAGTCTAAAGGCAAGGCAGCTGTGGGATTTAACTGTCATGGGACTGTCACTGAGTGTGGAAGGGAGGGAGGAAGGCAGAAGGATACCAGAGGAGTCTCTGCTGTCTTCAGCTCATGGAACTGGAAATACTGATGAGAACTGGCAAATGTATGACAATAACTAAAAAGCACTGCTACAGCCATCTGACTTAAACATGAGAGGATGTTTCATGACTCAGCAATGAATGCACAATATGACACAATGTGCTGTATTGCCTGTGCAGCACCCAAATACAAAAATATTTTATTGGTGTATAGTGGAAGCATTTTAATGCAACTGTTCTTTGTATAGGCACAGAAATGCAGCAATGGAATAAAACAATAGTTTTAGTAGATGGGAATAACGGAGATGAGCGTGTACAGCTCTGTGAAGCCTTTTGTTAGGCTGGTAGCTGCTACGGCTATCTAACACTTCCTTGTTTAGTTAATTTTCAAACGTGATGAGTTTGATTTTTAAAATTACTTTTATTTTATTTCATGCTTTGTCCTAATTCTTCTCTTAAGCTCCTCACTGGAACATCCTGTGAAATTACTTCCTAGTGATTGGCATGTCTTGTAACACTTAGGTGTTTTCAATGATGTTTTATAACCACTAGTTAGTTAATTGGGGTGGAAGGATGACAGGTTTTTTTCAGGAAACAAATTTTTGACAGCTCATTGTTTAAAATCACAATGAAGACTGACAGAATACTTATAGGAACATGCCATGACTTTTCCTTTTAGAAAGGACCAAATACTGTTAGAAATTTTCACCTGTGCCTTGAATTAAAATGTTTCTACTAGAATTGTAAAATTCTTACAGTATATATAACAGTTAAATACTAAGGAAAGGGAAGTTATCTGCTAGCATTTTCTGGAGCTGATTTGCAGACAGTGTGGTGTAAGTTATAGTCTAGATGCACTTAATAGAAGCATGAAGATAACAATTAACCTAACATTACCAACATAAACCATGTCCCTGAGTGCTGTATCTACTCCATGGATGGTGACTCATCTGCTTCCCTGGACAGCCTGTTCAGTGCTTCACAGCACTTTCAGTGAAGAAAATGTTTCTTAACAGCCAGTGTAAACTGCCTGTGGTACTAAGTGGAGCCATTGGCTCTTGTCCTATGGTTTATTACTTGGGAGAAAAGAGTGACCCCACCTTGCAGGTGGTTACAGAGAGCAGTAACATCTCTCCAGTCTTTTTTCAAGGCTAGAGAAACCCTCTTGCCTCAGCTGCTCCTTGTAAGGTTTTTGCTCTAGGGTCCCACAAAGTGAACCCCCAAAGGCCTGTAGAGGCCCCTGAGTTACTCTGTTCATGACTGTCACATCTTCACCCCCTGCTGGAGCATCACCCACCTCTGGATGTGTCTGATGGCTTCTGGGAGATGGCCTTGTGTGCAGAGACTTCTGTTTTTTGCTTTTCTTTCTGCACTGCTCCAAAGTAGAAGTGTTGCCTGTGTCTCCCAGGCAGCTGCAAAGGTCGCTCATGGTGCAGGTAAATGGGCGTCTTTGGCCCAGAGTGGCTGGGGCCTGGTAGCAGTGAAGCTGCAGGAGTGGCTGGGCTAAGAAGTGACAAAATGCTGCATAGTGGAGTTGGGAACAGCCCTGTGGGCAGCAAGGTGAGCATAGGAGGTACTACAGGCATCTGAGGAGAGATTCCCCTCCTGCCCTGGCAGGACTCCAGTGGCCCGTGGGCTTCCCTGCAGCCCTTGGAGGGAACTAGGCTGGAGTGGGGATCCACTTGGCTCTCCACAGGACTTGCACTGGAGCATGTGGCTGTTTCCTGAAGAAACTACAGCACTTCTGGCAGCAGGTTCATCCTGAAGGACTGTGGCCCTCGGGCAGGATCCCACTCTACAGCAAGGTTTGTGGAAGATGGAGCAGCAAGGTAGAGTTGGTGGTAGTGACTGAGCCCAGCTTGGTGATTTGCCCCTCCCAGGGGAGTGGGGCAAGGAAGGGGCAGGAGTGAATTTGAGCCCAAGAAAAAAGATGGGGTGTGAGAGTGTTCAATCTTTGCTGCTCACTTCCCTGCATTTTTAACTGGCAAAACATTGAACCAGTTTGGTAACTGGTAAAATGGTGAGTGGAATGGGAGCTCAGGTGGAAGGAACATCTAGAGCAAAAAGAACTATCTGGTCCAACTTCCTTGCCAACTCAGAGTGACGAAAAGTTAGAGCATGTTGTTACAGGGCATTACCCAAATGCCTCTTAAATGCTGACAGGCTCGAGGCATTCACCACCTCTCTAGGAGGCCTGTAGGATGGATGTTTTTCTTAGGTCTCCCTGGAATACCTTTAACCTTCAAAAAAATAGGTGATACATTAGGTATGACTGGGAAAACAAGAGAGGAATTTAGTGCATTTCTAGGTAAGTAGGGCAAGAGACAACCTCATTAAAACTGAGGAGTCCAAACCATTTTCAGGTTGCTGACTGCTTAGCCTGCAGGCATGAAAATATTAACAACTTTTGAAACTTGTGGAACAATGAAGGAGGTTGTTCTCTGGAGCTAAATCTAAAGAGGCCAACTGCTGCTGAAGCCTTTCTATTGCAGTGTGTGCTTTCAGCCAAGGCGTTGTGCTAGAACTATTTTAAGAGCTTGTTCCCAATACAGACCTAACCCTTAGGTTTGCTGAAGCTAGAAGGTAGAGTCCTTCCTGTCCCCTGTCTCTCTAAACTAATGTTTCTAGAAGTGCTGCACATGCTTATGAGATGTATGGAAATTTAATTAGCTCTAACTTCTCCAAGATAAGTATTTCAGACTTTCTTGACTGTTCAACCCAGTCCCCTCAATGCTACAGCTTATGGAGAGGGTTGCTGTGAAGTCCTTTATTCCAGCAGCTGTGCCATGTGAATAGTCCCAGCTATCTCTGCCCTCTGATTGCTTTGGCCTCACCCTGTGTTGTCCCCTCTGCCATGAGAGGTTCAGGGAGTTCTCCCATGGCCATGTGACAAACCAAGTGGGTTAAAAACACGCAGGCAGAGATGTTAAAGGGAAATGGGAAGCTGATGTTGCTCAGTTGCGCTGCTGAAATGAATGGACGAAAAGGCTGTCTGTGCTTAAAATAGATCTGTCTGACTCCTCATGTGCTGGCAGACCTCAGAGTGAGCAGGAATGGGAACTGGTGGTGGGATTGAGGAGCAAGTCACACCAGGTGTAGAATGTTTAAAGGAAAGGGAGAAACATGGGGAAAATGTATAAAGTGAAGGCTGCAGATCATCATGGTTAGTATTTGCATTAGAAATATGGAGAGGAGTTGTTAAGGGGGCTACCCCTTGTTTTTTTCTTGTTTTTCTCTGACCCTATCTACTGAATTACTTATGAGTCCCTTCTAACTAAAGATATTCTATGGTATTATGATTTCAGTCATCCAGAAGTTTCAAATAATTTGAACTTTTGAGAGCACATAAAAGGTGAGCTAGTAGCCTTGATCTAGGGGGAATTAAAAGCTTTATCTGTGTCTGTCTTCATTTGCTGGTGATGTAGCTTTGTAGGGGGATGTGTTGTTTTTCAGTTTCTTGTTGCCATTCATACCTACAAAACTTTTAAATAAAATTTTATGTCAGCAATTTGGCTGTCCCAGTTGATTTTGGTTACATGGACTGATTTTTTTTCTGTTCTTCTGAGGTTAGATTAAAAATATGAGAATACTACTCAAGTTGTAGATACATTTTCTCACAAGGAATTTGTTTTAAAGAATATGGAGACAGCACCCATTTTGTGCAACATGAGCTTCCTCACTCTTGCCCTTCTTTGCTCTGTTCTTTAAAAAGAAAGAAATGTGAGGCCCATTGTTTAATTTCATTTTTACTACCAGCAAAGTCAGCAATGTGGTTTTAGATACCTTTGCACAAGGAGTGCTGTTATATGCTATCACAAGGGCAAGCCCCTGCTCAGTGAGTTATAGTGGCAGGGTACCTGTGTGCGCCATGGTGAGTTCCTTCATCCAGTAGAAGTGTTTTTCTGTACTCAGCATGTATTATTTGGGAGAGCAGAACAACATGGTCTAGGTCTGGATCATGCTTGTGACCTGCCTTTGCAGCACCTGCTTGGCTGTCTGGGGGCAGTGAGTGAATAGTTTTTCCAGTGAACAGAAATTTGGCCATTTTAAAGCATTTAATTGTGAACAAATGATACTCAAATACATCTGAACTTCAAGCACACTAAAATGCATTTTATGTCATGCTAATCAAAATATATTTGAATAGCTTTAAATATTTTATAGTGCATCAAGATTCATGCAACAATGGATGAGTTTCATTCAGTATTTTATTTAGCTTAAAATTATGTTTTATAGTTGCTTTTATGCCCAGATATGGGGAAGAAAAATATGTGGTTAAAATAAAAGCAGCAAGCTGTAAATGTTTTTATGAAATGAGGTTGAAAGCATTCCATATCTCTCAAGAGCATGTTTTCCAAAGGCAAAGGCTTCAATGCCCCAAGAAAATGTAGTCATGGCATCACAGTAGGAAAGCCTAGACAGGAGTGTGAGTTTATCTGATTGACTCAGAGTGAAGTGAGCTGCATTTTCTTCATTCCTGGTCATGTGTTCTGGTGCTCTGAAAAGTGTGAGTAGTGATGGCAAAGGGAATGAATTCATTTCAGCAACAGTCAGCACCTTGGTGAAAAGTAGGAATATGGCACTGCATTTTTTCAGACTGCCTTTCCAGGGAAAGACTTGGAACCAGAGAAAGTTAGGAAAGGCCTGTGTAAGAGGAGCAGGTCTTAGCCTTTAGGAAGTGTAAGAAAGACCTGTGAGGAAATGGAGGGCTTTCACTATAAACAGTTGATATCATGGGCTATGGGACCACGTTCTGGCTGGCTACAGCACAGCCTGAGATCCTGATGTCTTGTGCCCCTGGCACATGGAAATTCTCATCAAGGTCTTACCAGTGTTCTTCTGTCCCAAGATGCCCTGAACACAGAGGGGGCTGTACCCAGATGTGGAGCTAAGTCAGGTTTGGGAAACCAGTAGGAAATTCTTTTGTCTTAGTCCAGATGTAGTCTGGCTGTGAGTGCTTTCACTCTGTTTTGGGTAGATGGAATATGCTTCTCTAGGCTCTTATTTTCTCTCATTAATTACTGCTTCAAAAGCCATGATACTCCTAGTTTGTTTTTAGAAGTTTACTGCCAGCCTGTAGACTTTTCTTAGGTAAAGCAGATGCTGTGAGTATGTTCTGGCCAATCTGAATTCTGTTGGTAGTCCAAATTGCAAGACACTTATCACATCTATCACTTTTTTATTAAAAGCACAATTGTCATGGAAGTTTTACTTGAGTATTGTTTTAAAGTTGGATAATGAATGTCCCATTTCAGTCAACCAGTTCAACCAAGGAAGAGGCTGATCGTGTTTGCAGCAATTTCAAAGAGCTAGCAACAGAAGCAGCATTAAATTATTAAAAACCTATGCATTTATCAGCATCTTTTAGTGGACTAAGATTCTGTCATTTTATTGGGAAGTGCATATTGAAGAAGTTAAACTTTTTCAGAGGAGCGTGAGCCTTTCTGCAAGTTGTAGAAAAGGATTTAGCTTTGGTCAGCATAATTTTCCTTCCCTTTAAGCAAGCTTAGTCATTACAGTTTTTGTCATTCTTATTAACTTTGCTACACAGCATTGCTAATTTCTTTGCATGGTTATTTAAATGTCTAAGAGTAGCTAGTTAGAGCCATACTGAGGCCCTTTCATCAGTTTCCCTAATCCAGCTACTCGTTCCTAGGTTAGTGAAAATTTATGGGGAGCAATACCATGTAATGATCCAGCTTTTGATCTATAACAAGTAGTTTGGGTATGTTTGATAGTACAGAAATCCTTATTCTGTTCTAAAACCTTGTGTTAATAGTAAAGAAGGCAACAAAGCTTTATTTGAAATAGAGATGTTGGAAACTTAAGGAAAGGGCTATCAGAGACATAGCAATTTGACTTATAAAGATAATTATAGTTGGTGCCTAACTGATTTTTGAGGATTTCTGCAGCTTCAGGGAAAGCAAATGTTTGGTCTAGATGATCCAGTGGGGCCTCATGCTGTGGTTTCAACTTGATCTGACTCTGGTCTCCCCTTTCCAGAGAAATTGCTGACTAAGCACATTTGAACTCTGCTGAGGGGCTGCTGCTGAGCGTTATTAGGTATGTACATAGTTACTGGAGTTGCAGCAAGATGAGGATGAGACAATATCTAGAAATACTTCCACTGAATTAATACACACGAAATCTCACATTGTCAAGGGGCGTTTTATTTAGGACATCATGTTTAATGTGTGATGTTTCTGGCTTTTAGCTGTGTGCAAAGTGAATTTTAATCTCATTTTGAGATGAAGAAAAAGAACTCAGTGGAATAAAATGCTTTGAAATAAAACTAGCCTCAGTAAGACCCTGAGCTGGTTGTAGCAATGCTCTGGAAGAGCAGGATTTGGTTTTTCAGGTTTGCGGGTGGGGTTTTTTACTTGGTTTTCTTGGTTTTTTGGGTTTTTTTGCCAGGCAGATTTCTTCTGAAAACAGAGGTTATGCAGTTGTGCTTTCCCGTCTCTTTATCCCCTCTCTCCCACCCAGCCTTGCGAAGTAATGCTGGACCTTGTCAGCCAACTTCAGTCAAATTTGACAGAGGGGATTTGGGTTCAAAGATATTTATTCTGACAAGTCTTTGCCTGGATGAAAAGGTCTCTTATTTCTGCTACAAGCCCGTGGTTAGGTGCATTTATTGTGCAGAGGGATATGACCCAAAAGCCCCTGTGTGAGAAGAGCTTTCACCAGAGCTTGTGCCTGATGGGACTGCTGAGCTCTACTGCCTTGGGGTTAAAGCACTTGGAGGAGGTTTTGCTTCACTTTTTTTGGTTTCCTACCAAAGTTAGCACAAGCAAGCTCTGAGTAGATAGCAGTGACAGAGTGCCTGTTACCTGCTCAGTGGCACCTCTGTGGAGCGATTGCTCTGCTCCTGGCTGCAGCTGCCTCTGAGCTCTGTTGCTGCCAAAGACAGATTAGTGCTGCTGGAGAGCCAAGTGGGAGAGCAGGCAGAAACCATTGCTTTTGCAGAGGCAGTCATGCTTCTTTGAGAGACAGGAGGTCACAGTGGAGGGATCTCTTGGGCAGATGCTGGAAGCATGGGCTGGTGGCTCTCCTCCTCTTTTAATTTAAAATGCCGGTGAATGCGTGTCTCATTGCACACCTGAAAATTCATCCACGGGACACAAACTCCTTGCTAACCAAGCTTCTTGCTTCCACTCATATAAATAGACTTGGACAACTGTGAGCAAACATCTGGACCAAGCAAAGTAAGTGGGTAAAGCTCTGGTGGAATGATGCAATATTTTAAGGAAACATGAGATATTTGTGTTCTATCTCCCTGCACCTACAGCTGTGGCCACTGGAAAAGTGGCATTTCCCAGCAATTTCTTTTTCAGTGTCTTTACAGCCTATGTACGTAGTTAGATAATATGAAAAAAAGCAAAAATTTGCTCTGAGTTATGCCAGGGTATCTTGTATATTTCTTAATCCCCAACTGAAATGCCTTTCTACAGCCCATGTCAGCATGCACCCTTTGCATCTATGCAGCAGGATGACAGATGGGAAGGATGCCCATGTGATAGCTGTGTGTAAACACTCTCTGATTGTAGTGCGAATGTGGTCTTTAGGAGAAGTAGTGTTTGGTTTAGCTAGAATTTAATGTGCTTCTTGACAAAAAATCGCCGAAAGACCTAAAGCAGTTCCTTCTGCTTGAGAACATATGCATTACTTCATTAAAGTGCTTTTTCAAAAGAAGTAAATAGAAAGCTTGCAATCTTGAGTGGTGTAACTTTAATCATCCCAGATGTTGGGTCTCATAGTCAGTTGCTGTTTGGGTTAGATATGAGCCCCTTTTGGTCAGAGAATGCAATGTTTCCTGCAGCAGGGAAAATTTTTTCTTGAAGTGATGAGAATAGCTTAGTCTACTTGGAATTGAAAAAGAAAAAATTGATTTGGGGTATTAAATGTTGGAGAACAAAGTTTTCTGCTTTGCGGGTTGTTCTCCTTGCAAGTTGCAGTTATAGTTAGTGGAAAAGCTTGCCACCAGCCGTGTTTGGAGCCCTGCAAATCCTGTTGGCTCGGTATTGACTCCTAATTAATGATCCACATTCTCACAGATGCACTGAGGCCTTCTGTGATGTGGCTGTACCAGTGAAAAACAATAGTCATTTATTTCCAGCTGTATTTGTCCCATGAATAAAGGACATGAAGCAGGGCCAGCGTGTGGTTTCTGTTGGCTGCTGTACAGAAATTTGGCAGCTTTTGTAGCCAATGGAGTGTAATTTATAAAATTCAGAGATCTGATGACTGGTCAAGCTGTCTTCAAATGCAACATATTGGGCTTTTCTCGAGTATGCTTTGTGTACGTAAAGCCCAGTTGTGGGCACAACAGCTGCATAGTTCAAAAAACAGTTTAAGGCCCAGGGTGAAACCCTTGAAATGGGTTGGAATACAGCCTTTACTCTGACCCTCACTAATTAATCTCTTTCAATGAAGCCAGCATATACCTCTGTTTCTATGAGGAAGCCACTCAAGCTGTATGTGGTGTCTCTGCTTCCATCAGTGTGATGGTGGCTGTGTTTTGCTTTTACCATGGGCTAAAAATGCTCAACAGTACATCACCAAAGCTGTGATGCTGTGATTGTGGACTGCTTCTGTTAAGCTGTACTTGCACTAAAGTGCATTAGGCACCTCCCAGGTAGGGCAAGTGTTTAATGTGCACCATGAGGACAGTGTCCTCTGAGGCAATGTCTGTAACTCATGTGTTGGTGTAACCTAATATGTTTTACCTGTGTTACATTGGGGTTTACACCTAGAACTGAACTGGGGTTTTTTTCTCTTTGTATAAAAAATATCAGTGATTGTTTTAGTATGTTTTGAAGTTATCTAAATGCTAGAAAGATGAAATATTTTACAGTACTCAGACTGTTCATTGCATGCAGGTTCTTTAAGCAAGCTTGGGCTGACCTCAGTCTGTTTTGCTGTTCCGGACATTCACCAGCACCTATGCAACTGGTTTTGACTGTTCCAGTGAAAACTGGGCAATATGTGTGGTTTTGTTGATCAGTTGACTAATCAAACCTCACTTTGTTGGGCCAAGCTATATGAGCAGAAGTTGACATGATCCTACTGATTTTGGCTCTGAAAAGTGCTCTTGTCTGACTCTGACATAATGGCTGGAAGTGAGAATTGTATCTGCTTGTGGGAGAGCAGGATAACACACACTCGTGTGTGTGTTTGTGGGTGTACATTCATGTGCACACACACACACTCTTATGTTCACAGACAGACCTTTTCTAGAGGCTGGGACACTTGCTGTGGTTCAGCCCAGAGCATGTTCCAGAGGGTGTGCCAGCTCTGGCATGGATAGAATTGTTTGTGCATTGTCTTGGCTTTGTTATAAATGCCAGAGTGATCCCATTGTTTGAGTGGCATCTTGGTCAGATGGAATTCTGAGTGAATGAAGAATGGCTTGGAGCATGTAGCATTAGTTATCACTTTTGTGCCTGCTATGTCTGTTCAGTGTTTTATGAATGTTTAGCAGAGTCTTTGCAGAGCTTCATTAAGTGCCTTATTGGGCTGCAATGGCCAGGAGTGCTGTTAGCAGTTCCAGCAGGAAATGTGGCCATGTATCCTGTACCTGCCAAAGAGCTGCTGGACTTGGGATGAACAAGGCAACCAAATCCTACAACGCTCATCAAACACACGAATTAAATTCTGCAGGCTTCTGTCACAGATCATCAGTATCAGGAACTTACTCACATGTGCCCTGTGCACCTTTTCAAACACAGCCAGAAATCGACCTCTGCAGCTGTTGCCTGCAGCTGTTTAGGTTTAGCTGTAATTTCGTAGTTCTGTACATTCTGGAGAAACCAAGATGGATTATTGACTATAGGCAGGCTCTACATCCAGGGGAAAGGACACTTTATGCTATGCCACAGTGTAAATAAGCCCACAAACCCAAACATGGAAAAGTCATTCTGTTGCTGACAGCTGATTTGTGATTTTTCTTTCCACAATGATTAGGTGCTGCTTGGAGCTGACTCGCCAGAGGACTCCTGTAGTTGGAGCTTGCTGGATTTTGTCGGGGTAGCACCATGTTCCCACAGTCCTCACCTTCTTGTGTTTGGGAGAGGGAAATGAATTGTCCAGCTTCTTCCTGCTCCTTCCCTGTCTTACCTTTCCCTCTTCCCCTGACGCAGATTTCTGAAGAGAAATAATTGGTTGCTGCTTTGTCTATTTAAAGCTGTTCTTAGTTTCTGGCTTGATGTCGTCCTGGAAAGAGATCAGTTGTGATGATGCAGGGTCCCCAGGCAGTGCAAAGGAGAGCTGCTTTATTGCAAAAACCAGGCCTTTTTGAGCAGCTAGCCCGTTATCAGTTTACCTAGTTTCAAGGCACAACAAGCCCAAGTCAACCAACCACTATACACCGTGATGTGGACATGGGGCAGTCACAGCTCTCACATCCCTCATGTCTCTCTACCCCTGTTCAGCTGAGTGGCTCTCCCATAGTTCCCTTCCACTTAGCCTAAGTAGCAGGCCTGAGCCATGAATAAGGGTAACTTGTCCCTTATTTTATAAGGCTTTACCTATATGCAACAAACAATGAAAGTAAAATCCTGCTAGTGAAACACTGATACAGCATGATGTTCAGTACATGCAAGTACTTCTCCAGGGGGAAGAATCTGAAATTTAGAAGTTATGGGGGAACTGAGTAAGCATACAATAATTCAGTGTTGGTTGGGGGGACATAAACTGACAGTATGAATAGGTCTAATAGCTCAGCATTTGTAGTGTTGGGGTTCAGTAGAAAAGCCATGAGGTAACCAACAGCAAATACTTGACAAAAGGTCCTTCTGAGGTCTACTCAGCGCTGGGATCATGGACACAGTGGATTAAGTGTTGAGATCACATGGTGTCCATGCAATTTCTGTCAATACCCTGCCCTTTTGGCAGCCCCTTTAAGATCATAGTGATTTCTGATATGAGGACTCAATTGCACCAACGTCACACAAGTACTTTCCCAAACCAGTGCTGGTAACAGTCTTGTGCTGAGTACTTCTTATAACCAGACATCTGCTCGTACACATAGAGTCATTCACACGAGTGGGAATTTTTATAGTGAGAGGCATGTGGTCCTCCTGGTTCTGCAGCATCATTTCCCTCTCCTGCCTCAGCTGATGGATGTCGAAATCATGGGTTATATGTGGGACAATAGGCAGGTGAAAAGGAGCAAATGTTTTTTTCCTGTTTTGCAGCAAGCAGAGATGAGAATGCCCTCTTGGAACTTCCTGATGAAGAGGGAGAGGAATAAGAACTGTGGGCATTTTGTTTGCAGGACCCCAATGAGGCAGTAGAGTGGGATGAGAAGGGAGGATTTCAGGACCTTCAAACTCTAAGTCTTCTTCTATATAGAGTGGGCTTTCCCTTTATGTGCATGACAACTTGTGTGCAGGTGCTCACATGGAAAAAGGTTTCAGTCTCCAAGCTGATAACTGCCATCACACACATTTTATGACACATGTATGTCTTTCTTCTCTCTCTACTTGTGCAACTTCTTATCAGGATGGTTGGGGGCTGAGATAAAGGCTTTTAAGTCCCCATAAAAGTAACTCAGACACATAAACTGTTTTTGAGAGCACAAGCACGGTGCTGCCTCTCTCTGCATCCTTATGTTTTCTATGAGAGTCTAGCTCTCAAGAAAGCAAGAGCTTCTTAGAGGGCTGAATGTCACACTCAGCTCAGAGAATTCACCCTGAAATGGTTATTTTTTTACTTGATGAATGGAGAAATTCTGCTACATGGAGAGAGGACTATCAAGTCTACTCCACTGAGAAATAAGACTTTTTTTTAATCCCCCACCATCTTAAAGTGCCAAATAGATACTTTTCCACTAAGCTCATAGTAGCACTTGACTTGGAAGCAGAGGATCCTCTCTTAAAATGTGTTGTGTACCAGCGAAGGCTGAAATATCTTGCCTGGAAAAAACCAGACCTAGCTTTTAGAGCAGGACTCTTCTGTAGGTTGGCTGATTATTGCTTTGTGCTGCTTGACTGTGATTTTTGGCACACAGTGTCACATACCAAATTCCCGAAATAAAATGCTACATGATATTCTAAGAGTTCTTAGGAAGCTTTAAAAAGGGATTTGTCTGCTGAGTGGGTACCTCTTCTGAAGCCAAATGATGCAGCAGACATGGTTTAAAAGGAGAAAACTTTAGTCAGCAGATAATTAGTCTTTTAAAATAAGTGCAAGGAGAAAAAAATAAAACCTTCCATCAGACTTGTGTTTGTAGAAGTTGTCAGCAATCCTGCTTTGATTGGAGAGGGTGTGCAGCTCTCTGAATAGTTAAAACATCTGTTCAGCGACGTTGTGAAATGCTCGTGTTCGGAACCCCTGATAAGGGGGACTGCTGAGCACTTGGCTCTTAGAGGCTCTACAGGCAGCAAGGGCTGCACAAACTGTGGCCACTGCTTGCCTTTCCTCCTCCTGGGCAGAGCAAAACACAGGAGACAGCTACTATTTTACATGTGATTTTGCTTTGCGAGGGAGAGAGCAGGAAGTGCCTAGGAAATGGTTCATGACAGAAACCTGGAGTTTTAAATTGGAGAGAGGAGGAGGAGAGCTCATGGGCACAGTTTGCGAACAGTTGAAACACTGACACAGCAGCAGCAGGGGAAAACCAGACTTCTGAGAGAGCAAGCACCTCCCAAGCTACCCCGATGGAAGGAGAGACAGTCCCCGAGGCCAGGGGAGCAGCCAGCAAAACCACTCGGATCGCGCTCGGTGTCTTTGCGAGTGGCACTGTTGTGCTTGGCACCGCTCTTTTCCTGGGTAAGTGAAAGCGTTGGCACTAACCTGGACACAACCTGCCCAGCCTGTCTGCTGGGTGCCAGTGTTTGTGTCTCACGACATCTTTTGGTGAAAATCTAAGTCTCTTTTTCTTTCCCCTCTTTTATATTTATCCTGAAAGGGATATGTGTCAGTAAAGGAGCTCTTGTTGTGGGAATGCTAGAACTGGGAGATGCAATGTGAAACTCATGTAACATTTTTAATGCTGAATTTAAATTTGGATACTCAGTTGAATGTGTTCTGACCAGACTTGGGTTCTTTCACAGGACAGAGAGAAACAGGTGAGATTATGCTGATTACAGATTCACTGGTTGTGAGCGATGTGGAGTAATATTCTCTGTTTCCTGAGAATGAATCTGTGTAGTGCACACATTTTACGGAATCTTTTTGGATTTTCCTTCATTTGGTTTTCATTTAGGGCTTCACTAAAACCCCTGTTTGAAAAGCTTCAATATTGCATATGTGTGCACATTTTTTAGATCTTTTTGTTCTTCTATGATGAATTGCAAAGTTGCCTTTACGAAAGTCGTAAAGAGTGCATCTAGAATGATATTGAAATATTTTTGTCAGATATATAGGCTGTAACTAGACACAACAGGGAAGGAATTAGTTTTTCATCTCCCAGATTTGGAATTACCTGTAGATTGGTTTTGTTAGAATAACACTTGAAAGCATATGCCTACACTTCTGAAATTATGTGTAGAGGTATAAAAATGCCCAGAAACACCAACCAAAGAGGAAACTGTTGTATCCTGTAAGAACTTTGCAGAGTTGGATTCTCTTTTGGAACAATTCAGCCCAACTTTTTGTTTCTTTAGACCAACACAGATTTCCCTAGATTGGTAGAAACCTGCCTCCAAGCATATATTTTGCTTGCCTTCAAGCCTTTATGATCTTGTGATTTTGTTTGGAAGGTCTGCTTTGTTTATAGTCACAAAATAATGTCAGGTTTTCTATAGAATATTTAAAGCACCAGTCTCACTCTTGGTTAGAGTTTTTCTGCTCTGAAGCAATTTCTGCAACATTTGCAGGCCAATAACTTCTATGTTAGTGATCCTATTCAAGTCAACTTTCTATAACCATGAGTGAGTTTGAATCTTCACATTTCTAGATTAAAAAAAAAAAAATTTCATTTAAAGAATGCAGTATAAACACCAGGGAGTAATAATGGAGAGACCTTATTTCTTTTTGCCTTCACTAGATTTGTTTGTTTATTGCTTAGAGCAATAAAAACAATTTACATTTACCACCACAGCTTCTCAGAGATAGAACTGCTTCATCCATAGGCCAGGTGTGAAAATTCAAGCAAATATATTAATTCTTGCAGACAGTTTTCCAAGTGTGCCTGTGGCATGTTCTGTAGGCAGGGATTCATTGTCAAAATTTTCATTGGCATAACTGCTAAGAAAATAAAAATGCTGGCCTTGGGTCAACCAAAATGCTTTTAGGATTTGTTTGGAAATTGTCTGAAATTTTCAACCTAAAGAACCAAGGGAAAAAAGTTAAATTGTTTTGGTTTAACATTTTTTCAATTAGATGTTTCCATGCTTCATTGTGACATGGTTTTGTTTGTAAGTTTGAGCTAAATTTTTTTAAAGTTTTATTGAACTGTAGAAATTGACATAATTTTTTCTGTCCATGTGAAACATTTCAGGCACCTCAAGATGTTCTTTTTTCTTCAGTTTTCATTTAGTCTGCAAAATGTGTTGTTTCTGGTACACTTGAAATCAATTTTCCAGCCAGAGGAGTGAAATGTAGCTTTCTCCTGCTTTCTTCTTCTCATAGTTCCTAAAAGTCTAAGAAGGATGTGGGAGAATCAGGTATTGTTATTCTCTGTTCCCTGCTGGTACTGGCTGTGACCTCACTGTGGCTTCAGTGGGCACCTACCAGGGCAGAGGCTCAGCATTGCTGGGGTCCTGCCTGTGACACCCTGGGAGTGGGGGCTGAGACAGGACAGGAGCCACCTCCTCCTTGGAAGAGGCAGATTGTTCTCCAGTGCCCTTGGGTGAGAAGCCAGGCAGCTTTGAATCTCAATTTGGGAGCCTCTTCTCTGGACTTGGAAGTCCTTTAGGCTTCTCACATCACGGGAGCATTCACATTATTTGCATCTGTACATTTGTATGCCTTTTCTCTTACAGATTTTTTTAAACTTAGTTATGGTGTATATTTGCTTAGCAATCTGGAAACAGGCTTATCAAGGAAGAAGCTAGGACGCTGAGGGTCACAACCGTGGCTCTAAGTAATAATGTCATGATTAGTTATCTGAACAATAAAAAGGCAAGAGAACAAAACTGTGGAAAGTATTTTCTGTCAAAATTAGCTGTTACTTAAAATGTTACTGCCAAATATTTGTTCTAATGATAAAATTGTAAGTTTCCCAGTTGAAATGGTATTTTGCTTTTGTTTATAAGTACCAAAACCACAAGAGCTGCTTTAGATTAAGAATGAAATTATGTCTGGGCTTTTCTCTCCTTTCCCTGCTTTGTTAAGAAAAAAAGTCTAGGAAACATTCAAGACCTGGATAGATTCTAAAGGGCTAAATTCTAATCAGGGAAAAAGGTGAGTTGGGAAGAGTGCAACATTTAATTAAAAGGGACATTATGCATTATTTGTAGTTCATCTTTGTAGTGGCTCAAAATCATATTCTGGAGATCTCCACTTCTCTATTTTCTCCTGTTCTTCAATATTCCAATTACAACCTTTGTATGCCTCAAAGTCTTGTGTATTTCTTGGCTAATTTACAAAGGTGTTTGAGGTGTTGTGTTTCCCTAAATCAAGGCAAGCTTTGGAAAAGCTGTCCAGAAATAGTTTTACATTCTCATTTTCTGAGAAACTTGGATTGAAATCCAGCTATTTCTGTCATTAATTGCCATTAAAACTGTGAGGCTGGAAGAGAGGAAACAGCTTTATATTCAATTCTAGCTTCAGGACTTTTTGTAAAAAAATTTCCTGGGCTGAAATCATATTTCGCATTTTTCTATCATTTTAAAACAACATATAACTACAACAGAAATTGCTTTGTAACTATCAGCATGGTTAAAGCTATGGTACCATAATATATTCCATTGTTGGGTTTTTTCGTTCTGTGTTGTTTGCTTTTTTATTTTTGCCATGGACTGTTATTAAGATAATGGATATAATGAGACATTTCTTTATGCCTACTAAGCACATCTAGTAAGAACTATTTCACCTTGGGATTCTCCCTTCCTAATCCCAAGTATCAATTATCTGCATATTTGCTGCCTGAGAGCAGTGTCTGAAATTAGCAATTCCTGTGCTTAAATTTCAGTGGCAGTTGTAATACATGTTTTTAAAAGATGAGCAAAATTAACTGACATTTTCATAGTTCTACTCAGCAAGGCTTTTGGAAGCAAATGCAATTACAATACTTTTGGGAGACAATTCAGACAGAAACTGGGTTGTGCCTTATAAAGCACAGCTATCCTTGTGCCCACTGCAATCTGCTTTGCTCCAGGCTGGAATAAGGAGACCCTGGGAGTTTCCTGTTGGTGCTGGGTTGTGCTGGGCAGTGCAGTGCTGCAGCGTGTGCCCCGCAGCTCAGGGGAGCTGTGCAAAGCCTGCAGAGGGCGGTGAGACTGCTCCCTGCTGCGTTTCCAACCATGGAAGGTGCAGCCTGCTCTAGTGGCATGTCCCTGCCCATGGCAGAGCATTGGAATTAGAGGATCTTTAAGGTCTCTTGTAACCCAAGCCATTCTATTCTCCTGTGTTTCCAAGCTCTGGAGGATGACAACAGTGCTGAATTGTCCGTGTCATGGTGGTGCTCACTGTCAGTGAGCGGGGCTGAAGTGATGCTGCCCCAGGCACTGTGCAGAGACAGCCCTTGCTCTGTGCTGCCTGTGAGCAGAGAGGGGCAAGGAGAAAATGGGACTGGGAGGGGGAGATTATTTGTACAAGCTGCAGTATTTACATAATATATATTCTAAATATTTACTTAATATACATTCTAAGTGCTCTAAATCAATGCACTCAGAGAAGCATTGGGACCAGAGGCTGCCCTGATATTGGAATGATCGAGTACACAACATTTGGCTGCAGCTGTCAAAATTCATTGCAAATGATCTCATTATGGTTTTCCATTTTGCAGTTAGCCAAGGCCTTATAAAGTTTCATCCGAAGCAACAGTACTGTTTGACTCCAGAATGCATTGAAGCTGGTAAGCAGCAATTTTATCTTCTCAATTATATCATGATTATAGTATGTTAATGAGATATTTATACCATTTAATTTTTTTCCCATTATACATTTACTCAGAAAGCTTAATTAATGAGGGAGAAAGAACGACAACCCCAAACTTTTTAAAAAGTCACTGCTCAAGTTGCTTCTGTTTTGTTTATTTTGTACAATTAAAATTCATGTTTTAATTTGGTTTAATACTGGTCTAACTAGGTTGACTCAAAGTTTCCCATAGGAGCTACTTTTCTTTTCTTTTTTTAATAGGAAACAAAATGCTGAGTGACTAGACCTTCAGGTATATTTTGTTGCTTCCTTTCCAGTTGTCAGAAAACTAGCAAGTGTATTGTTAAGCACAGAGATGCTTTTGTACCAGGTCTGGTGCACATTTCATATGATTTTATATGAAAAGAGGATAGATTCAGACTACTTATATGGAAGAAAATTTTTACGGTGAGGGTGGTGAAACACTGGCACAAGTCACTCAGAGAAGTTGTGGATGCCCCATTCTGGAGGTGTTCCAGGTCAGTTTGGATGAGACTCTGAGCATCCTGGTCTAGTTGATGATGTCCCTGCTCATTGCAGAAGGTTGGACTAGGTGACCTTCAAGGGTTCCTTCCAACCCAAACTATTCTATGATTTTATGATTAGGTACTGAAAAGCTCTGAGTCTTGTGCCTGTCAGACTGATCTCTCTCTTACCACCTCTCTTTCACTGACAATAGTAACTGGTAAGGAAGCAGTCACAAACTGGCGCTGAAAATACAATTCTCTTGTCCAATGTATGGTAGATCAGAATTTGATTTGTTTTCTTGCGCAGTATTGAACTAGAGGTAAACACTGCATAGTTACTGAAATGCTAATCACAATCTACTTAATATGTATCACTACTAAATTCCTCAGGCAATTAATTCTATCATGGCAACAATGGAGAACCTGTCTTCAGGTGTCTGGCTCCAGCAGCTCGTGTTGCTGTAGTTCTAAGTTCAGTCATCGTTGCTGTATGGCACTCAAGAAGATTCATTGCAGATATTTTGTCGATTTCATTTGTTTGTTTGTTTCTCATTAATCATCATTTCTGGACTGTAGCCTTGTGTAATCCTCTATTTAGGAAAAAGTGTTCCACAAAATCTATGTGGTGTCTTTTTTACAGCTGCTGGCATCCTGAGCAAGATAAATCAATCTGTAGATCCATGTGAGAACTTCTATCGATTTGCATGTGATGGCTGGATATATAATAACCCTATTCCTGAAGATATGACCAACTTTGGTGTTTATCCCTGGCTGCGACACAATGTGGACCTCAAACTAAAGGGTAAATAGATAATTTCTAGAAGTATTTGGTTGACTTGTCACTGTAGCTTGTTAATTGGCTGGGTTTGAGATGACCAAAAATCTCCACAGTTCTCTTCACTGGATGACATCCAACAGCCTGACTTGATGTTCTCTTTTAAGTATATTTTTCTTTTTTTTAATTGAAAATCACATTGAGAGATAATGAATTTAACATAAACAGAATTTGGGAGGAAGCATAGAACTGCTGGGGATTCTGGAAATTCTACCAGTTAGGAGTGGAGGGATGAAATGATACTGATTATAGCAAAAGGAAAAGACAAGGGGATTTAACTCTTTCCCTCTTGCAGTAGATGGCTAGACCAGAGTGCAGGAGCTCAGCACATGCATGTAAGAATGTCCCAAACTCAATCATCAGTCCAGGACAGCAGGCTCTCTGTAACAGTGGCCAATAGCAGGAAAGAATAGAATAAGGCCAAACCAGAATGATATTTTCCAGTACTCCAGTACTCACCTAGCCCTTGGCAGAGGCAATTCTCAGGCTTCCGGAGGTGGAGGTTGTTTGGGTGCCAGGTTTCCTTCCCCCTGCCATTCAGGCTGCCACTGAAGTACCTGAGCTATCATCAGTGAAACAGAAAGTTGCTTAAGAATGTGTTTCTGGAGGAAAAAATAGCCCCAGGGTGGAAACGTGTAGGAAGAAAGGTATTTTAATCTGCATGTGACTTGACTTTGGGCTATTCTCTGCAGCAGCGTGGCTACCTCGCCAGGAAGCCCTGCAGACCAGCTGGGGAGAAAGGGTGGTGATTATTGTTAGGTAGGAAAATCTTGCCAGATTCTTATAGTCTTGGCTAGAAGTGAGGCATTCAAAAAAGGGAGACATGCAAGATTTAATATTGTCGGTGGTGTGCTTGAGCTTTACATATTAATTGACATAAGAGCCTGGTTTGAGCTCACCACAGAACAGAGGTCAGTTTTAGAATTTAATGCTTATATATAGCACTTATTTTTCTTTGGATTTTGTGTAGGCACCAAAGCCCTTCTCCAATTGCTTTCTTCAGTCTTATTGTATCCATTTTTCACATCATTAAGTATGTTAAAAGCTTCATTTGGGTTCAGAATATGAATTTTGGTTTTTAGCATAGTACATGGTCTCAAGACTTCTGTTTAAAGTCTGCTGAAGATGTCACAAGGAAAGGAAAAAAATATTGCCAGAGCCTGTTTTAAGTTATGCTTTGCATTCTAATTGTTCTGCTGCCAGAATTGGGCTGTGTTAGATAACTGCACATCTTGCATGAACCATAGCCACAAAGAGGCCAGTCTTAACTGAATATAGAGTAGCAAGCTGTCACTGTCATCCTTAATTTCCTCTTTTTACAGGTCCTAATCATGCTAAGCCAGATTTTTACTTGGTTTTCTTTCTGCAGTTCCTTTAGAAGTTGCTAATATATAGCTAGAAAAAATGCAAGACAAAGAAAGAAACCTCCAAGTGGGAAGTATTTGCTAATGGAAAATAAAGGGAATTTATACAAAATTATTTAATAAGAGGCCCTTGGCATGGACAGGGACAAAAAGATGTGAAATGCTGGTTGGTGTACAGGAGTGTTTTTAGAATAACATGCCATCTCCTCCTTAACTTTTTACTTCATGAACTTTCCAAAATATATTATTTGTAATTAAAAAAAAAAGGAAAAAGGAAAGTGTTGGTAGCTGAAATAATAAGCATAACTTCAGGTTCTAGGTATATTTGTGCTTTCTCTTAGTTATTTCAATATATTAGCTCAATGCTGAGTTATTAATTTGTGTATGACCACAACCTTGCTAGAAGAAGTTTTAGCAAGAGGAAGAATTCATGCATAGAGAAACAGTTATAGGGCTGAATAGACCTTGGAAATTTAATCTCTCCTTTCTCAAGAAGTCTTAGTAGAACTTTGTACCACATGGTAAATATCTCTGTTTCACATTCAGTAGATTAAAAAAGCCTCAGTCTTTAAAGACCTGGTCATTATGCAAGTTCTATGCTCTGAAATACTTATCATATTAAAGAAAACTATTACTCTTAAAGTGATAACATGGCTTGGCCAGAAAGACACATTTTTCATATTTGATTTTCTTTGATGGTATGATATAGATGGAAACATTTATTCAGGCTCTATATTAAAAAATTATGTTACTTAAAAGAAACTGTTTGGGCATCTAATCTGTTTTCTGGTCCCTGAATGTTCTGAGTTTGCTCCTGTTCCTGAGAAAGGGATTCTGGGCAAAACCTGTTACACAGGTTGCACGAGTGTATCTTCAATATTCTGGTAGCTTAATTTTTTTTTGTTCAGGAGCAATTGCTACAGAAGAATATCTTCCAGTAGATAATGGGTAGCAAGTGTAAGAATTAATTTTGTCTTACCAAAAAAAGGTAGTTTTGGCTGTGTAATGCAATGTACTCAGCCCTGCATTAGGTGTTAGTGGGTTTGAGAATGGAGCATTTTTTTTCTATTTCTTTTGGGTTTGATGTTTTGATTTCTGATTTGTTTCTGGTTTCTTTGTTTGGTGGTTTTTTTTGTTTGTTTTTGTTTGTTTGTTTGGTTTGGTTTTTGTTTCTTTTGAGTGTGTGTGCATTTTGGGGGTTTTGCTTCTCTTTTTTTGTGTTTTTTTTGGTGTGTTTTTGAGGGTTTTTGGAGGTTTTTTGAGGCTCACAAAAGCAAACAACTTTACAGGTGTCAGCTTCAAGAAAGGGTAGAACATTTTCTCTGTCAGTGACGGATTTTGGTGCCTTAATAGGGAATTCCAAAGAGAGGAAATGCAGTAGGTCAATGGAAAATAGCTAAGAACTACTGGGTGGTATATACTTTGTCTGCATATCTCTGGTTGATTAAAGGACCAGGATTAGAAACATTAATTTTGGGGTTCTCTAGATATGCAAAACGTGATGTGATAGTTAAAAATACTTTTTTTTTTTTAAGATTTGGGTTTATAATGGGGTAGGAATGTATATATATATATATGTGGTGCTCTCATGGATTTCTCTAGCTGTCTTAAGATGCATTCAAGCTAAAATGATATCTTCATTTCCCCTTTAATTTCTTTTCCATACATTGTTTGAGGGTTGCTTGGGTTTATTTTTCTGTGCACAGACGAATCCAGAAACAACATGTGTAACTCACTTTGATCTCCTGACTATACAAAATAAATAAAGTTCTAGCCTGGAGAAAGTAGTGGTAGGTGTTTCCTTGGATGTGACCTTCAGCAGGATTTCAGGCGTCGTGGAGGAAAGTAAAGGAGATAATTGTAGCGAGCCAAAAATATCTCAAAAGCAGAGGCCTGTGGTTTGGGTTATGACCCAAACCTAGGTAAAGGGACATGTAATATTTAGGTTAAAATTTCTTATAGAACTGTTCCTTATAGAACTTTCCTGGAGAGGACTGAGGTACGACTACTTCCCCTTAACTGTTCCTGGCTGGACCAGATTGTCCCTGACCTGAAGCCAGCCTTTCCTTTTCAGCTACACCACAGGCATGTTATAAAGTGCCTCATGTTGGTTAAGAGCAAGCACTCCTAGTGCCCAAAAGGCCTCTGATGAGGACGTCTTTGGAGTCCTTCAAAATGGAAAGAATCATTTGGGTGTGGCCTGTGTTGTGTGAACAGAAGCAATCTCAAACTGCAACAGCTTCAGCCTTATGTCAGGTCAAGTTAACAGTAACTCCATGAGTTATTAAATGTTTTTCCACTTACCATAATATTTCCTACAAAGCTGTTTGTGTTCCTGATGAATTTTTCCATGTTGATTTGATGATCTCCATTAAGGTTTTAGGAGTGCTTTTGTCTCATCACTGAAAAGCAAGTGGCTTTTTGTGAACAGTTCAGAGCTGGAGCTCTGAGGCACGTAATTCAGTGCTTATTACCTGTGGTGGGTGTTGGTGGTGGACCCAGAAGCTTCTTTTCCTTTCTCTGAAGTACAATAGTATACAGCTGGCTTATTTTTTTATTCCTCTGAGTGACCATGCAGGAAGCAATAAATTAGAATAAAAACAAGAAAACAAAACTCCACAAACATTCTTAAATCTCAGCACAGCAAAGGAGCTGACTTAAATTACATTAATCATTTGTGAACTTGTCTTCCAGACCTTTTAAATTTAATTTATTACTGTGGAAACCAGTTTACAAATTAAGTCTCCGTACTGTTCCTGGTCCAGTGAGACACCTACTTCAGGCTGATTTGCTGTGCTAAGCTTTGTAGTGTGGCTGTTTTCTGAATGTCAGTCAGTTTGAAATGAGGAATTTCCAATGTGGTAAACAGAAAGAAATGGAGGCCTTTTAGGAGGATATGGTGTGTGGGTTTCTGAAGAACATGAGACAGACAGCAAACAAAATATCTTGGCAGCATAGGCAACTTTTCCCAAGATAATCTGCAATGATTTCCTTTGGAAAAGAAATTATTTATAAGTAAAACCAGTAAGTAAAAATATCTCTTTGGAAATTTAGGCTGTTTGACTATGGGATATCCTTTCAGATCAATCCCAGGAGTTGGGGTTGAGCAGTTGCTGTTGCTGTTGAGTGGTTGCTGTCCCGCACAGAGCACCCTGTGCTACAGGGCTCTTTTAGGGCTGGGCTTTTTCTCCCACCATTCAACTGTTGCTCACCTGGGATAGTTTGGATGTGTCCCATGAAATCTGTAATGAAGCTGCTGACACTCATCCCCAGGTTTCTGTATTAGTTGACCTGTCTCTTGTGATTTGTTTCCTTCAAAGTTATTAGACCTTTTTGTGAGCTGTCCCAAGTATGAGGAAGAATACCAGCAGTAATTAAAATAAAAGAGGATATTTATGGTTTTGCCTCCAATATATTGCTGGGTAACTACTCTTGAATAACAAGAAAGCAGAAAAAAAGCCATAGTCCTTCATGCTGTATTGCTTGTTCTTTTCTGCAATAAATGGATCTCTTTTCAATGGTATGGACACTTTTTTCAGTGGTCCAAATCTTTCCTATAGGGGCTTATTTATCTGAATGTACGAAAAAACATAAGTGGCACAAGTCAGGTAAATCTCTCCCAGCAAGAAGTTAGCAGCTTTTTGGTGAAATGAAATACCTAAGTCAAACATGGAGAAGCCAGGACTTTTTCCAGGCTTTGTGGCTGCTTAGGATGAAAACTGTGTTTGTGATGGGTGATTTTGGGAAACCATGAGTACAGAGAGGAGACAATTTTGGTTCCTAAATGAGGTTTGAAGGCAGCATAGTAACTGAGCCGCAGGATTCCCACAGCATCTCCCTGGTTCGGAGACTAGAATGGCAAACTCCTCTGAGCCCTCAGCTAGAACCAAAGCAGGGCATGCTGCTCACTCCTGTTCCACATGTGGCACGTATTTCCCCTAAATTTACAGTGAACCTGAGTGTGGTGTATATCATTCATACTTGCAGATACTGAATTTCAAAATTTTTGATGGCTGTGTTTGGGTGGGTAATTTTATGGAATGAGGATTGATGCTTTGGAAGGCATAGCAATCCATGACATTTGATTCTCTTTTTTGACAAAAAAAAAATTCACAAGTACATGTTGGAAGTATTATTGTAATGAAGTAAATGTAATGCTGCCATTTAGTATGCAGCTCCACCAATATTGATTGGGAAATTTGCAATCTTCTGGTGTAAATGTGGTTTAAAGTCTTTTGTCTAACATTATAATGACATGTGTTATCCCCTAAAGCATAATACTGAGAGGCCAGAGGGGTAGGGCAGGGAACAGGGCAAACTCTTTCTACTCAAAAGAGTAAGATTTATTATAGAAATTAAATTTATGAACAGAGGCTCTCACCTCCTTATAAAACGATTTTTGGTTTGGTCACAGTGTGTGTATAGTTATGTTGACTTTTGGAGGAACTCACATGACGGGCTTATCTTTTGATATACAAACTCAGAGAATTTACACAATGCTGAAACTGTAAACAAACAACATTTCCGTTTCGGAAATGTGCTGTGTGTTAGGGCACAGAACAGCATTAGGAAGCATTTATGTAAGCACAGCTGTGTGAATGCTATTTCCATGAGAACTTCCATATTGCTAAAATGGATATTCAAGGAAAGAATTCAGGGATTTCTTTTCAAGGGGGAACCCTAGAATGTCAGTATATTAGTTGGGTTTATTTGTCTAAGTACAGAAGCCTTTAATGAAATTGGTATTTTGGAATATTTGTTTGTTTTACCTGGTTTATGTTCCTTGGGAACTAGAACCTATACAAATTGATTAATTACTAGATTGTCATGAATTCTTGTGGAAATGCATATTCATATTAATTACATCCACGTGAGTGCAAAATTAATTCATAATGATTTAAATGTTCCATTGGAATGTCAGAAGAATTAATAATGAGGAGCTGTTATTTTCAAGAGTCACTGCTCCATCCATGGTGAGATGAGTGCTGCCATCAAGAAATTGGCTGATGGACATTAATTGCATCAAATAAAAAAGATGGTTTCCTGAATTGATAGCTGGTGACTTGATCATGATTAAATACCTTTAAAGAAATCCAACAAAACAAAACCCCAAAACAAACAAAAACCCTGACCAACCCCCCAAAAACCAAAACAATGAAAAAAAGCAAACAAACTAATTTCCCCCCACCAACCAACCAACCCATCGTCTCCCCTCAGGTCACAAAATAAAACAAGGAAAGGAGGGAGTCACAGTTTATCAGAACAAGGCAGACCTAGATTAAGGCATGAGCTCCACAAGGACCATGCTGAGGAATGAACTTACAGAGCTGCAGAAGACACTGGCAGTTTTATTAAAGAAAAAAAAAAAAACCAAACTGGTTACTGGTTTGAAAATATGGAAACTCTTATATTTAATATCTAAGGCATATCTGAGGCTATGTAAGCCAACACAAGGCCTTCCAAAAGTGACTAATGGCCCAGTCCATTGACATCCTGGGTGGTTCTGTCTTCCAAGGAAGTGAGAATATATAATACAGCAGGTGTAGGGCAGTCTGAGAGGAGTCTAGTGCTCTGCATTGTTCATATTCCTGTGTGAATAAGGTGTTTGCCATTATGAAATGTGCTTTGAGTGATTATTTCAATCACTTATGTACTCCATTAAGATGATTCTGGTGATCTGATTATTAACAATGGGGAACTGAGAGAAAAAAGGTAAGAAAGTAGTAGAAGGCTGGTTAAGAAGGGAATGCAAAAGACATGAAAGTGGAAATGAAGTATGATTTGGAATAATTTTAAAAGTGCATTATAAGCACCAGAAAGGTGTATTGATTTGCTATTTTATTTTACTTTAGAGACTAAAAGCAAAAAGCTTTGATTAGGCAAGGATACTTTTGAGGATAAAGATTTTTTTGCAAGCCTTCGATGCTAGTTTGTTCTTCCATATGTATATTTAGGGAACAGTAGAGAAATCTGGACTATAATTAATCAGAAACTCAAAATAGGTATTTGTAAAATGCAATGAAATTTATTTTGTACTGCATTAGGCTTGGACGCTTCTCTTCCTGTGCTCTTAAAGTGAGAATTGTTTACAGCCACCAACACACAAAGAAGAGGAAGAAGGGCCTTAATGTCAGTAACAATTTAGCAATTATTTAATTTATTTATGGTGGTGAGAAAATTTTTCATCGCTTTTCTTGCTTGTTTATTTGTGAGGGAGTAAAATTTTATCTTTAGATTGTGTATTTTCGTATTTTCGACTTTTGGAAACAAATTTTTATTTGAAAACCAATCATTTGCAGTTCAAAGTGTCTGGTGGGGAAAAGGACTCCAGACTTCACGTCAGATTGTGCATAAGATACGTGAACTAGCAAGAAGCCCTGCAGAGCAGAAGCAGAGCAATTAGCAGAACTAATAGTTTACAAAAAAGAAATAAATTTAGGTTAGCTCATATTTTAGGGAAACCTCAGAAACCAAATATTGCTATCAATTGCTACTAGAGGAAAGAAGTGATTTTGCACTCTTAAGTTGCTTATCTGGAGACATTCTCAGCAGAACTTGTGTTTTAAAGGCATAAAGAAATTTAATGAGGCTTTGAAATTATGTATTTGAGGTTGGGGTGCACTGGTGTCAGATGAGAACTGTAAGTAGTCATCTGCACATCCACTGAGATTTGTCTCTGTGGTCTTTTCCTGGCAGGCTGGATCTTGCTTTGCTCTTCTTCCAAGGCTTCCAGATGCAAAACAATTCTGAAATGGAAGCTGGGCAGGTGCATTCGTGTGGGAGTTTGACCTGTGCTATTAACCTGCTAAGAGGGATAAAGTTGTACTGAAACATTAAATGTTGTGTCCTACAGCAGATCAGCAGATGTCCATGTCTTTTTCAGAAGAGTGCTCTGAGAGAACAGGTTTAACTCTAAGAATAATCTTGGCTTGATGATATTTGTCTTGTTCCCAAGAAATATGTTCAGCTTGAAATATCAATCAAGTCTATCACTTCCTTTTAGAACATATATACATACATACATACACATATATATATATAGAATATTCTTCACTCTCCCATAGCGACCCCATTCCAGCTATAAGTTCCTTTTCCAAACTGATGAGAATAAAAATATATGTATCAGATTTTCTTCTTTGCCTATTTTGCAGCCTGGAATGTTGCGGTCTAATTAAATTCTGATTTTCATGTATCAGGACAGGAATATTACCATTAGTAATGATCTCAGCAGTCTTGTGTATACTTTTATATGCTGTGGCCAATGCTTTTATTTTGGGGTAGAACATTGTGTCCCTTGTAGGCACAATGAAACTTACCACTGCCAGCTCTCCTTCACTTTGGACTCTGAAAAGGAGGAACTGGAAACCAGATACCCTAAATGAATGTCAGCTGGCCCCAAACCATTCTGAAATGATCACTCTTGGAACGTGTAAGCTCATGTTGCTTCAGACTGTACATTTGTCTAGCTGTGATGTCTGTAATAGCAGAGTGGTTTTAAAGTTTTTTGTGTGCCCGTTGGCATCCTGGCCAAATCTTAGCTCTGTGAACCATACTGACCTTGGCTTCTGAAATCCAGTGTGCTGAGAGTTCAAAGAGAGGACGATGCCTTCATGCTACAGTTGCTTGTGTGCTAAACAACCCCAGGGGCACAGGTGCAGTTGGATACTTGGGGTTTAGAGGTTACTTTTCAGGAACTCTTTTGCTATACCTCTTAATCATGAAGAAAATATGGGAATTAAGTTAGACATTTTTAAGGAGGACTAGATCAATGATAATTATCTTACAGTTTAGAGACCTCAAGGAGTGACATTCTGCACACATGTGTTGTGTGTTTGGTTTGGTTGCTGAACTCCAACTAAGGTTTGAGAATGTTTTTCTCTACATTTAAGAGGTAATTCCTCATAGAACATCCTTAAAAAATCTGCTGCTGGCATCAGAGGATCATCTGCAATTTTCCAAAAGATAAGTTGGGTTTTGTTTATTCACAGAGGTAGCACATAATAGTGCTAACTTAGGGAGGAAACAAAGGTTGTCACTGATAGCTGGAGATGGGAACAGCTCTTTTAATTATTCTTCTCATCAGTTAAGAAACTCAGTTCTTATAGCTGTAGAGCACAGTGAGGGCAGGGTGACTAGCAGAGTCTTTATTGCTCAAGTATTGAAAGAGAAATTCTCTGCCATTGGGCGTTTACAAATAAACCTGCTGAATGTGTAGGCCCTTGGGCTGCTTTCTGAGTCTGATCCCAAAAAGAGTGCATTATGAGCTGCTGTCAGTTTAGTACTGAGCATCATCTGGGCAATGCCAAGCAGCTCCCACCGTCTCTGAAATGGAAGGGGCTGAGAGGCGTTCTTCATCTCCAAAGGATCAAGCTCTCTGAGTGTGTGGATCAAGTTTAGAAAGCTTCATGCTCAAAGAGGAGCACTATTCCAATCACTAGGACTCTGACACGAGTTAGATAAGGAGCAGTCTGTGGCTCACTTTCTTTATCTGCAACAATGGATAATGGCTGTGTCTCCTTGCTCTGTCATGCCTAAGAGTGCTTTGAGATCTGTATCCTAAATGTACAGAGTGCAATTGCAGGAGTAACCACTAGATTATTTCCTATGACCTTCTTTGTGTCACAGACAATTGCATTACCCATGTAATGCAGCTCGGTGGCTTGCACTGGGATAAAACATAATTGTCTGTGGGGTAAAGTTTATCTCCCAAAAAAGCATGAAGTCTTGAAAATATTGAGGGGCAGAGAAGCCACTATCTGCTCTGGTTGCTGGTTCCAGTGCTTCAGCACTGTCACTGCTAAATTTGTCTTCATCGTTCGACCACTGGCTTTGTGCCTTTTTTTCATAGACTAAAGACCTCCCTAGCACCAGCATTTTCTAAAGGTGTTTTGATACTGTGATCCCATCACCCTTTCACATCTCTTGTGAGAAAAATCATGTTGCCTCATTGGATGCTTTTTTTCTCCCTCCCTTCTATTTCTCAAGCCACATCCTCCAAAGAAAAAACCCAATTGGTTTGATATTTTTTTGCCCTTTGTCCAACTGTCCAACATTGTTTTTACAATTCAGACAGCTGAAGGGCAGGCTGTGTTCCAATCTGTCTCACCAGCCTGTGTATACACTAAGATCATCTCCCCACTTTGATACTTCTCTGGTTTTGCAATCCAAGACTCCTGTCTGTTCTAGCATTGTCCTGGGAGTTCATACTGCGTTATTTGTCTGCTTCTAGCTTTTCACTCCTCCAGGGTTACAACTTTCCAGGAAATGGGATGTCTCTTGGGATTCTTGTATAATTTTTGTTTTGTTTACAGTCCAAGCATATTCCCTGGGGGATGTTTGCACATGGAGTTGTTTTTCTTCAAGATACAAAGCATTATAATATATTTCAGATCATTGTCAGATATCACTTTGCAAACACTTGAGCTTGCATTTTCCACACAGAGCAGATGTTTGTAAAAGGATAAGGACAAAAACTAATGGAAAAAATGCTACTGTATTTACTAACACAATGATTTCTCTATATCTAAGGTTGTAAACTGCAGAGAAAACTTCTATTTTTCTCACTAGAATAGGAAATAAGTCTCATTAATAACATAGTATTTCTCAGCATTTCAACACAACAATATATATAGAAAACTGTCTGATAGGATACAGTATATGTACAATCTGATCAGGACACTGATAAATTGAACCAGTATTTCTAATCTGAATAAATGGCATGCATGTTTCTTTTCTCTACAACTCTGGCTTTACAATCCTTTTTCATGCAGTCCAAGTCAGAAGAAGGAAAGGTACGGGATTTCTTGGTGCCATAAATATAATATGGAGGTTGAAAACCAAAGTAAAGCTGTGCAAGACAGTGGGCTGGAAAATCAACAAGGGCTGGAAATGGAAAGTAAGATTAAAGGTGACACTCAGCCACAAGACTATCCTTAGCAGCTTTAGAATAGTATGCAGTTAAATAAACACACATGCAAAGCTTACTTTGTAATGTGCCTTGCTCTCACTTTTAACAGCAGATGATTGCTATTTACTCGAGGGTAGTGAACCACAGGAAGCTGGCCTTTTTTAGCCCTCTTGCCCTGAAAAAGAACTATGTGAAGGCAACTCAATATAAACTCTCTGCCTTCCCTTCCCAGCTCCCCACCCCCAGCTGTGCCTTTTTTTTCCTTGACTGTATATCTGAGCATCTCAAGTTCAGACAAATGAAGATCACTCCCAGCTATGGAGTGGTTTTTTGCTGGTGATGCTGAGTCTTTGTGTTTTATATGAGAGTCGGGGAGTGCAATGATGCAAACCTACCTGATCTGGGGTGACAGAAGTTCAAGAACCTTGGCTGAAATGGGAACTTCTGCACCTTCATCTCCTTCATACAAGAAAGTGAATTATGAAGTCATTTGCAGCCTCAGGAAGTTTAGGATATTGTGAACACCTTTAGCCAATTTCTGACTGTGCAAGTGGCACTTGCACTACAAGACTGTAGCTGCTTAATGAGATATGTTATTACAGCACTGTGGAATGCAATTGTTAATGGGTGTTGACACTTGCCATAACTAAGTTTTATGTGAAGGGAAACATAAATCTTTCATTTGGGCATCTTGTACATATGGAGACACGAACAATGAGGTGCTGAGATCAATGATAGAGGACAAGATCTTTTTTCATCCCAAAGAGAATGGCTTTGGAAATAATTTAAAAGTAAAGAAAGTGAAATATGTAAATGAAAAAGAGCTGTTTTGCTGAAAAAAGAAATCAAACACATACTTGATATTTGGCTAAGGAAATGGGATCCAAACTGTATATTTAGCTGGTTTAAGCTATGCTAGTTCACTTTGTTTGTCCTGGTGATTTTTGGTTATGATATTCTGCTTTGCAGGCAGGCTAGTGGTATAACTTGGTAGCAGTAATAAATTGTTAAATTTTGGTTGATGTTAATAACCATTCTCTGCTTTTTCAGATGCCTGGAAACCAGCTTAGATTGTGGTTTCTTTTTAACCTCTGCAGATTTTGTTGGACTGGTGTGTATTTCCTCATCCGATCAAAGCTATTCCTAAAAATTCTTTTTTAGAGGTAAAAAAATAGTGTCCTAAAATGGAAGATTGCTTTAAGGAATTAGAACTTTTAGTTTGAAACAAGAAAACAGCAAGCAAGCAAGCAAGACAGCTCCAAGAACAAGCTCAATGTCCTTTTCAGTGCTAAGTGAGTTGTTTTAGTCAAAATGTTGGTAGCCCTGGTCTCCCTAACTAGGTCAAAGTTTAAGGGAACTATGCTTAAGGAAAGCCTATCAGACTGAACTTCTCAGTGGATTTGTGTGAATACACACAATTCCTTAGTGAGATGTGAGAGTTGGAGCTTGGAAAGACAAAGTGAAAAACTAAACAGCAAATCTGTTATGAATTGCAACATTAACTGATCTTTGGTGGTCCTTCTCTTCCTATCCCTTGAAAGGCGACATGCTTACATTTTGGTGTCAAAACAGAAAATATCTGAAGCTATTACAGTTTTTTTTAAAGTGGAAAGACAATTCTCCCAGACAGCCATAGTTCAGGTGGATTTTTTCATATGGGCTGAATTTGCTCTCTGTGTGTCACTGGCTGGCATTTCCCTTACTGCAGGTGAGAGCCTGAAATCCATGTCGTGTGTCAGGAGGTGAAGCACTGCTCAGAGAGTGTGGGATGCCCCGGGGCAGGTTTGTTCAGCTTGCAGAGCCCTGGGAGGGCAGACTGAGCTCTACCCTCCCGAAGGCTGCCTGTAGAGAGCAGTGTGCATCGACCCGCACGAACAGATGTGCTCTGTACGGAGTGGGTTTGTCAGAGCCCGCAGCTGTGGCCAGGCTGCTCACAGGACCCAATATTGCTAATTTAGAGAGCTTGATGGGCCTACATTGATTTCAATCACAGTAGTGACTTTCTTTCCATGAATAAGCAACCTCTAGACAGACTAATTGATTACATACATCTTTGATCAGTATGCTGTGCTTCTTGCCTTTTCTTGCTATTCTTGCCTTTCCTTGCTATTCATCTTTAAGAATTTAAGTACTCAAGGACACGTAAAATCCATACGTATTTGTGAGCTAAATTTCTAAATCCTGTATTTGGATTTTATACTAGCTAATGTAGAAATCTTGTGGATGTGAGCAGTGCTCCAGGTTTGAGCTTCTAAATCTTTCTGAAAATCTGAGGTTAAGGCTGGGAAACCTCCACAGCCTAAAGACCATCCATGGATCGCACTCCCTATTTCAATGTCCACAGGATTCAAGCATCTTATTAAGTCTTTGATATTTGATCACTGGATTTTATGTTATCAGAACTGAGAATTGTCTTCATAAGAGAATTCTGAGCAAGTTGGCAACATCTACCCCACCTCACTCTTTGCAGTAGTGAGGTGGAGTAGATGTCACATTAATGAGATGAGAAAACACCAGGTCTGATTTTAACACAATTTGTTGCAGTTGTATCTCTAGAGTTGATTTTATTGGCTCTTATAAACTGTTTCTCTCTTGAGCTTTAGCCATTAGATTTTAATAGCTTCAAAATTTCATGGTTGTACAGCTCACTGGCAAAGACAGAAATTATTGTAATGGCTTTAATGGAAGGGTAGTTTTTCATTCTTTAGTTTTATGGAGGATTCATTTAAAATTTCTTTCAAAATACCGTTTTAAAAATGAACAGGTCTGATTATGCTGCTACGAATTGTACACACTGAATATATATATTGATGATTGACATTATATTGTATTTATCAAATTGGGAAATATTTGAGGGTTTGAAACCAAAGCTATCCTCTCCAGAAATATTTTTATGGAAAAATCTTATTCATAACTAAAAGGGAATAATCTCATTAAATCTCTTAAGGGTCTAAGGAAAAGAATTGGGCAATGGAGTTTTTTGTTTGTTTATTCAAGGAGAGAAGGGGCTGGAGGGAGAGAAAAGTGGCATTTGCTCATCACTATGGGATTCTTTGAGTAATAAAGTAATAAACAGTTTGACATCTGCATTATGATCCCCTGAGTGCTCACATGAGCTCAGGTGGGGAATATCTAAGAGGTGCAGCACGGCTGGTTCCTCAGGGTGCTATGGAAATTTTGGGAAATAAGCACTGCCTCAAGCAGTGAGCTCCTAATGCTGAGAGAAGCTGTGCAAACCCAGGCTGCTCTCAGCTGAAGAACCAAGCAGTCACCCCCACCTTTTGCCCCTCAGGGGAGGAGGCATTGCAGGGTGGGCTCTGGCAAGCTGCTGGAAAGAGCAGGGCTGGAGAGTGAGCAGCTGCCACTGTTTGCAGGAGAGGGCTGCTTTTGGATGGCAGTACCACCACCTCTTCTGTACTCTGCATGTCCCCTACCAGTCCTGGCAGAGGAATAACATTGCATTGACCCCAATCCAGCTCTGTGTGGGAGCTGTTTGGTCTTGCCATGTCTGGTGTTAGGGAGTCTCAGTGGTTCTCTGTCTCTGGGCCTCTGGGACTCTTGTGTTGCACTTTGTTCCCCCTTTTGTGTGGGGCATGCTTCTCAGCACACCTGCATTCTGCTCATTTGAACCCAGAGCCCTGGCTGGTACTTCGGTGTAGGGAAGGGAGTCTTGAATTTTTCAAGGCTTTTTAGCTCTGTCTGAGCACACAACAGGAGGGACTTGATACCAGCAAAGCCACTCCTTCCACTGATCCCAGTAACAGTAAGGTTACTGGTTACAGGTAACTCTTCAGCCAAGAGTTACCTGCTTCTCTTGGCTGTGGAAGTGCTTGTGCTGAGCTGACAGATCTCTCTGAAGCTCAGCTGCCTCTGCATTTAGCCACAGTACTTTGTACCTGCAGCTGCATTGTGGCTGATTTACAGCTTGCTCCTGGGATCCTGTAACCTTCTCCGTTAGGTCCTGATTTCATAATGCACCAGCACCAGAAGCTGAGCCACTTGAAAAAACTCCTGACTCCCTGCTCTGTGTGTTGGTTCCCACCCTCACTCCATGACTGCCTGTCACCTCAGTTTGCTGAGGGTAGCTGATTGTGAGGATGAGTAATAAGCTGCATCTGTCATTTGGCTTTAGATCAGTTCTCTGTAAAATAAATAAAAAAAAAAATCCTTCTCTGTTGGGGATTGAAAAAGGTGTAATTATGTCTGTGCTGCTACTTAAGGAAGTACACATGGAACCTCATACTTAATTAAATAAATCCTATGATTAAACCAAATGCTGAAACAGGTGAGCAGTGTCTACATTTTCCAAAGTATTGAAAAAAAATTATTTGTTTTTTCAGCATTGCTAGAGAAACCCATCAGCAAAAGACGAGACAGTGAAGCTGTACAGAAGGCCAAGATCCTTTATGCATCCTGCATGAATGAGGGTAAGTAGGTTGATTTGAGGAGGGTATAGATGCATTCCCTGCATTTATAAAGGCAGGCTTTTTGTCTCTGCAGAGCTCTGTGAAGCTCTGTGCAGATGCATGGATTTTGTGGATATGGATTCAGCTGGGGTTGAGGGTCTTTTACACATCTGAAGCTGTGAATTGAGACTGAGGTACACTCAGGCACAAGTCAGTTTTAGAGAAACCTCTGCTTGTCAGAACTGTGAAGAGATATTTATCTGTGCAAAAGGATGTTAAACTGTGCCCCAGGGTTGTGGGGTTAGTGCCTGGGGTTATTAAATCAGAGGAACCCTCTGATGAAATTCTCATACTGATCATTTCAAGAGCCTGTCACTCATCACCTTCTACATTTCTCTAAATCTGTTTAATCAAAACACTACCCCAGGGCTGGGTATAGACAGCCCTGGACTCTTTAGCTTTGGTATCTGCATGTCAAGCAAATTAGCTATGTTTGCAAAGTGCTTTTCCTCGGCTTGTAAATGCTGCTGTAAGGTAATGTTCACTAATTCAGGACACATCACTACTCTTAGGTAGCTGCATAGGTGAAAGAAGGCTTGGAAGTCCCCTTTGTCCTTCTGATTCTTTTTGGATTTATGTCCTGCACAGTTTTCTTCCAGCATGGCCTGTCTGACTGCCAGCAAGTGAGACAGCCTGCTCTGCAGCCTTGGTGCCCAGATATTGCCCCTCTAGATTCGATTATGAGCAATAACCCCTCTCTCCAAAAACAGTGAAATTTCTATGCTTGTTCCTAAGCAAGGAGTGTTTTTTTTTAAATTTATCTAGTTCCAGCCTTTGCCTTTTTAAAAAGCCACTGACTTGCCCTTCTTATTCTTGATACAGATAAACAGGATTGGACTTCTATGCTACTGTGCTCACAGGCAGAGCAGAGGCTTTGAGTTTCAGCTGTTGTGATTGCCTTGCCTGGAAATCAATCGATGCCAATAAATCTTTGTCTTGTGTGGCTGCTGTTGGACTTGAATTGTCTGGAATGTAATTGTTGTCACACTTTGACATTTCAGATAAAATTGAAAAAGCCGATGTGAAACCCCTGTTAAGTATACTGAAGCATTCGCCTTTCCGCTGGCCTGTGTTGGAATCCAATATTGGACCTGAGGGGCTGTGGTCAGAAAGGAGGTTCAGCTTAGTCCAAGCCTTGGCAACTCTTCGTGGCCAATACAGCAGCTCTGTCTTCATCCGTCTGTACGTGGCTGCTGATGACAAGGTCTCCAATCGCTATATTCTGAAGGTACAGTACAGCATTTCCAGTAGGTTACTTTGCAAGGTGTTCCATGGTCTCCTTCTTTAAAACATGTTTACGTACCAAATGTTTACATTTGAGTGTTGTTGTTATTATCTACTGGCTTACAGATGTATATAGATGCATGCTTATGGGAATGTAGAAGCCACTAGCAACCATGTGCTATTGAAAAGTCTTTCTGTACGGGTTTCTTCTCTCAAATGGAAAAAAACATAAAAATGTCCCAGTAGACCAATAGCCAGGGTCTGTGTGCATGAGAACAAGAACTCAATATCTTATTCTGTGTGCTGCTTGTGACTCATCGGTTGCATGAAGAAGGCTTTTTGTCTGTGAGGATGAAAAATGGTCCATCAGTAGCAGATATTCTGAAATTGAGTTGTTTTTCTTGAGATGGAAACACTTAATCTGGTGCTTATACAGCACCTTACAACACAGATTTATCCCAAGTGCTTTTAAACATGAAATAAGAGAATTCACCTTTTTCCTGAAATGCTATTTTTTTAGACCAAAACATTGCCAATTTGTTAACAGTGCATGGCATTACATAACAGTTTAGTAATAAAAAGACTCAAGAAATGTTGCCTCCCTGTAGTTTGACAAAACTCCAGATAAAATTGTATAACTGTGGCAAGACTGAGTGCCTGGGCCAAATGCATTGTTGTTTAAGAACTTTAGATGAGTAGCCGGAGCAGACCCTCCCTCCATGGCTACAAGAAAATAGTTCATGAAGGCAAGAGAGAAGGAACAAATAAGAAAATTATGATGGCATTCATCACAGCAAAATAGGATCCATAATCCTTATTTTGCTAGCATCTTGGCCAGCTCTAGGAATGTAGCCAAGCATACATTGTATTTAGGGACTGTGGTGGTACTGGAGTGGATGTCAGTTCTAAGTCAATTCTTCCATATGTCTTTTGACTGAGGTATTTAACTAGCATGAAGTTGAAGGGTAACTTTTCCCTCATCTCTAGGACACTTTCCTGGATAATCAGCAGCAGACCAACAGTTTGCTGTATTAAAGGTGTCATTCTGCTATGATGCTGTTGAGATCCTGTCAGGTTTTCTTCAGCTGGAGACTCACTCAAAAGAACGGAAGCAGTAGAATCAGGGCTATGTTTATTTGAGTGTCTCTTGTCATAATATTTCAGTTCAAGTCACCTGCCAGCAAATGGCTGGGCAGGGACACCCTCACTGCTGGTCTCTTGGAAAGGATTTCCAGCCAGCAGTACCTTCACTCGCTGTGCTTAGGGGCAGCTAGGAATATAATATCTAACTGAAGCACTACATGCTATGGATGATGTATTATTCTGTAGGGGATTCTGATGTTAGTTTGATTAGGACCTTGATCTGGAGAATGCATCAGCCAGTGCTCTACTTTGTCCATGTTTTAACAAGTTCCCTGGGGTGTAGATGTACCACAGAGTATTTCAGTCTGCTTGTGAAAATGGCTTTATTGCAAAATTCTTTTTCTTCAGCATTGCAAAATCATCAATGGGTCATAAAAGAAGTGGAAACTCCAAATAAAACTTTGTTCAGCATTCAACATTATCTTTTTTTTTTTCCCTATGAGTGCTGAAGCTGTTGGTTAACTTTTTTTTGTTCATTTCTCATATTTGTGCTCTCTTGGTTTAATATGCTGTTGAATCTAATTCTTAAGACCAGGGAATTTGAACGAGCATTTAATGTAACCCTCACATAATTGAAATTCCCCAAATAATCTGAAGTTAACTATTGCAAAGACACATGTACAAAAAGCATAAGAGTATATTCTTTTTGAATTACTGTGCTAAGAAAAGAAAGTGATGCTGTTTTTCAAAGAATGAGAATTGCACTGAGCATCACAGTTACTCCTTTCTGAGGATGGTTTGTTTTGTAGAGGAAAAGATTACATTTATTAATTCACTTTGAATTCTAAGTTTTATTTATTTATTACGTGAAAATGTGAAAATGTAGAAAATGTGAACTATAAATCACTTAACCTAAAGTATTTGGATTAAAAATTACTTATATGAATTGTATGAATAAATACAATCTGTCACTAGACTTATGTTTTAAAAACAATTGCAGCATCAAACGAAAAATGTTTAGAACATCAAAGCAGTTGTTTCTGCTCCAATCAATATCTTATTCAGAGTTTGGAAGCTGGTTGATTGAAGTTTTCAGCTTTGGCTTCCATACCCTAATCTAACTTGATCACATTGAAAAGTTCTGGGAAATCTCAGTTCCCAGTAATTATTATAAAATATATGCTGCATAGTGAGTTTTTCCTGGTTAAGAATTTGAAACAGTACGCAAATATTCCCATGTAGATGTTTCACTCAAAACACTAAATGCAGATCTCAAACTTTGAGGCCTAATTCCAATATTTGGGTGACTGTAGACCAGAAAATCTGATCCATGTTTAGATGGAAAAGATAAGTGAAGGTAAAGATCCATCTGGACTACCAGATACCTTTAGCTAAAGTACTGAGGACATAACAATGTCCTGTGCATGCAATCCTGGCTGGCAGCCACTTGAGTTTCAGTTCATCTCTTCAAAAGACTGAGTGCAGCACCCAGTGCTGGTCTAGGGTGAAGCTCAGAAGTGTAACCTCAGTTTCAGTCACAAAAACCTAATGATGCCTCCCAGGTAGACAGCAGCTCTCACACTCCAGCACCTCAGGGGCATTTGGTGCATACACTAGATTGGTGTGGTCCCAAGCTGACTCTTGTACCCCTGAAACAGGCATAGGATGGATGCAGGGTCATCAGAACCAATGGTTTGATCCTGTAGACACAGTCCTTTTGCGTTTCCTACTCATTTTAAACACCTAAATCATACCTGTAATTCTTTGCTTTAGGTGGCTTAGCTATTGCAGGGGTCATCTGGGGCTCCCCAGATCACAGGAATGTGATTTAATTAACACCTGTCAGCACAGCTTAGCATTTTGCTGTTTTGAATTCCTGTTGACCTCAGAGTGGTGCAGTGTTTTATATGTTAGATATTTGCATACAACTACCATAATTGCCGCAAAAACGTGAACCCTTCCAAAGCTGCTTGTCAGTTTATCTTTGAATCTGATGAATTTAGCTGTTAAATGTTAATTTGTGTTGTTTTTAACAGCTTGATCAAGCAAGCCTCTCTTTGTCATCTCGAGAGGATTACCTAGAAAATACCACAGAAGCCAAATCTGTAAGTATTGTCAGCTGGAAAATAGATCCATCATTTCCCCCCTCATTATTTTGCATTGTGGGTTTTGTTTTTTTGAGCTCCAAACTGAGAAAGGGTTGTGCTTTGTTTGGATTTGGGTTTTGCAGGTTATCTAGAAGAAAACACCACTTCTACCGAACACTCTTGCAAAGTTTCCTAAATGAAGCTTACACTTGTGTACAAGTATTTCTGTCCCATGGTGATTACTGTATTAGTTGGCCTAAAATACTGGTGTACATTTTTACACGTTGTCTAATGCATTTGTAAGAGCTGAAAGTAGTCAGTCTAGTCCAGAACTGTCATTTGCATTTCCTGAGACTTGTACTCCCTGAACCACAGCAGTTATCTCTGTCATGCATGGTACTTTTACAGTGTTATTTCTCCTTTTTGACTTGCTTGGCATTCAAGGTAAGGAAAGCACAACCTTGGTTCCTAAGGCATGAAAGTAATATTCTCCTTCTTATAGCTGGGTGTTTCTGGTCTCCTGCTGCAACTCTCCTCAAGAACAAATCCTGTTGTCATTTCAGTCTTTCTCTTTCTTTACAGTACCGAGATGCCTTTTTGCAGTTCATGGTTGACACAGCAGTGCTTCTGGGTGCAAATGCCTCCCGAGCCGAATCTGACATGAAATCAGTTCTAAAACTGGAAGTTAAAATAGCAGAGGTTGGTAATCTAATATAATCCTTTCTGGAAATGAAAAGCCATTATATCAACAGCGTTTGCAAAGGGATTTTAGAAGCAGAAGGAAAGGAGCAGATCCTGATGAAGAAAGGATGAATAATATTTCTCTCTTAGTTAATTGTTAAGCTATAAATAAGGAAAAACCTTAGCCAAATACCCTTGGTGTTTTAAATTGTAACGTCAGCCAGGCTGACCAGAGGCAAGCCTGAGGGTGGCATGGCAATGTTTAAGGGATTGTGTATTAGCAAGGTCCTCTGGTCTGCCATCTCAGTGGAGGTGGGGGATGGAGATCCATATGGCAAGAGAGATACAGAGGCTGTTGATGTGTTAGAAACTGTGGAAGTGCCTGAGGATGGTCCCATAGGAAACAGGGCTTCTCCTTCCAAAAAGGTGATGAGATCAATATCCCAGCTGAAGTGTGTCTACATCAATTCACTGGTACCCATTGGGCAGCTGGAAAAATATGACATAACTGAAAACCTTACATGTCTTTTCCAACCTAAATGATTCTATAATTTTGAAGCTGTGTAGAATCTGAGCTCCTGCCATGCACCTGTGTTGAGAATAGAATACTCTGTTGTTTAAGAAGCAGACTGGACTGATTCTCTGTGGAAGAGTCTAAAAGTAGTGCAAGACTTAGGTGGGATATTGATCTTGGTGGTGAGAGGTGGTGTTTACAGCAGTACCACCCTTAGCCCCTGAAGTGTTTTCATGGAGTAGTCTGAGAGATTGTATGTTTTTATTTAGGGGATCAACTGAATTTAGTAAATCTAAGTATATTTAAATCTGGTACTTGGTTCTGACATTTACTTGATGACATTTTTCAAGGAGTTTTATTTATGCTACAGGATTTTTGCAGGTTGAAGGAGTGTTTTTGCTTCTCTATATCTCTGTTTCAGTGTGGCTACTACAGGAATCCCACTCATGGGAGTGGCAAGTTCATTATCGTTTCAACCTCTACTAAAACTAGAGAGAAGAGTTGGCCTCAGTGTTGGGAAACCACCAAAAATAAGAGTACAGACTTGATACTGGTTTGCAGAACTGCCTGCTGAGCTGAGTATTCCTTCATATTGCCAAGAAAAGAAGCTGCCCCTGTAAAATGCTGGACTCCTGTTAGCAGAGAAGCCTGTTGCCTGGGACAGGTGATGCAGCAGATGTCTTTTATCTGGATTCTGCTGTTGCAGTCTACAGGATGCCTCTTGATGGTGTGTTTGTACAGAAGTGAGGGCCACCCACAACAGCAGCCAATCAGTGTTTCCATCTCTCTGCTGAAAGGGATGAAATTTTGTCAAACATCTAAGCCAAGCCCAGTATTCATTTTCAGTTACTTAGCTTGCGTGGACTAATGCACAAATACTTCTTGTGACCCAGCACACTTGAAAAACAGTACATAATTGTTCTGTTTATCAGTGATGGCATAAGATGTATCCTTAGCTCTGGTAGCTCTAATACTGTCCTTAACAAGTGTCTTACAGAGCATTAATCCACAAAGTATGTAAGTGAGCTGCCGTGTAAGATGACATGGATCATGTAACAACCCTCAGCATCAGTAATGCACATCGTTATGCAACAAGCCAAGCTTGCTTACAGGTTCTTTTAGTAAGAATAATCCTCCTAACATCTGTCCAGATATTAGGCATGAGTCAATGGACATGGATTGTTGCATAAGCCCTAATCAACACGATGATTATATAAACATCTTACTGTGATGGAGGTAGTCCTGTTTTTCACCGGAGGTTTTACTGTATCCTGTGTTCCTCTGCATTTTTTCAAGTAAACATATGTAATGGAGAATTTCTATGCTCAGGAAGAGGCAGCAAGAATACTTTGGATATAGGAAGGAGTGGCATGCTTTGAGAGAGCTTGTTGTGTACAAGGAAGATTTTTTATTGTTTGAATCACTGGAGCAAGAGGGAAAGTTTTGAGAGGAAGGGAGTAAATGGCTTCAAGAAGTGTTTAAAGATTTTTCAGATAAATGAAATTTGCAGAAAGGGAAAAGAAAGTAATTTTTTTTCCCCTATGGGTTGAGCAATACTAAACCCATAACCACTTACTGGAGAATTTTGATTGGAGAAGTGCCAGCTGTCTGGTTAGTCTGGCATCAATCTCTGTCCTTTAGACTGCCCAGCATACAGCCTATTGTATAGGATTTACCTTACAGCAGGGCTGGAATTGCCATTGGGAATTTTTGTTTCTCTTGAACACTGAGAAAATTTTGAGCTATATCTTGTACTTTGTTTTACTATTATAAATCACAGGGCTGTCTTGGGGTCTGCATGTCCTTCTTTCAGTTATAAAAGGACTTGCTTCATATTTAAGATTTTTTTTGCTGTATCCTTGGATGCTGAAGAGGAACTTGAGATCTGGCTCCTCTGGTAACCCAGATGAGTAGCCTGGTTGGGGAATGCTTTATTCATGTCTGGCCTATATACTCAGGTTTCCTGCTATGGAAATCAGGATGATGGGGTGAAATGAGGAGAAACTTGTGTGTGTCTGGCTTTTTCCCCAGGTGGAGTAAAGCCCTTGCGAGAACACATTTAAATACAGACATGAGATGCACTTCCAGTTATGAAGATGCACCTATCTCAGATTAGACCTATTAAATCTGAAGTTGGCTTCTACTCGATAGGAAGGAATGAATAAGTGTTAATGCTGAAGGTGTACTTTTATCTCTTATGTATTAACTTGTCTTTCTTTAGCATAATGAGAGCAAAATCAGTCGAGTTCAGGGAGAAGACATGCAGTTCATTAAATTTACCATTTTAAGTTAAATGTAAAAGGAACTATGTTCCATTTCTTCTAGTTAAATGCAATGCTCAGAAACAGAGGTTAATGCCATAAATGCTTGGAAAACAGGTGGTGAGATATTTCTGCACTGGGATTAGAAAGGATGGTAATGACGTAAGAGTCCCTGCAAGATAAACCTTGTTTTGATGGTTTTGTGCATTTTTTTCTCTTCACCAGATCATGATTCCATATGAAAATCGAACAAGTGAGGTGATGTACAATAAAATGAACATATCAGAGCTTAGTGCCATGATTCCACAGGTTGGTTTGAGATAACTGAAAAATTATTTTTTTAATATCTGACCTGTATAATTAAAACTGTCTTTAGTGTTCAGAGCAGTGTGTTAAAGAAGCATCATTAGGAATGTGTGTGCTCATTTACAATGTATGTTCTTTTAAATACAGCTCCAACGTTAATGAGGATTGAAACCATATGTAATGACAGAGTGCAATAGTTTCTAAGTTTTTAATAAGTAAAGCATTTAAACCATTAGTTTTAAGGGTGTAACTTAGTTAATAAATCATCTCTCTTCCATAATGTGCTTTAACCAGCCTTCTCTTTGTCATTGCAGTTTGACTGGCTGGGATACATCAAGAAGGTGATTGACACCAAACTCTATCCTGAGCTTAAAGATATAGGTCCTTCAGAAGATGTGATTGTCCGTGTTCCCCAGTACTTCAAAGATTTATTCAGGATACTAGAAAATGAAAGGAAAAAGTAAGGATCCTATGGTTTCACCCACACTTGTAAGGGGAGATCAAATGCTGGGCTTTTTCTATTTTTTTTCCATGAGTTTCAACTATTCTTGGAATCAAGTCTCTGGGCAAACAGTCTGTTTGGTTTTGTCTGAATGAGGATTTAGATATTATCTTGTGAACAGCAGGAAAATTTTCGGTTTCAACACCTTTCTTCTATGGTTAACACAGGTTGCAGTAAAGCTGTTCTTTCCAGCTGCATTCAGCATCTCTTACTTTTATAGGGTCTTGCATCTTGTGAAATCCTTTACACCTGTAGAACAGTTGTAAAATGCAGGTAGCTCAGATTAAACGTGGTAGATGTGCTTTGCACAGGGAAGCAAGACAGCTTTGAGCAGTTATGAAAAAGTGACACCCCATTTGAAACATCCTTACTGAAGACATCTAAGGGATTTCTGTGATGATTTGGTCCCTGAGGCATGTTACTGAACTTAAAAATAAATTTTGTTAAGATGTTGTCTCCAAATATCAATCTTTGCTGATTGTACAGAATAGCCACAACCAAATGTATTTCAGGAAAAAAAAGACAAGGATTATTCTTGTAATGTCGCTCTGTGTCACTAGTGATGGAATGCTTACATTAATTCATAGTACCTGTAAAAATAGCACACAAATCAAACAATTAGAAAAATAAAAATTACTGATTTGCCTACAGATCATCAAATATCCTTTATTTTAAAAGATTCAGATAAGTGGCATTATTGCTGCCAATATTAGTCTATTGAAGAAAGTTTTTAAAATTATTTGGGCTATTCCTGCTTTCTAACTCAAAGTGTGTTACACTGGCGGTTATAAATGTGTGATTTAGAGGATGCATATCTAGCAAGATAACAGGGAATTAGTTATTCCCTGCATACAAATGCACTTACATGCAAATATATTCTGTGACTGTAGAGTAAATATCTGGAGACTTTTTCCATCAGTTTCTTATTCAAGGAAAATCTGAGTATTCAAGAGAAGTTAAGCCAGCCTGTGTGTGATGGCAGAAGGAGGCTGGAGAAATGACCAGAAATAATTGCAATGCTGTCTTTAGCAAAGCTCAAGACCAGGTTTCTGACCTCAGAGTTCAGGGGGAGAGGGTGAGCAAAACCAGTTCCAGTATATTCACACTGCTTATGTTATAGGTGTTAATGGCTTAGGCATTTTCTGCCCAGTCTTATCCTAAGAAATTTGCATCATAAAATGCTAGAAATGGCAAATAGTGGTAAACTGAACCCAAACAGGCTTCAAATTCTTGTGCATAAAATATATCCAAACAGCCCTGGCCTGATAACCAAGATCTTGTTTATCTATTAGGTAATAATGTTCATTACTTAAGATGTCAGAGTCTGCTCCAGGGGTAATATTGCTATCTGGCCTGAGAAAATTAGGAAATCATCTCAATGTGAACTAACAATGAGGTCTCAGCATTTTGCTGTAGGGTGAACTTCGAAAGCTTAAAAAGGATGTTTTCTTTTAGGTAATCTCGTTTGTCATTCTCCACATGACATTTTAAAGATTTATTTAATGTAAACAACATGAATTTGATTTGTTACTGTAGATATCTAGACCTGAAATTCCTAGAAAAGCATTTCAAAATTTTAGATGTGTTTCAGTGCTCATCATGGAAATTATCTTCTTATCATTTCAGGAGATGGAGTGTCATTAGGAAAAAACAAGTACTTTCATCAAGTTCATATTCTTTTCAGTTACAAGGCTATCCCTAAATTATACTTTTATTCCAGTGCCTTGTGTGTCCTCTTCCTGAATAAGCACCCTGCTAGCCCGAGTACTATTTAAAATGTCACCAAAAAAATGGCTCATGCCCCAGTATTTTATCCAGTGGTCTGGTAAAGTATTTAATGAATTTTGTTTCAGGTGGAGGAAATAATGAAGTGAAAATTAAGGCTGGCTACAGAAGCACTTTCTGTTGGAGGTAGCAAGTTGTACAGACTCAATACAAACCTTGTATTAAAAATTTCTCCCTCAGAGAACCTGCAGAGCAATCTTGAATTGTGACGTTGTTCATGGGGCAATATTACTAGAAGAGAGCACATTGACATGGTATAGCATGAATTTAGCAGAATTTTACTTAACTGCATATAGTCAAGTTACTGTGTAGAGCTTGAAATAGATGCAGCAGTGTCCAGACGTCAGTCTGAAGTGCCCAGGCCAGGGAACTGCTGTGACCCCAGCCCAGGAGCTGGGCTCTCCATAGTGAGCTGCCCAAGAAGCTCAGCAGCCAGCCTGCAGGAATTTCCACCAGCTTGGGGATAGCTAGCCTTAGTCATGTCAGGTGCTGAAGTAAGTCACACCTTTGTAAGAGGTCTTCAGGCATTCCTTCAGCTTTTTGGTGTACTAATTCATTTTTATGGGGTTTATCTCTATTACAGGAAGAGTGATGTAAATGGGCAATGGCAGAGCTCCAGTACAGCTGTGCCATGGGAGGGGGGAGATAGAACTGTGCTGGCACTACTTAGGAGCTTATGTCCCTTTCCTGTTACCAATGTGCTGGTGCTTTATGGGAGCCATAAATAGGATATTCTAAATTGCATCCTTTCTGGAGATCTTTGCAGCTGTTGAAAGAAGCAGCTTAATCATTCTCGTAGATCTCAGAATGCATAATTATTTTCACAGAATCATAGAATGGTTTGGATTGGAAGGGACCCTATAGATTACCTTGTTTCAGCACCCCTGCCACAGGCAGGGACACCTTGCACTGGGCTGAGTTGCTCCGAGCCCCGTTGTGATGACCCCACTCTTAAGGGCAAGGGCAGCCTGGCCTTGAGCACTTTCAGGGATGGGGCATCCATAGCTTCACTGGGCAGCCTCTGCCAGTGCCTCATCTCCCTCACAGTAAAGAATTTCCTCCTAATAGGTGATAAATCTATCCTTTTCTAGTCTAAAGCTAGTCCCCCTTGTCTATCACTGTATGTCCTTGTAAAATGTCCCTCTCCAGCTTTCTTGTAGGCCCTTTCCCCCTTGTCTTATCTTCCCATATCTTTGCAGTATGAGACTATTAATTGAGAAGAACTCTAATTGATATAGCATATAAGGAATTTTTTTCAGACATGGATGGAGGTACTGGATCTCTTTTCTGGTCTTGGTCTGAAAAATTAGAGAAGTTACAATAACTTGCCTTGAATTAGTGCCTCTAGCAATAGAGGCAGAAGTTTTTCAGTACTTATAATTTGATTCGTGACTCAATTCTGAATAGAATTTTCAAACAGATCTAAAATTTGTGAGAGATCTTTTTCTTAAAATGTCAATTAATTTTTCCACCTATCTCATATTAAATCTGTCCTCTTTAATTGCTACCATGTCTTGATTAAAATATTGCAAACTCACAGAATTTTACATGAGCAACCTACTTTATTCGCAGACAGGACAGAAAGTACTTTAGTAAATATTCATAAGTGCTGGTATAATTTTAACTGTCCCAGCAAACAATCTCTCTACCACTTCCTTTGGGAGAGTGTGTCACAATAGGGGTCATACTGGTGAGAAGTGAGCCTAGAGTTTCTGCAACAGGCATTTAACAGGAAGTTAAAATAGAGTGTACTCTTCTGAAAGGTTACAACAACAAATAGTCTGGTCTCATCGAAAGAGCAGAGAGGATTTTTATGTTTTATTTGTGTACTGGATTTTGCTCAATGTGTAGATATTAACTTCTCTGAGCCTCAGTGAACTTATTTGTGAAACTGGGATGAAAATCACCCCAAGATCTGCACTGTAGTAACTTTATCAGCAAAGAGTGTCAGTTTTTAAGCCAACTGAAGATAATAAAATGATTTGACGTTTGTATAGTTAGCCCAAAATGTAAAATAGTCATCTCACAAATAGATAAACAAATTCAGATAAATTACTATTTTGTTCTGTCTTGAAAAACAAACTACAGCACACTGCACTTCAAACACACGACAAGAAGCCCCCTCAACCTTTCCACCTGTTGCCCACCCCCAATTAATAAGCATTCAAGTGGAACTTCCCTGTTGTTTATTGCATTGTGGATTCTGTAGTGGTTACAATCTGGAATTATTACTGTATCATCAGACAGCTTGGTTTTAGCATGTGTCAGCCTTTTCCTTCCCAAATTAAAACAATCCCCAATTAATTATATTTCCTGCAACTGTCATCCACCTTCATTATACCTGACACAAACATTTCTGAATTCTTGTTGATATTCCTGTCTTCCAATAAGTCACATTTTGAGACTCAGCCTTCATGAATTCCAGTCTTTCATTCACTACCAGTTTGAGAAAGGTTCCCCAACTCAAATGCAAGGACAAACATTGCAGTGTGAAAACAAGTATATAAAAGACAGAATTGATTTTGGTTTTGTGATTAAGTACCAAATTGTAATACATAATTGGTGCGTGATAGTGATTTATTTAGCTAAGGATTTTACCTAAGGCTTTTGATTGGAAGCAAATCTTTAACCTTTTAATCTGTGAGACTTGTATAAATGCTGCAGAAGTTGCTACAGCTGGATATTCTTCATCTCTGCTGAAATATCTGAGACAGATTGTTGTGAGGTTTCTGGAGTTCGAGTCATTTACCAAAACAATGAGAGCTGAGTGCTTTTAGGGTGCTTCACTTGTCATTGAGTGAGAAAATTCCACATTGTCTGAAACTTGTTAAGGAAAAAATCTGAACTTTGTGTCATTTCTTAGATTGAAATGAATTTTTAATGATCCTAAACATTATCTTAAAATGATGTGATTATCTAAACAGAGCTAACTATTTTGGCTTTTGTGACATGTACATTTGTGACATGTATCTTGTAAAGGTACATTACGCATGCTAAAAAATCTTTTTCAGATATGTTTTACAATTATTGTGGGCATTTAGGTGCCTATAGAATTTATCTGTGTACTAAATGAGGGAATATACCCAGTGTGAGAGATGCAACAACGCATCTCAAGCTGAAGGCTTTGTGTGGGTGGACTGGAGCTTGATTAGAGGCAAAACTGAAGTTATGTCTCAAGCAAATGCTGCTGTCAAGACAGCATGCCCACAAAGTGTGTTTCCAAGCTGCTATGGTGCTATGGTTCAGAGGAATCCCATGCTTGGGATGCATCTCTGGGTGGAGCTAATGGAGTGACACTGCAGCAACAGCTGCATTGCCCCACATTTATGGCAATGAGAGATTGCAGAAATGGGATTTTTAGAGATGGGGGAGTTGTTCAGACAGTCCATAACAGCACCCTCAGTTGCACAGAAGCCATTTTCCTACCTATGGAGAAGTCTATGGCCTGTCAAAAATGTTATGTATATCCCAGTAGGGAACAAATAACGTTTGAATATCCTAGCTTTGAAGCAATGACTATCCTTGAAAAATGTCATGTATAAAAGCAGATGAGAATACTAAGTGTAGGCCATCGTTGGACTTGTTTTGAGACAGTTTGAGGTTGAATTGAGTATTTCAGAATGCACCTTTAGCTCATACAGCCACTGCTGAACATGGAGAGAGATCAGTCTAGGCTGGATAAATCCTCCAGTCAGGTACCCAAAGTTTTAGAAAAGGGGTATGGATGCCAGATCTCCTGGGAATTTTAAACAAGCTCTTCCTTGATCTCTCAGCCTCAATTCTTATAAGATTTCTGTTACTGATACTTCTCTTTTTTGGTATTTCAATTATCCATCTGACAAAATGGGAATGGTAATACTTTAATAACTTTGTGAATAGTAGAAGTTTTCAAAGCTTATTGATAACTTCTAATGAAAGATACAAATATGAGATAATGGGAGTGTATATGGGATGGACTGTTATCTATTCTGTTACCATTTATGTGCCCTACTAATGAGGGGAGATAACATTCACTTTGATCTACAAAAGAAAAACCAGTTAATCTCTCGATAGAACTTTGATGCAACTATTGTTATAACAGTTCTTGCCACTTCTAAGGAAAATGAAAGCTGCATTTCGAAAAAAAGCATTACCTAAAAATGACACACTAGGTGATGGACCTGTTACAAATAATCCCTAGAAGATGGTTATCTTGGGGCAATTATATTTTTAAATGTCTGCAATCATACAGATTCTTCAATGTAATTAGGATTTATCAATTTGACCATCACTCATTAATTTTTAAGGTGAAGTTTCCACCATTCGGGTAAAATGGTTGTGGCAGTATTTCTGTGAGTGCTTTGTGGTACATCATATATGTTTACATGTCTGATAAAAATATGCCTGATTTAACAGGACTCTGGCCAATTACCTGGTATGGAGGATGATTTATTCAAGGTTATTTAACCTCAGTAGACGTTTTCAGTATCGGTGGCTGGAATTTGCTCGGGTAAGTTATGATTTCATAGCATTTACAAGGATCCTAGTGTTGACACGGTTGGTTTCCCTTATAGTTGCTTATACCTTTGCAAAACACAAAATGTTTTCCGGTTTTAACTTTTTTTAAAAAGTTTATTTAAGATAATAATATAAAATAATTGACATTCATATTTTTGTGTTTGACACTAAGACATTTATATGACACTAATATGACACTAAACCAAAAAAATCTTTTAGATGATGTTAAAGAGGTTTTGAAACCTCCCCTTTAAAAAACTTAGTCTTCTTTTGCAGAGACTTGAATTGGGTTATGTGGGTTGTGACATTCAGGTGGAACCCTTTTGACCAAAATCTAAACTTTTTGGAAACTACTGCTTGCCCATTTGTGAATACAGCTCTAGTAAAATAGAAGTCTAGGATTTTACTTTTAAAAGGTTGCTCAAAGCTCCCCCATGCTCTAAAGCCATTACATGAGCTCTAGCACAAGGATACCCAGCCATTTCCACAGAGAAGATGGTCAAGTGCCTTCCAGCTTGGGGTTGCAGAAGAACCAGAAAACTGCCACAAACTGTGAGAGCAAAATGAATAATCTGTTCAGTAATTGTGTAAAACATACATTTGATTAAGTGAACCCTGAATAGAAAGCCACCTTGGTAATAGTGTGGGCAGTGTGAGGGCTCCTTAAGTAAACCAAGGATGAAACTGAAAATCAGTGGTACTTGTCTTGTGTCTAAGCCACTTTGGGGAACTTTGTTTGCCATTATGAAAACTGGCTGACAACAGGAGGCCAACATGGTGCAGGAGGTGTGGGTGTTCTGTCCTCCCTGGTGAGGCATGCAGGTGACTGATTAGAGAACCCATACTGTTTTTCTTTGAGTAATACTGGAAGAATTCTGAGTTGATCACATACCTAAAAATAAACTGCAATAGCTTGATGGAAACTACACAGGAAAGGCAGCCTCTTGTACTTCTGAGATCATATTAAAAATAGTCTTGTTAAAGATGCTATTTTCTTCATGTAAAATATGAGAAACTGGCTGTCAGAACCACAGTGACAAGTTTGTAGGTGTCCCCCCCGGGACATTTCTTGCTAGTCAGGTAAAATAGATTGATGCTGGCTATCAGCCAGTCTGTACCATAATACTGAGTTACATTGAGTTATATAATGGCAGAAAAAATCCTGAAAGGAAACATTAACCTTTGGATACTGTGCATTTTAATATGATAACTGGCTGCTGTCACATCTCTGGGATGTAGAAGCTTAGGGAGAAATCTAATTCAAAGTGATTCAGTGCTTATTAATAATCTCATCAAGGCTGTCATAGAATTACAGAATGGGTCAGATTGGAAGGGCCACAGTGGGTTCATCTGGTCCAGCCTCCCTCCCTGCTCAAGCAGGGCCATCCCAGAGCACATGGCACAGGATTGTGCCCAGATGGTTCTCGAACATCTCCATGGAAGGAGATTCCACACCCTTTCTGGGCAATCTGTGCCAGTGCTCATTCAGTGCACAGGGAAGAAATTGTTCCTCAAGTTCAGGTGGAATTTCCTGTGCATCAGTTTCTGCCTGGGCTCCTATTGCTCAGCAGCACAGAACAGAGCCTCCAAAAGGCTCCATCTTCTTGGCACCTCCCCTGCAGGTACTTTTAAACAGTGATGGGCTTCCCTCTCAGGTGTCTTTTCTCAAGGCTGAACGGGCCCAGCTCCCTCACACTTTCCACATAAGAGAGATGTTCCAGTCTCTTCATCCTTGTTTCTCTTCACTGGATCTGCTCCAGGAACGCTGTGTCTCTCTTGTCCTAAGGAGCCCAGAACTGGACACAGCACTCCAAATTCTGAGGCTGAGTGGAGGGGCAGGACCACCTCCCTGACCTGCTGGCAGTGCTGTCCCTAATGCACCCCAGGATCTCATTGGCCCTCTTGGCCCCAGGGCACTGCTGGCTCCTGGACAGCTCATTGTCCACCAGGGCCCCCAGGCCCTTCTCTGCAGAGCTGCTTTCCAGCAGGTCACCCCCAGCCTGTGCTGGTGCCTGGGGTTGTCCTTCCCCAGTGCAGGACCCTGCCTTTGCCTTTTCTGGATTTCAGACCATTCCTCTGCCCATCTCTCCAGCCTGCCAAGGCCCTTCTGAAGGGCTGCGCAGCTCTCAGGGGTTTTGGCCACTGCTCCCAGCTCTGTGTCTGCAGTGAACTTGTTGAGGAGACCTCTGCCCCTTCCTCCAAGTCACTGATGAATAAGTTAAACAATACTGGCAAAGTAAATGGCTGTAGACTTCACAGACCAACAGAAAGGACATGAGGAATGGAGTCCAAGGCATTGGACTAGTCTAATGTTGAATAGATTTGTCTAGCCAGAGGATGGAGAGCTAGAAACACTTTAAGATCATAAAAAGGACCCACCAGCCCCTTGCCAGGTGAATGAATAAAACACTGAATTACTGCTAAAAAGATATGAGAGTGAATAAAACACTGAATTACTGCTAAAAATATATGACAGAATAAAAGTGAAGAGATAAATCAGTGACCCTTAAAGCAAAGGATGTATTTTATACATTCATTGTTTTGTTAATTCAGTCAGCCTCAACCATCATAAGCAGACTGTTTTTTTTCACCAGGTTCTCATTTTCTGTTGGTGGCTTTTATACCTTGTATGTAGAAATCTTGGCACCAGAGCCTTAAAATCTTTGCAAGGAGAAGGAAAAATACATGATGAGACTTTAAAAAAACTTCAGGTTTAGAAATAGGACAAACCTGCTGACTCTAGAAAAAGTGCTTTGAGTACCACACCAGCAGCTCTCAGCAGCTCCTCTGCAGTGGCACTTTGAGACCTTGTAAATGTGCAGTGACACCTGGGGAAGAGGTTGGTTAATTGTGTCGTGGAGCTCTGAATTGGCTGGGAGGGCTTGAAACCTGCTATTTATAGCCACTGTTACTACCTGAAGTACTGTGTTTTAGAGTGGTACATTAATATTAGGAGGACCATTTGAGGGAGATTCTGTTGGCTGTTGTAACATAAATATCAATAAACCAGCTGTGAGATATAATCTATTCCCCTCAGCTCTATTTTTATTGGTCTCACAGCCTGTGCTGTCTTTATGTCCTCCTTACAGTCAAGCCTCCCTCAAAATAATGATAATTATTATGTTGTAATAATAGTATGTCACAGTCTAAAAGCCAGCTCTGTCTCCTGGCTATTTCTATGGCTGATGCATACTCACAGCTTTTGGAAGGAATTTCAAGCTCTGATGACTAATGCCATAACTCCCCTTCTTCCCCCTGCATCAGGAAAAAGCTCCATTGCAGGTTTACTCTTACCCCAGAGGGAAATTTTCTTCTCTTTTGTTTTTATCTTTTTTTGAGTGTTTTGTTGTGTTATGTATAAACGTTGAAGAATTTGGAAAAGGAGTTGATTGTCAAATTTGGCTCTGTTTAGAAAAAATATCACCTTATTGTGTATTGGTTTGACTAATAGGGGTTTTTTTTAGAAGCAGTGTACTCTTTGCCATTGAAAATCTATTACTGCATATACAGTATTAATAAAAAGCATTTGAAAATGCAATTCACTGGTGTATTTAAGTGTGAGTCATTGATTATGCTTAATTACAGACAATATGATAGGGAAATTCAATCTTTGAACTATCAAAATATCTCACCTTCAGTAGCTGAGGGTTAAGCTGCTCTGGAATTTTCCAGTGAAATATTTTCCTTAGGGAAAAAGACAAATCCAAACCCTTCAGTTTTGCTGGACATTTAATCTTGTGCGCAAAGGAGGAGAATAATGGGAAAAAGAAAGGGCTCAGAAACCGCAAAATTGGTGTTTAAGAGGCTTTTATAATCTGTGAGAGGCCAAAATCCCTATCCCACCTTCTCTAGACTGATGCTGACTATACTCTGCCTTCACACAGCTGTCAGGTGTTAACTGCTGGACTGGGATTGTGCTTGTTCTCTGTGGAAAAGCTTAAGAAGTTCCTTAAGTGGAAAGGGAACACTTTGAACGTTGAAAAGAACAAAATTTTCTTAAATCAGCACTGCTTATTGTTCACATGGACCCATCTTCTATCTTGTGTGCAGGATTTATTTACACAAACTACATCTTGACAAGCAATATAATGTTAGCTAGGTAAGCAGCCACAATAATAACATTCTTCCTGTGAGAAACAGAAACCAAGGCAGCAAAGCTCTTGAGTTCTGTTTTGCCTCGTTCTGTGTTGCGTTGGCCATTCTTGACTGTTTCTTTTGAAACTCATTTATGGTGACATTATCAGAGCCTGAAAGTATGTATTTCATACCATTCCTTCAGTAAAATATGCAAGTTGTTCTACCAACAGCTTTCTACTGCAACATCGAGTGATTTTTAAATTTTTTTTGAGGGGGAGACAAACATATTCAGTGTTCTTGATGATTTAAATCTCTTTTCTTCTGAAAATGCTCCATTTGGGAAAGGAACTGAAAGCAACTATTTTACACAAACTGCCATAAAAGTAGTTGGACAGGTAAATGACAGAAAGGTGTGAACATGTACCCATCTGTGTTAGATGTCATTAGTTCATGGCAGTGGAGGGCTCTGCAGGATGTGTTTCATAAGGACTAACCCAATTTTCATGAGGACAATCTCCCTAGGCTTCTCACCCTGTCAGAGGAGAGGCAAATGTTTTCAGGAGATATCTCACAGCATGGTTTTTCTAGAGGAAATTGTCTCTCACACAGAAAGAATACCAAGATTAATCCAAAGTAAGCACTAATTCTCTAAGCCTAGTCTCTCTAAGTCACTGCTACCATTGTACTGTTCTTAAGTTTAAAACCTTACAGGTATTTTGTGGTGCTCAGAATATTTGTCTAGCATTGGATGAAAGTAGAAATAACTGTAGAGTGTCATTATTGTTTCCTTTGGTGGCTTTTTAACAGATATGCTTTGGCCTATTCTGTGTGTGGATTCTTTTTAAACTATATGATGTTATGGCCTAATACTTGCCCCTGTCAACAGGTGATCCATGGGACTACAACTTTGCTGCCTCAGTGGGATAAATGTGTGGACCTTGTAGAAAATGCCCTCCCCTACGTTGTGGGTAAGATGTTTGTGAAAGCCCATTTTCAGGAAGACAAGAAAGAGATGGTGAGTCCTCTGCAGTCTCTGTCTGGAAATTTTCAGTTAGTGGTTTCATCCTCACAAATTGCCTCTGATGTTAGAACAAATTTTAAAAAGAAATAAGATTCTTGAAAATGTTTTAGTTGAATTTCAAAACCCCAAAACACTAGGAGAAAATTGAATGAATTTGAAGAAGTGTTGCCTTTCTGCCCATCTGGGCACTGCCCCTTCTTTCCATCTGCAGTCCTTCAAGCAAATCAGCAGCCGGTTCAAAACCAGGTTGAACGCTGTTAATTTATGTAAATAGTTACAGCCCGGCTGTGCAGGAACAGAGTGAGGGGTATTGATGAGAAATGGTTTAGTATAGCTAATCTAATTTATTATGGTAAAGTTTTTACTGACTAATCAAAAAACTGGTTGAGGTTTCTCTGTTTTAGGATTACTCTTTGAAAGCTGTGACTGCTACACTTGCAGTCTGAGCAAGAAACATGTGACTGATGTCTGGCCCAAATTAAGGGAGGCTGAAAGTTACATAGTGAGAGTTTATATCTGTGATTCAAATCTTTTCTGCTGAACAGTGGAAGGAAATATTCTTCCATACCTTTGAGTCTAGAGAGATGTTCATCCTTGTTCTAAAATTTCAACAATAGCTGTATTAGCACTTCTCTCAATAACATATTCCAATAATTAATTACATTTCACAATAATTTTTGACTTATTTTCAGTTCATGTTTTTCTTACAAAGTTTTCAATATCTGCTTTTACAGCCACTGATTTTCCAGCCATACTCAGTTTTAAATGGACTCATTAAGTCATTGAACTTAGCTCTCTATGCAGGAGAGACACAACCACTTAGGAAACGAGATGGCACCCTGTGCTGGGAACAGCAGCTCTGTGAAAGCGCTGCACTGCCCTGCCTCAGTAGCCTGAGTCTGGCTGTTTGACTTTATCTACTTGGATTGCTTTCTTAGGGAAGGAATCCATTTTAGAAAGCACACGCCTATTTGACTTGTCCAAATCTTTGTCATCTGTTTCCCTCTCAGATTCTGCATTTCTCTTCATATTTGCCTTCAACTGGAGCTTCCTCTCTGAGATCCAGCTTTTCAATCTCCTTTTTCTTGATCCAGTTTGTAATGTGCTATTTGGCCATTTTGTGGCAAAATTATGCCAGGCATATGCAGTATGTTATCCTGCACAGATAAGTGGGAAGAGTAGGAGTGTAAGAAATGTACACTTTATGGAGGGAATGGACACTTTTTTTGTATTTGCATACGTGAGGAAAAATTATGAAGAGCAGATAGAGCAGAGTTTCTCTTGAAATGCAAGTTAATTAGAATGTTTCTTTGTGTGCACATTCCTTTTAGACCAAAGCTTTGGAAAATTATCAAGTCTGAATTCACAGTAGCACCCATAGTGAGAAATGCATATAAAATTCATAGTGTAGGTCACAACATTCAGTCTTAAAATGAAAAACCCATGGAGATAAAATTACATATAGATGAAATTTATTGCATTTCATTTAGAAGTGTGCTTTTCAAGTTAATGATTTGTAGTGTTATCATTTTCATTTCACTGGTTTTCAGTTCTATTTCTCTTTCTTAAGCAGTAAGAAAGCATGTGAGTAAAAGTAAAGCCCTCTTATTTGTACAGGTTGGGGTTTTTTTTGGTTTTTTTTTTTTAAATTTTTTTTTATGGCTTATGGCATATATCTGTCCATGATAAGCAAATCCTGAGTTACGGATAATATGGATGCTTTCCCCACCATGTTTTGTGATTGATGTTTCATACCTTAGATACTTCTTTTATCAAGAATGACATTATTTGTGTCTAAATATAGCACTGCTTCTAACTCAGAGTGCCTGCAGTGTTTTTTACAGATACGCCTGAGCAGTTTCAGTAATAACTTTGATAGCAGGAATAGGTTTCTGCCCCTGCCCCCTGCAGCTACAGCTGCTGCATAAAGCCTAAGTATACACCAGGGCCCAGCTGCAGAGCTTGAGCTTGAACTTCTAACCTCCAAATACAGGGAGTTCACCTCATTAGTGAATGAAGTTAATTGAGTCAGTGCTCTGTCATCAATATCTTTAAGTTACCCTATTTCCTGGGATGCAGTTTACTGTGAATGTTTACTCTTTAGTCATATTTAATGCTAGACCTGCTCCGATTGACCCACATTGCCTCTAAAAATAAGAAAATGTTTTTTGAAAAGGGCAGGAAAAAATGAATAATCCAGGTAATTTAGCTACATTTTTTCTGACTGCACCACAAATAAAGGACAGCTTCAGATTAAACTGTTTGTCTGATACATTAATGACAATTTAGCTAAAAGTAATGTTACTTTTGAGGATTTAGTCCCTGCTTTTAATGACATTTCAGATCTACTAGATTTATAGAAAAAGATTATACAAATCTTTGCTGCTTGACATTTTCATTATTTTTAAATGTAACATAACTGATAACACAAAGTTCCAATAAGTCTTCATCTAATGGGTATCTGTCATGTCTTGTGCTGTCTCAGCTCTGGTTTGTGCTAAAGGACTCAGCCATGGGAATGCTGTGAGAGTGAGGCAATGAGAGGGATCCAGCCATTGCCTATCTGTCGTGGGGTTCATCTGCTGATGGAAATAGGGGCAGATGGTTCCATACACTTTTCTGGGCTGCCAGACAGATCCATAGGAATGAGGACTCTTTAGGCTCATATAAGGCATATCTTAGCCATTATATTTCTTGTTTTCTGTCATTTCAGGGTTTTCTTAGTGTGCACACTCACTGAACAGTCCTATTATTATTACTTTTTACTTGCTTGAGATGTGGTCTTGGCTTTGCAGAAGTGTCTGAAGAAGCAGCTGAGATGAAGTGGTTGTGGGCTTACCCAGTTTTGCACAGATCCCAGCTGTCACTGGTGGTCCAGGGCCACAGAAGCAGTTAAGGCTGCTCAGTGGCGTGAGCCAGGGCCTCCCTCCCTGCACTAAATAAAGGGTAGCAGTGCTTCACAAATACAGCTAAATTACAGGCTAAATATTCGGATACTGCTTTGTATTTGGATCATGATGCTGTCAGCCCAAATTCAGTTCTTTGCCAGTATTAGTAAGGCATGTCTTAGTCTCACATAAACCAAACCAGGCCACAGACATTCTCTCTGCAGGAAAGGCTTTATTTGTGCAAATGCCTTTCAGCTGTCTCCTTCTGCATGGGCCAGCGATCTAGAACATAAGGGACAGAAATCTCCCCAAAGGACTGCAAATCTCTCAGTGTTTTTTATGATTTCAAGAGGGGTATTCTCACAAATACGACATGAAATGATCAGCAATGAACAGGGTGTGTGATGCCGGAAGGGAAAGAAGATGGAAAATACTTACCTTCAGAAGAAGTGTCTTAGTACTGGAGAAAGCAGAAATTAGCCTTCAAGAAAGGAGAGCAGATACCATCTGATCTGCAATTATTTGTGATCTAAACAAATCTATCACTTCTACATACACCAAACCTTTCCTTACAATGATTCTGCCATGATATATTTTACTGGGGAGGGATTTACTAAATATTTTGCAGATGGAGGAATTGACTGAAGGGATTCGCTGGGCTTTCATTGACATCTTAGAAAAGGAAAACGACTGGATGGACTCTGAAACCAAAAGAAAAGCTCATGAGAAGGTAATAAATATAAATGTTGAATAACTGAAATCCTGTTATGATAAAGATTTGACTTGGGTGATAACAGTATGTCATGGACTGTATTTGCAGTTCCAGTTACTTACTGATCATTTTGTTTGTGAAGGGACACATTTGTTTTTCTGGATGCTGAGCCATCTGAGCTTCTGCTTCTCTGCAGAAGTTATTTTTGTTACCTTGCTCTTCTTTCCTTGTGTCTACCTTTCCCTATCTGGCTCTGGCTGATGTAGACTAAGAGCTTATTTCAGATTTGGCTTTTCTTGACAAAGTCTTCACCTTGACTGGAGTCCCAGGGACACACCAATCTAAAGACAGAAAACAGTGTCTAAAACATCTGTGGCAGCTGAGGGTATGAAGATGGAGGATCCAGCCTAGAAGGGGATATGAGAATAATTCAGGTTTCACAGTTTTTCCAGTGTTGTGATGGGAGGCCTAACTTGAGAGCTGTCTTTTGAGAGTGTAGTGGTGTTCCCAGCTGAACATCCATTTCCTGACAGAGTAATGCCAGTTCTGAAGTGTTATAATCAAGGATGGCATTATGGTCCTGGTTGCTTTCAGATAAAGTCACAGTAAAATGCAGGGTGCAAAGGTGAGGATGTACTCAAAATTTCTTTTTCACCCTATTCCCACATTTATGGTGTGTGATGAGTGGAAAGAAAGATTGTCCAGGTGCAGAGCTCTGCCCCCAGAGCAGCAATTGAAGGGGGCATATACAAAGACAAGTGGAGGGCCTTGTGTAGGTCTGTGTCCTTATTTATTGAGGCAGTGGGATATCAATGAATTAGTAAGCATCCTCTTTGAATAAACTGACAGGCAAGTGCAGCTGAACTGTTCCTGCTCTCTGTGCTTGAATAAAAATAGCAGTGTTTTAATTTAAAAGCAAACATGGACTTCAAAATTTTTAACTAATTCTAATGAAAAGGCTGTTGAGCCATTTTATCATTGGAAAGATTTAAATTCCATATGCAGTCCATTTACATTTTATACAGCAGTGCTCTTCATATATGTGAAAGTGAAATAGAGCTGCATAAATGCACCAATAAACTCCATAGCAAGAGAACAATAGTAAAATGACATTTATTTCCTGCTAACCTGGTGGTAAATGGGCTGCAGTTATTACTTCTTCCTGGCTGTTATGCTTTTTTTTTTTTTTGCTAGAAATACCATTAGAAATATAATCATCTGTAATTTAGATATTTGTTAAAATTGATGCAAAATAAGAGCAGGAAGATTTTCTAATGATTTCCTTAATGAAGGTATTTCCATATAACAACCTGCTTAGTGATTTTGTTCAAAATTCGCTACCTGCCTTTCAGCAAGGAAACAATACAAACATTGCCAAAACCCAATGAACTCTAAAAGAAGCTCTCTCTTTTCCATTTTAAGGAGGGTTTTCATCAGAAGGTAGGTTAGATCTTTGGTAGGTAGGGATGGCTGTTTCCCTCTGTTGACACACTTTGGAAGCACACGGCACTTTGCTCCCAGTTTAGACAAGTCATTGAAGGTTCTGAAGTTATTGGGATGAGTCTGGGCTGAACAACGCATGACAAACTAAGTTCCATAAGTACAACAAAAATAATACTACAAGCCATAGTACTATCAAATGAATAGCCAGTGGTTCAAAATCATTCTCACTGAACTGAAAAACCATTTCATAGTTTGTTCACATAAGAACAAAGTCAAACTTGTAAGACATGAGTGTTATGTAATACCTTAGATACTGCAGCAACAATTATGTGATATGACTTACGTCTACAAGTTTAAGCTCAGATTCACAGAAATAGCTACTTGGCTGGAAGGACAGAGCCTAGAGAGACATTTGGTAGATTTCCAGACATGGAGTGTGTGCATGTTTATTATATATTACTTATTGTTAATGATAGATCTTCTGTTTGTCCTGGAACTCTTGGATGAGCATGTTTTTAATTCAAGAAATAGATTCATTACATGTAGGGTCAGATAATGCGCAGGGGAAATCTAAGTTTTATAATACAGCAGAACCTTCAAAATCTGTTACACTGTTCTAATTAAATCTCATGGGCCTAGCACTTTCTGCTGTTACACTTTCAGTACTTAGGCTTTAATAAAGCAGCACAGACAAGCATGAATTTTATGAGGGCGATTGGTTGGTTAAAAACAAGCCACTATTACTTTATTTCAGAGATCTGTAAAAGTTGCATTTCTTTGTCAATAAGTGTCATCCACATCCTGGTCTCTGCACCCAGGATGGAGAAACACCAGGCACCAAGTATAAATTGGGAGAGAGAGGGTGCAGGGCAATAGCTAGGGACTTGGGGGCTGTCTGGTTTGGAGAAAAGGAGGCTGAGGGGCCACCTCTACATCTTCCTGAAGTGGAGAAGTGGAGAGGGAGGTGCTGATTTCATCTCCCTGGGGTCCAGTGACAGCATGTGTGGGAGCAGTTCAAAGCTACTTCATCAGCAGAGGTTGGACTGGACATTAGGAAGGTTTTCTTTACCAAGTGGGTGGTCAAACACTGGAACAGGAACAGGCTTCCTGGAGAGGTGGTTGATGGCCCAAGCCTGTGTTTAAGAGGCATTTGGACAATGCTCTTAACATCATGCTTTAACTTTTGGTCACTCTGAGGGGGTCTGGCCGTTGGACAAGATGTTCTTCCTTCCAACCAAAATGTTCTAATTTTATTCTATCCATTAAGTAAAGAAAGGAAGCTATTAGTTAGGTAAAGGATGTTTAGGTCATTTATATTTTCATCAGTAACTCTCACATTGTCCCTTGTAGTAGTTCAGACTGGGGGTTCTGCCCTAAGTTCCATGGCAGAACTGTATCCTACATGGAAATGACTGATTCAGATATTTTGCCCATCCTCTCTCTTTTAATCATATTTCATTCTTGAAATGTTAAAATGCTCTGACAAGAAATTAACTGCAGAGACCTGATGGTGGTTTTGTTTACTGTGCCTGCTCCATGTGATCTATTTAATTTCCTTTAGTTTTTCTTTAATTCCAGGCATATTTGGGTCATTAGCAAAGTTTTTACTCATTCCCTGAAAGAAGAAGAGGGTCAGTGTGGGATCTGGGTGTCTGGACAATGAGCATAGAGAGCCATGTGATGATTGTATCTTTAGATGACAACATTGTAATGTAAAGGACATGGCAGGTTTGAAAGAGAATTAATTGCAAATCCTCTCTGTGATTCAGATACTCACTGTTTTGTGTGTTTTCTGCTTCCTGTTTTCTGACTGATGCTCACCTTTCTTTTGTGCTTGGCTGAGGCCAAATTTGTATACCTTGCTGTCATCCCGATGCTTTACAATCAAAGGAACCATTGACCTCCAAAGGACTTACAAAAGACCCTCTGGTAGAAACTATGTGTGAATTTTGCTTTAGGCAGCGTGTCAGCTCTATCTAATCACTCCGCCTGTGACTCTTTGTGTCTGTGCTGTTGTTTTATGTTGCTCAGAGGGGACACTACTAATTTGATGTTAAAAGGATCAAATCTACTACTCCATGTGACACAGGGAACAATTGTTTTGCAGCCTTGATATCGAAGAATAATCTCTTCAGCCGTTGTATAGTTTGGAGTTAAGGTTTGACATTCCTTTTGTAACACAATATAATGAGATAACATCTAATAATTTACCTCTCTCCTTCCTCCATTCCTTTCTTTCTGTGACCATCTAAAAGCCAATCTTACAGAAAAGGTTTCTAACAGTGTTAGGTGGTTCTGCCTTCACATGCAGTTCTCACCTGGCTCTCTGGATGGAGCTCACGCTACTTCCAAAGGAGCTCTGAGTCCGAGAGAAGCATTCGGCTCTGTGCTGTGATGCTGTTTTCCCTCCTGTCCTTACTCCTCTGCTCTATTCAAGCCCTTCTTTATTGTACCGTATTTGACCATCATCTCAAATTTGCTTCAAGTATGTCTGTTAACCCCCCGAATTTTCAATGGAATGCTCTGATAAACAAACAAACAAACACCCAAACAGGTTTCTGTTCTTGCCCTTTTCGTCTCCCTTTTGTAAGGGTCATTACATTTTGCCCTCGTTTGCAGAACAGAGAAATTATTCAACAGGGTGCAGCTCCAAGGGTGTGTCTCGCACCGCTCTGTATGTTCTGTGAATTACTCAGGGCCAGTCACAGCCTCTGAGCAGGACTGCAGGGCTGGGGGGAGAGCAGGGACACCCTTTTGTTTCCCTTACAGTGAAGGTGCAGAATGCAGACAGCTGTGCTGGCTAAATGGTATTGACAGCTGTGTTTTGGCACGGTGGGCCAGAGGGGAAAGGGGGAGCCCACAACTGAAACTCCATTGACGTAACTTGTGTGATGAGGGCTCACTTCTTTAAAAGGGTAATTTATTGCTTCTGCTCTTCAAAGAATAATTCAATGGAAGATCATCATTGACATGTTAAATTATTCGCACTCCTGGGCAGGAACCATTATTTTATTAGTCACTATTTTTCCTGCCTAAAATGTCCTTTGTTCTTGGGTTTAACTGGAGGCTTGAAAAAAGACGTTTTTCTTAAATTCTGCAATTCTCTTGTAAAATATCCTCTTAGGCTATGGCACAGGAATAACTTCCTATTTGGAAGTTAGTTTTTTTGCTTTGCAGTACTATTTTTAAAGCATGGATGATAAGCCAAAAAAGAGCTTGTTTTGACTCTAGTAAGATTTTTCTGTAACATTATTAACCTCCTTAAGTCATGGAGCACAAATCCCAAGGTCACTGTGCAATCATTTGGCTCCTGAACTTGCCTGCTGCTTTGCTTTATTTCTCAGGAAGTTGTATATGCAACATTTGTTTTCTCCACATCTCTGAGTCTGAAGACTGAATCAAGAGGAGCACAGGAAAATATCAGGACCGTGCCTAGCTGTAGGAGGCTCTCTCGGGCAGAGGAGTTAAGTACCTTTGTTTAGCCTACAAGGCTTGTTCTGCTTCTGCAGAGAGCTACAGCAAACCTCCCATTGTAATTTGGGGCAATAGCCCTTAGGAAATAAAGAGCCATCTGTACAATCCCTGATTTTACAAAGTATAGGTACCTTAAGGAGGTGGGTGTCCATGGGTTATCCCACTGAAGCCATTCATTTCCCAGCCGGCACTTGCTGGCCCTGTCCAGCCCTGCAGTCACTGATCTGAGCTGCAAGCCCCTTTCTCAGTTCTCCTTGGTCTCTCTCTCTCTTCACATTTGGGTGATTTCACCATGACCATGACAGTTTTACTGCTCAGAGCAGAGTCCAGTGTCTGCTTCGGACAGTGGCCAGACAGTAGCAGATGCTGAGAGACGAACGCAAGGACAGGGCGAGCATAAAGGGACACATTCCCACTGTCCTTCCCTGGCCTCTGACAAACTGCAGCTCACTTGCTTCCTGAGCCAGAAGTGGTGTCTTTGTATTTATTCGTATTTTCCTGCTGTGAGTTTGTCTAATGACTTTCTGAACCCACAGCAACTTTCATCATCCACAACTTACCAAAGTAATGAGTCCCATTGCCTCACTGTGCTCTGTGGGTAAAAAGAATGTCTTTTTACTTGACTGAATAATGTCACCTTCTCCTAGGTTATGGTAGTGCAGAAACCAGAGAATCATCATTGCCTGTTCTCTTCTTGTGCTCACTTTTACTTCTGTAAAGTCTTGGCACAGCAACACATACTGGAAGAAAGGAGCCTCCTGCTTTTCTTCTCATAGCCTGTCCAAGGCATGCACTAGATACAGTTCTGAAAAATAACATTTAATTGAGATCTGAGGCAAACCCAGACAAAAAGGCCAGGCACCACAGCTTCAGCAACTGAAATTAATCTTGCTTAATGGCAAGCTACTTTGCACAAAGATGACAAATCATCCAGTCTTGAAAGTGGTTACTAGGTGCTCTGCAAAAATTAGAAATGCCTTTTGCGTCTTGTGGGGTCTGTGGACCCATCCTATGAAAATGAATGCAAAAATATGACAGTGGAATCAGCCCTGAGACTCAGTGCCTCTGATTTCAATGGCTATTTCTAGAATGAAAGTCAGCACAAAACTGATAGAACAATACTTGGTAAAAGAGAGGGAAGGAGTTTCAAAACTAAAGCTTGCAAAACACCTTTTACATGTTCCTTTAAGATGACTTTATATCTTTACTTCAAGGGTGTCAGAGAACTTCACAAAGTGTAAGACTGCTTTAGAGCACTCATAGAAACTGCTAGACATACTTCAGAAGAGCTAAGAAAAGCAGGAGAAATTTCCAAAGACTCTAATTGAAGTTAGACACTTCATTCCTGTTCAAAAGCCTGTAGGGGCGACTGCTGACTTTCTAATTTACTGGTTCTGCTGGAAAGTTTGATTCAGATATTCTTGAAAGAACCTTGCTATTTCTCAATAGGAAAGTGTAGTTTTGTTGAGCGGCAATTAAACCTTAGCCATGGTTCTCCTTTGTGGAAGTGAGCATTCTGAAATTAGGGTAGTCTCTGTCCGGACGCAAAAAATTTGAGGGCCTGCCTGATTATATTGTAGTAATTGCATTGTAGGGCAAATCTCCTCATGAGGTTGGGATGTGTTGAAGTTTGGAAAAGGCAGAGTAACATTTAAACTCTTTTCCAATGTGTCTACTATTTCTTTGTGCATTAAATGCATCACTAGGGGATTATCTTCCTGGTTTAACTCATCTTTCACAGAATCACACATGGCTCAGATTGGAAGGGACCACAGTGGGGTTGTCTGGTCACACCTCCCTGCTCAAGGAGGTCGTCCCAGAGCACATGGCACAGGAGTGTGTCCAGATGGTTCTTGAACATCTTCAGTGAGGGAGACTCCACAGCCTTTCCGAGCAATCTGCTCTAGTGTTTGGTCACTTCCACAGTAAAGAAGTTCTTATGTTCAGGTGGAACTTCCTGTGCATCAGTTTCTGCCTCTTGTCCTATTGCTTGGCACCACTGAGAGGAGCCTCCAAAAGGCTCCATCCTCTGACACTCTCCCTTCAGATACTTAGAGGCATTGATGAGGTTCCTTCTCAGTCATCCCTTTTTGAGGCTGAACAGCCCATTCCTTCTTCTACCGTGTGCATGGACATATGAAAAGGAGGAGACAACTCAATAGGAAGCTGTAAGGAAAGTAGATGCTTCTCAGACATGATGTAAGGGATTTGAACATTTGTGCTACTTTCCTAGTTTGGAATTTGGTCAGGATTTTGAGGCTGCCACTCCTGCACCATTCCTGATAGCTGTTTGGAAAATGCCCATTTCCAAACATTTTTTCTTTGAGTAACATTTTTTCACCTGGAAGAAACAGAGAATGGTACTTTCCATCTAGAGTAGAAGTGTTCCATGCTTTTCTATGAATAAAAATAGGTCTTCACTTTCTATCAGATTAACATCCCCTTTTCTTTCTTATTTGTTTTACATCAAATATTTATTTCTCATCACAAACTTTAATTTTTGAACTCTAAGAATAATCTATCACATCCTGAATTTAATTTAACCTTCACGAGAAGACTGGGCTTTCCTGATCAGTAACCACAGGAGATGTTCTTCTCCACTGGCCAGAGTTGAAACTAATAGCCATGGCATGTTTGCTTATCTCTTATCTCTGGGGTTAGATTGCTGCTGTCAGCTTCTCCCTTGTTATCTGGCTGCTGCTACTGCTCACTCAGTTGTGCAGGGATGTCAGTCCCATTAATAACCTGAGCACCGTGCAAACAGAGAGTGGAAAACAGGTGAAGGGAGAGGAAATTGTATTTAACCCTGATCTCACAGCTATCATTTTTCAGACTCAGCCACGACTACATAAGGCCAGAATGGGTGCGTGACATCAAAACACTTGTGACAAATCTCATGCTTGAAATAGGAGGGAGACAGATGGACAGACACCTGCAGGTGCTCAGGGACCAGGGTGAATCTGAAGGTTTTATGGCAGAAACACAACATGAAAACATTGTTATGCTGAATGACAGAGTAATTCTTCCAAAGAGCAAGAGATCTTCCACCACCCTTGGAAGTCTTGGATTGTTTCAGCTTTAACTTTCACTATCTTTGTTTTAACAAGTAAACCTGTTTCCTGTAGAGGCACAGTTACAAAGACAGTGTAGTCCCCCAGCTCAGCAGTAGCAGATATGGAGGAGCAGGAGAGCTGTGCTCTGTGTGGAGGAGTCTACAAGGGCATGCTCAGGTGTCTGCTTGGCGTTCCCTTGCTCTCTGCAATTAAAGTGCATTTCCTGGCTCTGGTGACCTCCATGTGCTGTGAATGCCTGCTGAGGAGAGTTGCCTGCTGGCTGGGAGTGAGTGAGGAGCTCAGCAGGGCAGGGCCCTGGGCTGGGACCCCACCATGGACCCTCAGTCTTGGCACTGGGCTGTCCACAACCAGGAGTGGGAACCAGCAGCACTTCAACTTGCTCAGGTATTGTACCAGTCACTGGGTCTGAAGCAAAGTTGTGAGATTTTAAATGGCTTCAGGTACTGGTGTTGCTGGAGTTCACTTGTAAAGGAGCTATACCACAAGGAGCTCATCAGACTCAGGAATTTGTTTCTTTGGTGGCTTTTTAGAGGCCAGGATGCTGTGACTAAGAATAAAGACTTCCTCAGCTCCCCTCATTTGCGAGGGAGCTGTGAAGGGTCTTGTGCTCAGTTTTCTGCATATGAGATGAGCTCCATCAATGTGAAAATACCTAGATATAACTTATTTAAAACGAAAAATATATAAAGGGTAGGAATAGAGAGGAATTTGATCTTGAGTAGAGATCTATTTTCTGAATATTTTTTCCTATATTCTGCAGCCTATGTATTTGATTATGTATGCATCTGCTTTCCCCCCGTATTACAAGGCTGTCACAACTAAGAGTGACACCCTTACTGGTACAATGCTGGTCAGGGTCCCTGTTCAAGCAAAAGGAATTCCTCCTCAGAGATAAAACATGCAAGTCATGAATACTACTGGTGTTTAAGTTCTCAGTCACTATTTCAGTTTGAGTAGTGTTAAAAGTGGTGTCTGCCATGTTTGGTTTCAGTTGCATCAAGACTGTGGCTGAAGCTCATTTGTAAAATGAGAAATGAAAAGGGATTTTTTCACATGCTATTCTTTATTTTAAAAAAAAGTGCTCAGTAACCTTTGCTTAACCTTGAAAATGTTAAATGAATATAAACTGATGCAAGCAGAGACTAGGGTCAGAAGTTGTCCCTTTCTGGAACAGGTTATTCAGAGTTTTGCATAAAACTGGAGAAGAAATGTTGTGGTAAACCATATCCTGTACAGTTATGATGGGGAGAGAGCTTCCTCACCCTTTCCTGATCTCTGGGCCTGCCCCTATCTCAGGCTCCAGTGCCACAGATCTCAGCATACAGTGGGTTTTTGGGTGCCTGAGGACTCTTTGCTAGCACAGTGGATTTTCTTAAGCCTGCTGCTTTCCCAGAGCTAAAACAAAACAGCAGAAAAGAATTTTTGATGAAGGTGCTGTGTTTCTAGCAAGAGGTGGCATGAACATGGGAGTATGGGTCAACCCATGAAGTGTTCTGGGGGTGAGCACTGAAGGAGTTCCTTCACTTCCAGGAATGAGTTTCTGCAGAAAACTTATTATATTAATTTCTGCAACTCACCAATGTGACAAAGACCAACCAAAGGTGGCTTTTTTTTTTTTTTT
>VWZV01015487.1:909406-939881 GCA_013397155.1 Irena cyanogastra
TTTTTTTTTTTTTTTTTTGCTATTGTAAATCCTTAGGATCCTGGTGCAAAATTGTATCAGTAAAGATATCTAAGGTAATTTCAAAACACAAAGAGAATTTTGAGTTGGAGGAGTGTGTTTGGTTGTTTGGTTTTCAGAGATAACTATATTGGAAAACATGGAATGTTGCCTGAAAATAAAGGCAGGAGGAGTATGGTTTTTTACAGTGCTAAGTAAGAGTCCAAGCCTAGCTTGGCATGAGTCCTATCAAAGGCAGCTTAGCAGCAAATACCGTGGGGCATGTGTCTATATCATCTATATCTATATCAGCATGATGCTAATGATAACCTGTGTCTTCAGACCACAACACATTATTTTCTGGCTTGTTTGAAGTGCAGCTGGAGGAGCTCCCAGCTCCCCACACATCCTGGTGCAGCCGTGCCCCAGGTGACCCACAGGTGTGCAGAGGGGAATCCAGAGCAGAAACCCCCACGCTGGAGCTGAGCTGCCACTGCTGCTGTGGTGCCATAGCTGAGTCATTTTGCATATCTGGGCATCATCCTTTCTTCTGGTCCATGGGCGTCATTCCAGCTCCACTGAGAATCCAAAGACCCTTAAAACTTACCCAGGTGCTTTGGATAGGAATAGTTAGCAGTTAAGCACATCCTGTGCCAGGAACTCACTTATATTTTCAAAGATGAAAATATTTTCTGTGTGCCACAAAGAAAGGTATTGCAGATAGGATGTTCTGTTTGTGAAAAACAGAATATATGTCTCTCACATATAATATTCTGTGTATAACATAATGGAATCATGCTAATTGTCATACAGAGGTTGCAAATGGAAAATAGAATTAAAATAAAATGGACAAAGACATCTTTTTTCTCAGCAAAACTAAAGCAAAGCTGGCAGCAGAATGAGTATCTGGTGGAAGGAGAAAATATGACTAGGTCTATTAATTGTAGTGCTGCATTAAACTGAGGGGTTGTGCTTATGAAAATATCACAGTCAATTAGTATGTTTATATAAGTAGGACTGAAATAGATGCTAATTTCACACTTTCTCTGACTTGGTCCAGCTCTAGTGCTAAAAAAATAATAATTTCATATGGGATTATTTTAAACTGAAAAGTTAATTCCAGTGAAACTTTCATCACAGTGCTTGAACCAATGACTGAATCTTTGTATTCCAGAGAGCCAGAATGGATTTAGAACAGAAAAGAGTAGCACTGATGTCCATTGTTGCTTTTTCTGGCTCTTTTGTCCATGGTGGTCCTACTAAACTTTTATATGCTTTAAACTTTATGGTGTGTAAAAATAATATTGTCTTGCTGAATAGTAGATATTAAGACTGAACGTATAACCTCAATGAACACTTGTCTTGGGAATTGCTGTGTCCCTTTTCCTCTGTGTTTCCTAGGATTATAAGGTATGGTATGGTATTTTTAAGTGTACTAAGTAGTATTGTCTTGTCAGTAAGTTTTCTCTGAGTGAGGCTTTGGTTTCAAAAGATCATTCGGAGAAGGAGAAATACTGTGCCACATAACCCTTCTCCACTTTGTCACATCGTGTGTCCCCAGCATTTGTCTTGTGAAAGTTCCAGAACTTGTTGGGTCTCTCCATGTAGTGAGTGAGTGATTCAGCTCAGTGATCTGGCAGAAAATTAGCTGGGGAAAAGCTTGGTTAAGTTTCTACTGTGTTACTGATGTGCTAAGTGGTCCCACAGAAATACGTGTGGAGGAGCTGAGGCAGCCTTTGGAGGCTGTGGGTGCAGGCAGCATGAGAAGAACTGCGGACAGAGCTGAGAGGAGCAGGGAAGAAGAACAAGGCCTAGGACATTTTTTTCATTTGGCAGCACAAAGTTGTTAAATGGACTCAGCTACTTTTGAAACTATTATGTGCATTTAACTGAAAGCAATTTTATGTGTACATGGGTGTCATTATTCACATAAGTCACTTGGTTATTTATTTTATTTTTCTTTGACCTTGGCCTCAAGCTATGACAAAGATAGAATGATAGCTGTATTTTCTGTGTTCATTATTTTAGCAATTATTTTAGAGCATTCAAAACAATTACTGTAATACAGAGGGGATGGTTATGGTGCAGTGTGGTGGTATGTGAATTATTATTAAATGAAACACTAGTTCTTGAAAAGTCTACACAGCTTCTAGTATTGTGATGAAACAAAATGAGGACAGTTATGCAACAAAAAGAGGACAGTTAAGCCAAGTTTTAAAAATAAATAATGATAATCTGTATTCTTGAGTATGGATCAGACAGTTCACTGCAGATCAAGTACTGTTAAAAATTGTCTTTCCAGGCCAAGTGTTCATGTTTGAGTTGCCACTTCACTTTCCATTGTAGTTGACAATGTGAGAATCCCTGATATTTCATTTTCCCACAAGAGAAATACTGTGCATCATTAGGGTGAGATCAATCTATCTATAACTCAAGTCAGTAGTGATTTCCTACTGGCATCTGTAGGATTGGGCTTAGCCCTGTGATGGAACTTTCCTGTGTTTTTCCAAGATCCATCACTCTATTTTCCTAGTTTTTCCATATGTAAACCCTAGATAGATGCAGTGATATTTATGCAGCAGTTTTACCAGATGGCTCTTGAATCATCTGTTCTCAATGAAAAATGAAAAGACTGGGCACATATATAAAGGCTGAATTAATCTCTGTAATTAAATGGAACCTTACTTTGCCATGAATGATTTTAGCTTTCACAACGTATTTCATGCTAATTTTTCAGTGAACTGTAATTATATTAATTTTTTATATATTTAGAAGCTTAAAAATGATCTTCACAAAGTTATTGAGTCAAGTTAATATACAGAAGATCTCTGTGAGACTCATAAAACTTTGTCGTGAGATATATGTTTTGTTTTGTTTTGTTTTCTCTTTACAGCAAGTAAAATATTTCAGTACTTAGTGTTGTATAAAATATCCAAGTCATACTCTGCGAGGCAAAAAGGCTCTCAGGATGCTCACATGCTTGGTTGTAAAGTGAGAGTTTGAATAGGCTGGAAACTGGGCTGCTTTGGAGCACTGCAACACGTGTGCGTGCCCACGTTGGCAGCTTGTTAAGCAGAGAGTGAAAGCTCGTTTATTATTTTGTCTGTGTAGTAAACTGACTTGCAATGCTCTCCCTGTGCCAGAAAGACACTGATGGTAAAATCCTGGCTGTGTTGAAGTCAGTGGGGAAACTTCTGTGCACAAGGAGAGGTGGAAGCAGTCCCACTCTGGCTCCTCTGCCTCAGAGCCTGCTCACTCTGGCTGCTGGGATAGAAAAGAGTGTCATGACTTACCCTAAAGCACCCTGTGAGTGCCTCTTGCTTGTGATGGTGGGAGAGGAGCCCTGCAGCAATGAGTTTCCGTAATTTACCAACAGCCCAAGGCAGGCTGAGTGCTTAATGATGCCTGGGGGAAGTACCCCAGTGCCTCTCTTCTTCCTGTACACATGGCTGTTTAATATGCAAATTAGAGAAAGGAGTTAAATGAGCCTTTAAACCATAAAAAGTTGTGCATGGTGGATTTATGGTGAATTCATGTGCAATTACCACATGGCTGGTTCCTGTACATTTGTCACATTTCATTTGACTCCCTGTGCTTGCCTCCTGGAAGGCTGGTCTCTTATCCATACTTCTAATTCTATCAAGAGGAAAATAATGACATCATTATCAAAGAGTAAGCAAGCTGTAGAAGAGTGTTCCACTTCCTTGTGCCAGATAAATAAGGAATCTCCCAACTGCTGTTAAATATTACACAAGTGAACAGAAAAATAGGCATAGAAACAAGATTTCCAACATGCAAATTTAGAAACCTGTTCTCAGTATGATACTTTCTAAGTTGTCAGTTGTGTAAATAAATTGTGCTGTGTGCTGGGCTCAGCTGAAAAGGTTTGCACTTGATGCAAAGCTTCTGTGAGGAATCCCAGTCAGAGGGATTCCCGAGCACTTCAGAAGGCTTCCTGTGTTCTCTGGTGAGTTTTGCTTTGGCTACAGGAAACAGTTTACCTAACCAGGAGCCAAACATCCTTCACGGTCAGCATCAGCTTTGTCTGTCTTATTTGCTCAGATCTCTAGACCACACACATTGTGGTAATGCCTTTTAAGTAACAAATACAATAATATAACATTTCCCCCTTATCTACCTGTTTATCTATCTATCTATCTATCTATATATCTCATAAAATACAGACAGCTTTAGACATTGACAAAGCATCGAAGTACTAAAAGCAGCATTACCTTTTGAGGTTGCTTTCAAAAATCTCAAGACATACTCTTATTTACTAGGGTTTTATATAGCCTTTATAAAAAAAAAAACTCCATAGGGTCTGAATATTTTATTCTCATGCCTGGAAATCTCAATCTCACAACATCAAAGGTGAAAGTCACAAAGCAAATGATGAAGTCATGCCGAACATTTGAGATCCACCCGATTTGTTTAAGTAGCTGACTCAGCAGAAATTAAAACTGATGGGTTTTGCTCTTTCCTTTTGAAAGCTAGTTTTAACTAGCATTGAAACATGGGAAATTGTAAAGGAAGTTTTCTGATTCCTTGCAAAGTTCAGTCAGTTGGACCTGACAACACCATCAGGAAAAATTTAGAAACTCTCGATTACATACAAACTTGCACAAGAATCGTGCTCCCTTCCTGGCTTTTTATTCTCCCTCCCCACCACAGCATTTAAAATATCATGAAAGACTGCTGAACCTTCTGGCGAAGTGAGGAAACATTCTGTTGAGAGTTAATTTGGCTCATTTCATATTTTCCATTCAGCATTTTTCTTCCATTGCTTTTTTTTATTACTAGGGCAATTTGCATGACAATGGGATCTTTCTTGCTTAAGAGATTGTCTGCTCCTGCTGCTAATTTCCTACCTGAAGTTGTTATCTTCTGTTTGTGACATCTTAATTATCTCAACCACAATTAATTGTGATGTCACAAACGGAGGATTATGACTTTGGGTTGGAAGTGAGATTGAGAAATTGAAGAAGTTTGAAGAAGAAAAGAGGTTTTTCTTCTTGAAAAATACAAGACGAGACAGAATGACTTTGGTTAAATGGAGGCAATCCTCCATCACCTTTCTTCTCAAAGCTGTGGAACAGCTGGTTTTACATCTTGCTGTATAGGAGGCCCTGCTGTATTGAGATACTGTGAAATGGGAAAAGGGGAAAGAATATGTGGAGGAAGGGGAATCTTCCCTTAAGCAGTCAGTCCCTGCAGCAAGAAGGAAATAAAGGTTGTTGGACCCTAGAGAGGTCCAGGCTCTGCTCACAGAGAGCAGAATGCAGGGTTGGTAAGGTGGTACTTGGTTTAAAGGCCGATTATTTATTGCTTTTCATATCTTGCAATATTCATTTGAGTTTTGACATCGGAGTTCGATGACCACAGAGGAGCATTTTTTGAGGGGTGGAGGGAATTCCAAAGACTTATGGAGAAATTATATTCTGAAAACATATAAAATAAAAGTTTTGTTCTAACCTAGTCCATCATAGCTGTAATTTATCCTACGGACTTGTCACATTTCACCTCTTGGCACGTCGTCTTATCTTTTTGTATACTTCTGCTTTTCTTCTGGAAACTTGTTTCCACAGAGATTCTGGGTGTCTGAGTGGCCTGCTGGTGTTTTTGTGAGGACATTACCAAGGCGGTTTATAAACTCACACCATGATTTACAAAGTGGGAATACTCATCTACAGCTCCTTCACACTGGACTGTTTACCCAGGTTGTGCATAAATGCTGGGATCAAGTCATGACAAAAGAGGATTAATGAAAAATGAAATGTCTTATTTTAACACCTCTACTGACATTCGGGAAAGAGCAAAGGCTGCAAAGTAAAGGAGAAAAACTGGGGAACTACACACAGATCAGTCCTGTGGTTTTCAGAAAGTACGGTGTCCTTCAGAAAAGAACCCATCCTCAGGTGCAAATAGAAGTGGCCCTGAGTGGAACCACCAGTCTGCACTTGCTGAGGTCAAGGTCGATTCACATCTGTGCATCAAATCTATTTTAGCAGTTGGATGTGTGCCAGCCACCCTGCCGTAGCGAAACAGGCCATTTCCCGTTGTCCTTTGGAAAACATTGTACAAACAGGCATTTGACCATCTGATTAACACAAACCCTGTAGGGAAAATCAGCTGTTAAGATTTTGCACTCAGACATATTGCTGTAAGTACGCAAAAGCTCTGCAGGCAGTGATAGACCCACTGTGATAATCTGACAACAGAATCTGGACCCTCTGCCTTGCGATGCCGAGCTCATTTGTGACACCCAGTTTACCTTGTAGGCGGGTTGTTTTGATGCTACATTAGGATGGGCCCAGGGAAGCATAACAATACAAAGTGGAAACTGAGCAAGAAAGAAAAAGCTGTGTGCTGAGAAGTGGTTTTATGTCTGAAAACTTTTTTTTCTCTTTTTCTTTTTCAAAGGCAAAAGCAGTTATGGCGAAAGTTGGTTACCCTCAGTTTATAATGAATGACACATATATTAATGAAGACATCAAAACAGTAAGTGTCAGGCTTGCAGCTTTATTCATTCATTGCAGCCATTCTTTGCTCTGTTTTGCTACTGTCTAAAGTCTAAGCTAGTCTTTTGTTTGGCATGCACGTGTACTCGTGCTTGCCTGGTTATTTTTATTTTATTTTTGAAGCTTGCTAGCTCTAAATTTTGTCTAAATAGTCAATGCTGTTGTATCTAAATGAGATCATGAGGACTACTGGGAGTAAAATCTGCCTGGGTGCAAAGAACCTACCTGCTATTAAGCATTTTAAAGGTTAAGCACACAATGTAATAGTTTTGCATTTAGTTATAAAAATAGAACAAACCAAAAGCATTATTTCTCAAAATAATGGTTTTCAAAAAGCCTAATGCGTTTTACCTCAGAATATCACAATTTAGGATTCTGTATATTAGTTCTCATCTCTCCAGGCTATGAATTTAATTTACAATTAATGCTTATAATCATGCCAAGAGAGATAACCAATGTATAGGCCTACTGTGCTGCCTGCTGGACTAAGATACTGTGAGGGGACTCCTTCCTGCCCCAGTACCTGTTCAGCCTAAATAAGGCAGGAAGGCAAATGATTAATAATAATATATTTTAGTATTTTCCAACTGTGGCATGCATTTGGTGAATTGTATTACTGAAAGTTACAGGCAAACTAGAAACAAAAGTTCAATCCTGAACCAGTGGAATACAAGAAGGATCATCATCTTTGCCAGAGCACGTGAACAAACACTAAATAGAGGCATCATCTATTGAGAGAGCCAACTCCACCAGCCTAGTCCTTGTCCAGGGGCACTGCAGGGTGACATGGTGCAGTGAAAACAGTGCAATGAGACAGAGCACCTGACCAACTCTGTCACTCAGTGTATGGCATTATTTGCTCAGATAAGTGGCAATGTCTGGTGAAAAATGCTTGTTAATCATGCTTGCAAAACCATAGTTTACATCTGAAGAGCAACTTCCTTACAAATCCTAGATTGTTTTAAACTGATGACAGGGATTTATAACCTATTAAGATCCTTTTTCCTTGCCTATTTAGTTTTGTGTGTGTGAATGCTATTAGATTTGGAAACTTATGGAAGCATGGAGCCCTATGGCTGTAAATATTTAATGAGGCAGAACTCTCAGAAGCCACAGAATATGAAGTATTTTTTATAAAATGTAAAGCAAACTGAAAAAGGGGATTCATCACATTGTTGGAAGTGGTTTTAAAATGCACTTTAAAAAATAAAAGTAAGCCTACTTCCTCCTGGGAAAGAGGCTCTTTTAATAATGGCCATAGAAATGTGCAGTCTACAATCCATTGTTGGGTGCTTATGATTCCTTCAGCAGCACTCTGTACAGTGAAGAGTTTTCCCAGTGTTCCAGACCCTTGTGCAGATCTGTTCAGCCACTGTTTTTTAACTAAGCTCATAAAATATTTATTTTTCCTACCAAGTGTGAAAATTTTACTTGCTTTGATAATCGCTAAAAAATTAGGTAATTATCTCATATAAAATAAAAGTTCTGCTTGTTTTGTGTCAGCATTTGTTTCTTTGGACATGCTTTAAAAATGTCTGTGTTTTCTTGGTACAGCTGAAGTTTACAGAAAGTGATTATTTTGGCAATGTAATGCAAACTCGCAAATACGCAGCCCAATCTGATTTCTACTGGCTTAGAAAAGAAGTTCCAAAAACAGAGTGAGTAGACAAAAGGGAAATTTACATAATCTTCTAACGATATTTTAACTTACATTATTTAATTTAGATATTGAATACTGTTACATATTAAGTTTTAATGGAATTATGTTAACAGCAATATGTTATGCTACAAAAAGCCTATGGGCAAACTCCCATTATTCAGAAATTCTCATGGATTTTTTTTTTTTGTAAGGTATCCCTGTTCATATGCAGAGTAGTCACATGCTTGAAGCTTAAACTTAATTTAATGAAAAAAGGGGTAATTGAATTGCAATTAAAAATGGATTATGTCTCTTGGTCACAGTTAGAGTTTGAAATGGTACAGCAGGGATTTGTGAAATAAATTTTGTAGGAATGAAATCATAGTAAGAGATAATGTTATTATTAATAATACAAATCAGCATTGTTAGTTACCTGCTGTTGATAGCAATGCTACAGAATGAAACGTAATTTAATCTACGTATGTTATTTTTATTTATTTGTAAACATGAGAGTGTGGATTGTGTCACAAATTGTCATAAAATATATGAGAGAATCATTCTCTTTTCTTACTGGTGGGTAATCAAATCCTTAAAATGCAAATTAAAACCTAAGCAGAACTTAATTAGTCTAATCATGCTACTTAAAAATTACTCCTTCTGCACACAGACTTTGAAATCAGTGCCAGTGCTTAGCTCCAGTGGTTTTATTTCCTTAGGACTCCAGGAACCCTGCTCAAACTGAACCACATCTTGTTCCGAGGGTGGCTCCGTGCTGCCCATGAGGCAGGGGAACAAATGAAGGCTGTTGATGGTTAGGATGTTTTAATTTGGCCGTGTGTTCAAGGCATTATTTATAGCTTAGGTTTAATTGTGAATTTTACCTTCTCATCCCAGCTTTCTCTGACATTGCACTGGTCAAGCCCGGGGTATGATTTGCGGGATTTTCCTGTATGTCAGGACTAGACCATGATGGTGTGACAGTTCCAAGAGGAACTGTTCCAGTTCCATTGCTGGCCTCTCTTCAGCAATGGTCGCCCTTGGGCAGCCAGCACTGATGCAGAACCTGGAGGCTCCTGGCACGATGGGAAAGCTCCCCTGTAAGGAAATCAGGTGGTAGGCAGTCCCTGACTCAAGGACTGTAGTCTCAGAGCTGTCACATGGCTATGCTTAAAAGTGAAAGTGTTACCCAATTGCCCACTGCAAGACTGAGCACCTTCTCATGCCTGTCTTTACCATCTTATTTCCAGGACTACATAATAGCCAGCCCCTCATCACCTTTGCAGCTCTTTTCTTGTCAACCCTCAGAGCACATTCAGGCCTGGGGGATGCCAGCTTGATTTCTGGTCCCTTCCCTTTGTTAGCACAGCTATTTGCTCTGCCTTCTGCAGGGCTGGAGGTAATCTCCACCTGAGACTTGGCAGGGAGGGATAATTAGGGCTCCTGCTGGGATATTATTCTGTCTCTGCAACTGTTCAGTGATAGAAAAGAGCTCTGAAAGTGGTGTCACTCTGCCTGCTGGGGGACATCAAGGCCCAAAGAGTCATTGCTGCCTCCAGTAATTTTTAAAAAATTTATTAAAATAAACCAACAACTACCACTTACTAGTCTGAGGCATGTCAAACCCGGCCTCAAAAATATCAGCCACTTTTTAGGCCCTTCCACTTTTAAATTATCATACTCCACTGCTTTCTGATGCTTTTACCTCTCTTATATTTTTCTCTCATTTTTCTGTTTTCATTTTTTAAACTTTTACATTTCATAGAACTCCACAGAATTTTTATGAAGCTTGGTGCTATGGTAATAGCTAATTACCCTTGGGTTTTTGTTTCTATTTGCTTCATTTCTTCTTTTCCCTAGTTTAGTAGCTTTTAGCATAACATTTATATTTTGAGATAGATATTGTAAGATCATCAAAGTTGTGGACCAAAAAAGATAAGTAAGAAAATGAGTGTTTAAGGAAATAAAATAAAAGTCGCTAAAGTAATATTACACCCAAAAGGTAAAACACTGTATTCTTTTAGCAGACAGTCCATGTTTCTCAATAACATTATTTCAAACTAGAACAATTTTCCTCAGCTAATGTGAAATTAAAATGATAGTTCAATCAAAGCACCAGGGGAAGACCATCAGGGGATGGACAGAGGAGGTGGGAGATTCAAGACAAAGCAGTTGGATAAAACCAGGGGGAATGTGGATAACAAAGTGGAAAACAATTGTTTTGGAAATTCAACAGTTTTTAAGCTAAAAAAAAAAAAGAAAATACCTAAAGCAGGAGTAATTGTCAAAAATCTTTATCCTCTCTTCTGTTCCCTCCGTCCCTGGTGTTTACCTGCCTGACAGGAGAAGGGAGCATGGAGGGGCTCAGATGAGCCTTGCTCAGGGGTGGGCCACACCCAGCCCTGCTGGTACCGAGAGCTGTGACAAGGCACCGGGGGCTGCAGCTGCCTGTTCTGCCAGTCCTGGGGCCAGGCTCCCCTGGGGACAGCACAGCTCTGAGAGCTGTTACCTGGCTCAACACCAGCGTTGGATGCCAGCTGCCAGCCTCACAGCTGGCTGGGAGATGACTGTCACCTTCACAGCTGGCTCTAGCAAACAAGAAAAGAAAAGTGCTCAGGTATCAGCAGAGAGAAAAATGAAAGGGATTTGTGCAGGAGCTGAGGAATATGGTGCACAAAGCAGCACAGGTTAGGTTGAGAGGGCTCAGTGGAGAGTCTGCAAGGGGCAGGGTGGGATGTGAAGATGGCCATTGTAAGCCAGGTGAGATACAGCTGGAGCAGAGGAAAGTGAAAGGCAGTACAGGGGGAAGTGATGGTGATGGGAAAAATTAAGGAGAGTCAAGCTTTTAGTTGCATTTGTCTATCCATCCATGGAGTCATACACATTCATACATACAAATATACCTCTGTGTGTGTGTGTGTGTACACAAACACATGCCTGCACCTTTTAATCAGAGACAGAATCTGTCCTTCTTAACACTGACATCATGCTTGCATGTAACAAAGCATCAGAGGACTTCTTGGCCACGCCACTTCATTATTATTCATCTTTCTCCTTTGAAATCAGCATATAATCTAAGATTTTTAGACCTGGCCAAATCTTTCTCCATTTTTCACTAGACTTTCAGAGCTGGGGATGGAGACATCTGGTATCCCAATGAGAGGATACAAAGGAAGTATGCTGTGAGCGGATTCTGGGGTCTCCTCCAGGACCTATCCCTGTTTTTCTTGACCACACACTATTGTGTGTAAACCCTGGCTCTTGGTTTGCCACAAGGGAGGGCAGGTCTGGGAAGTTCTGGGTTGGATACCTCTAAGGATGGTAAAAGCTCCTTCTGCTAAAAGGGAAAAGCAGCCATCAAAAACACTGGGCAGGCTGTTGTCTGTTGGAGAGATGCTGCTGGAAACCGTGTGGTTGGGACCTGCCCTGGAGAGGAGAGCTGGAAAGGAGCCTCCTGGAGCCTTTTCCTGGTCTCTGAACCTCATTTTATGCAGTGATGTGGCACTGAAGGCTGGGCCCAACCTTACCATCCTAGTTGCTTGCCCATTCCTAAGGGAGACATATTGCAGCTTGGCCTGGGATAATAGTCTGTTTTTACATGGGAAAATATATAAAAGAGACTGACAATGAGAGGAGGAAATGCAATTTTAAAAGTCACCTTGAAGGTTGCCTCCCATTTAGAAATTTTTCTTTATAGTATTTTCTTTGGAAGACATTTTCCAGCTTCCAGAAACTTTGTACAGCTTTTCACTTCTAACCAGCTTAAGTCTTTGTACATTCACAAGTTCATTTGCTTTATGTTTATATGATTATTTATTTTTTATTTCTTAATTTGAATGTTGACCAGCAAACCAAATTATTTCTTCCAACTCAAAAAACCGAAGATCAATTTACAGATTCAATTTGTCCTTTACAGAGAATTAAATAAACTAACAAGCTTTTTCCTGTGTTGTAAATGTTCCCAGCCACCCCTGCTCAGGAATGGGAATGTAGCACACTATACTCTTAACACAGAAAGAAAACATCACAGAGGAAATTTCAGCCTCAGGAGCACAGACTAAGAGAGTTTCTGCCCCCCTTGCTATCTCAGTGTATGTTTCACATTTTATTTCTACAAGAGAAATCTCAACCTTACAAGTGTCAACTCTGCAGAATTAGGTTTTGACTGCTGCAGTAGTAGATAGATAATGCTACAGGACATCATTCAAAGCTGTCCCTTTCTCACAAACTTATAGTAAATGAAAACAGTGTAAACAGTTCTAGAATTTTTATTTATTTATTTTGTAATTAATAAGAGCTTGGAATATGTAATGCCTTTCTTTTTTTTTTCTGTCCTTTTCTTAGAAGATAAAGCACACAGAAATTGTAATCAGACCTAGAGCAAACACTCAGGGAATCTGACTTCACACAGGAATGGGAGAGTTATTTCTAAATTTGCTTCACCTTAAATTTTAACAGCAACAGCTATTTATTCCACACCTTCGTGCTGTAATTTGCTGTGTTATTAGTTGAGGACTGTCCCTGAAGGTTCAGTCATTTCGAGGAGCTCACTGAAAGAGCATGGCAGATGAGCAGGGAAGTTGTTCTGCTAGTCTGGATGGAAGCAGTCTTGGTTATTTCTACTCTTTTGTGGAAAATACTTCCTAAATATTTTTGAGAGGGCTCAGAATGGTACAACAAAATACTGGAATAGAAATATGCTTCTTGCCAAATGTCAAATATGAAATGCTCTGCTTGTTACTAGAGAACTCTCACTCTTCCTGGCTCCTCAGTATGGCTGCTAAGTGTCCTCTTCCTAACTGCTTAAAAGCACGATGGATTCCATACAGGGTCACTCTTAAGGCCTTGTTTTGAAGGAGCAATTTGGAAAGAACTGAGTAGAGTTTTACAGTGGGAAAATCAAGGCTGCTCTCAGCCTTTGGCTCGTGCTAAGCTCAGCAAAGAGGATGGGCTCTGCCATTGTGGTGGCAGATCCTGAGGAAAGCAGCATCTCAGGACAGGGGTGCTGTGACATGTCTTCACCTGCAAGCTACAAGTCTGTGAGTCCATAGGTATGGAAGTGTGGCCAGAGGATGGTGTGATGTCCTCCCTCACTGGACCCAGTGTCACCAGCATTCACTGCTGCTCCTGGGCAGAGTGAGGTGTTCCTGTGGGGACAAGTACCTGCATCACCAGCTCCTCACCCAGGAAAAACAAGTGCAAACTTGTGCTGTTAGAGAGCTGTCTCTAGTCAGTGAAGAGCTCTTGCTGCTGCTGTGGTGGTTCCTCTCTGCAGCTAGCTGTGGTAAGCCCCCCCAGAGGATGGAGACAAGAACCACAGCACATTAATCTGTTTTGAAGTATCTGTTACACGTCTCAGGCCCTTGATCCTCTGACTGGAAATAAAAGGCTAAGAGGAATTTCCAAAAAGGGAGCATTTTCTATCCCAGAAGCCTTTTCCATGCTTAAAAAATTGCTTTTTGAGAACAGAAAGGCTGTTGTAAGCAGAACAAGCTGAGAGGGTGAGGTGCAAGTCACAACACTATGTGTCTTTGCTCAAACTTACAGTAAAATATAAATTGAAGTTTTGACTGTTTCAGATGGGTCCTTTTCAGATGGGTTTTCTCCTTGTCAAAAAAGGGACAGTACTCCAGATTTACAGCTATCCCTGGAGTGCAGCTCCCAAGGCATAAATGGCAGCCTTGCACCCTTCAAAACAGTTCAGCTGATTGCTGCTGTGAACAAACATGAAATTGAAATGTAGTTAATTAAGCTCCTAATTTTTTTCTTTATGCTCTCACCATATATATTCTGTCTTCAATTTTCCATTATCTCACTACATTACCTCTAACATTTAATCTCCTTATTAAGAAGAAAGCAGAAAACAGACCAGAAAACAACCTCCCCCTGCTCCTCCCCAATCTCCTAATAAACAAAACAGGGAGAGTTATCTCTGACAATTAGAGCCTGTAATGTGATGGATGGTTAAAATATGTACATGACATCACTCTTTTAGCCTTCATTGATTAGTTTTTCTAGTTGATGCATTGCAAAATAAGCTGCTCAGCTTGGAGAATAAAACAAGCAGTTAAATTTATTGATAAATGACAAAACGCTGCCATTTTTGAACTCTCCCCTTTGTTACATGGTTTAAGTGAGGACATTAGTTGTCAGAAGAACAGTCAGGATCTGCAGATGATTTTTTTATTAATGGGGCTATTTTAAAGCATGAATTGTGTATACATTGTCACTGGTATAACACATTTTCGATATTCTGATACATCTTCCTTTGTCTTACTCATTGTTTTGCAGCTTGTTTCTCTTCTCTTTAAAATAAATTTTCTAAATCAATTACATTGCATTAACATGGCTTTATAAAACTTCTGAGTAATATTTTGCTAATGACATCAGGATGTTCCTGTTTGAACATTTACTAGAGTTGCTTCTAAGTTATTATGAACTAACCATTAATTATCATCATCTTTATTTCTTTAACCTAATTTCCCCCTTATAAAATCATAAAGTTAAATCTTGGGCTCACTGAACTCAGGGTTTCATCTGAGGAGATTTGGATCTTGCTGAAGTCAGTCAAGATTTTCCATTCATATGGTTGAAGCCACTGAGCTTAGGCTAAGGAGATTCATTTGCTATTTGTAGAATGTCCTGAGTGGGAAGGTACTCACAAGGATCATCAAAGTCTAACTCCTATTCAAATCTAGAGTTTCTTCCAGTATATAAGAGAAATCAAACTATGAGGAGAAATGCCTGGCAAGAGGTCTCTCTGTTTAGAGTGGTCATGTTCACTGCATAGGGTACAGAACATGAAGCTGTTTATTTTGAATTTACATTCCCAGAAATTACCTGCTTATATTGCTGGCATAATCCTAAGTTTTCAAGTAGTTGTTCAGCAAAGCCTCTAAAGCCACTTTACTTGTTTCAAAATGCTTTCCTCTAATTTCAACATGGAGTTCCTCCACACGTTTGAACGGCACCCAAGAGAGTTTTCACAGCTGCTGTCTGTGTTGCAGCCTCTTCTGGGTGAATTTTGTTTCATCAGCATGGCTGGCCTCACAAGCACAGTGGTCACTTAAAAATTAAACAGATCACATGATAGGAGCACTAAGAATCATTCCTGTTGGGCATTTATTGACTACGCAGTTCAAGTCATTAAACAATAGATTTCAATGTTCTAGAAAGTGTAGGTAGCATGTACTGAAGTGGAGAAATACTTAAACTTTAATGTGTCTTAAGTCCTTCATGTTTTTACTTCCTTCTACTGTGTTCAATTTTTATCTTTGCCCCTTTGATTCATAAAGGGGAATGTCAATGTACTGACACACAATTTCTTTTGTTCTTACTACAGGTGGTTTACAAGCCCAACTACTGTAAATGCTTTTTATAGTGCATCTACCAACCAGATCAGTGAGTATCTTCCTTTTGACCCTTCTTATAAAGTGTCTGTTTGGGAATGTATGTATCAGGCTTCAGATAAGAGCTGTACCTGTTGTGTTGTTTGTGACTGAAAATTAAAAGTTCCAACCTGCTAATTCAGCTGTGAGACCTAAGTGAGAGGATCATTCTGGAAAACCCAGAGCTCCCACAGATTGGAACTGCTGTTCCTCCATGAGTTACCCTGTATCAGATGAGGTGCAGTGACTGTGTGTGTGTGCTCTGTCCATTGTGAATGATAGCTCAAATCACTTTTATTAAAGCCTAATGTTTCTATCTTCTGTTTTCTGTAGCAAAAACATGTGTACACACATCTCCATAAAGTGATAGAACTTCTGTCCTCTAGTAATGACAAATATGTAACAAAAAATGTGACTAGAGAAGACTGTGATATAGACCAGAAAACAGAAGAAGGTGTATCCAGTGGATTTGTTCAATACCTTCAAGGACAAGGAGTGATATCTGTAGTTAACTGAAAATTTTTACCTGTATGTGCAGTACTAGCTGTCTGATTCTAATTTTTGTTACTCATTTTTAGATAGCATATATTCTAGTGTGGAAACAAATAAGGTAAAAGAGCTGAGTTTTTTGAAGATGTGTTATGAGTTTGGATGTTCATTCCTGTTTGCTTTAATGGAGCTTTGAATTGAAATTTTCTAACAGGCTTTAAAATTCTTTACCTGTCTTTCTGTGTGCTGCAGTGTTACCTTTACCCTGAAGATTCTCTTTGCTCTTATTAGTTTTGCATGTAAAATCCCACTTCTTTCTCAATGCTGTTTGGGTCTGGAAAGTGGCTGCCACCACTTTTGTGGTCTCAGTCCCCAGAGACAGGACCTCAAAAATTGCTGAGTGATTCTCCCTTTTTCTCCTGAATCTCTTCTGGATGCAGAGAGAAAAGCGCAAAGTTAATGTATCACATTGAAGAAAGTATAGCAGAGGACTGGCAATTTGAGTCTGCTGGTATTTGCTTCTACCAATTTCTGTAAACAGTTTTGCCTTCAAAGCTCACTTTATTATTTTTTTTTGTGTCTAAGTGATCTCATTTGTAAAGCATGTATAATAATTAGGCAGTTCTTTTGATTAAAATTAGGGCTAGATTTAGATAGCTCTGCCTTAATTAGAGGGCTGCCATCATTAGGCAGTCACATTTTGTTGATCATCTGAGGGAGCACTTGGCTGAGGTGGTCACAGCTTTGAGGTACCCCTGAAGCATTACAGCTGCTCTTCCTCCAGCCACCACTGCTGCTAGAAGGGTTTTGTGTGAGTGGAGAGGAAGCCTGCTCAGAGAAAAATGAGAGCCATTGCTGTTATACCTTCTTTAGTATTGGGGTCTTTCAAATTTGAGCAGCGCTCAGCTGTCCCAGCCTCTCTGCCATGGTGCATTAGAGAGAGCTGTGATGAGAGGCTGGAGCCACTGAAAATTTCACACCTGCTGTGTCTAAAAGAGTCAGGAGGCAGAGAGTTGTCAAACATAACCCATCAGTCCTGGGTGCAGAGGTAATTGTATTTTCCACCATAACTGCTGACCTTCTCATTCTGCTGGCAAGTGACCTGGAAGTTTGGACAGTGCCACTCTCAGTCCTTTTAGGGCTCTTTCAAAGAGGAAAAGGGTTTAGGTGGCTCTTTCTGAACAAAACCCTCTCATACCTGAGAGAGAGGTACAAATCCAATCATGCCCTAAAAATTATGTGCAACAGGAGGGAAGATTCAGAGACAGGCACAGTACTGTCTTCCACTGCTGGCTGTCATGTTTCTATGGGGCAAGAGGCCCTGTGTGATGTGGGAGGAACATTCTCTGGTAGAACTTGCTGACAGAAATAATAAACATTTGACACATCACTGCTGATTTCCCATCAATGCTGCTGGGGAAGAACTGCTGCCTTACTGCCTTGCAGTTGTGTTTTCAGTAGTAGTCCATACAAAGTTCTGGAGGCTGCTCACATGCCACAAGAACTGTGACATTTTTAAAGGCCTAGTTAAATAACAGAAAAAAAGTTCAGGGAAACCAGAGTCATTTAAGAATAAGAATTAAACTTGAACTCTAGGAAGTTAGATGTAAAATTGTGATACAGCAAGCCCAGAAGGATTTTGAGGACCAAATTTCTAGAAGCATAAGAACTAATAATAAAACTTTTTTGTCAAGTTCACTGAGAGAGGAGAGTCTCTAAGGCATAAAAATGAGATATACATTTTTGCATTGTTAGAGTTTGGAAGTTCTAATCCTGGAGCTTTTTCTTGTGAGAAGTTAGTCCCAGAAACTGTTTAAAATTTAGTGTCAATAGAAGGGACTTTAGAAGAAATTCACACAATGAACTGTGACAAATATAAGGACCAGATATTCTCCCAGGTATTTCAAAGGAACTTAGACAAAAAATTTCCGAACAACCAGCTTTGATGTATAGCCTATGACTTATGGTGGCCTCAGCACAGAAAGAGTAGGTGTGGCAAGTATCAAATCTTATTTTTCAAAAGACAGTTCAGAGTGATCTGCATAACAAGTCATTTTAGCCTTTTTATGAAGGAATCTGGTTGTGACCACAACATGACTGAATAGAGAGAATGAATAAGCATATGATATAATGGTGAAGAGTGAACATGAGAATATTACATGGATTTTGCTTTTTCTTTTAGAAAAAAATCATGCTTTTTTAATCTGCTAGAGGTTTTTTAATTCGGAAAGCAAGTAAGTATGCTTGATATGATCATATGCTTTTTTCCTTTTTGAAGAGGTTCTTTCCCAATACTAATAACTGAAAGTTGTCATGGGACAAGTGAGAAGGTCCTTTCATAAATTAATGACTGATTAGACATAAGAAAAGGAGGTAGGAACCAATTACTTGTTGGCAAATAGTTGGAGGGGTGTGTTGTGAGGATCTGTGCTACTCATTGCATTAGCAGATGAACTGAAAAGAGGGTGTTCTGTTCTGTACAGAACAGAGGGATATAAGCCCAGTCCAGGAGGACAGTTCCTTCTGCTGCTGGCTGCTGGAAGGTAGGAACATGTGCCAGCAGAAGAATTACCTCACAGGTAGTTTCCTGAAAGTCTTTCCCTTCACATCTACAACTGATCACTCCTGTAAATGAGTGAATGGACCTGATATCCTCTTCATCTGCTTGAGTGCCCCTGCTCTTCAGTGAGCAAATTGGACTTTAGTGTCTTCAAGGCCCATCTGTTTTAGCTCTTTGTAAGTGAGTTTACTGAGAAGAATTTGAGAAATAAGAATTTTAAAATGTGTAATAGAATTTGATTATGGAAAGTAGTTTCTGTATGAACTGGAAAATCCCCGCTTCCAAAATTTGATTCTAGAAATTAGGACCATTAGTTTGGAAATGGAAATGTTCTGTGTGACAATATCAACAAAACTACAGCAACTCAAAACTTGATTAGGCACTGGAGGCTTCTTGAAAAAGTTTAGAGGAAAAGAAACATCAGTGCCTTGACCCATGGATTCTGAAAAGGAGTGATTGTCAGGTGCTTGCACAAGGGAAGGGGAATGTGGACATCCTGATCGCTTCTGAGATTTAGGCAGCTGCTTTTGCTTTCTGTGTTCAGAGCACAGGGAGGTCTCTGACACTCCTGATGGAAGGATCACAAATTCTGCTCTCTCTGTAATCTGTATCACTGACATAAATATTGGAATATCCATTCAAGGTCATGTGATCTTCATGTACAGGCAGGCTGTTAGTGTTTTTAACTTGACTACTCAGTTACTTGGAAGAAAAGGTCTTGTTTCACTAAAAGAGAAAATTAATAGAGAATAGAAACTAGGTGATTAAAAAAATACTAGATTTGGGAGAATATGGCAAATCTTGCATATGCAGTATATGTACCAAATTTTGCTGTCTTTTGGTGCAAACACTTTTGTGTTTGGTGTTGCTTTGTTTCATTTTCAATACTAAACTATTGATAGTTAGAATGACCAATGATGCTGTTAATATCTCCAAAGGAGAAATAAGTAGCTGCATCAAGGTGAGATGTGCTGCAAAGAGCAGAGTTAAAAAATATGTTACATATAATTTATCTTAATATTATACAAGTTTACTCCTGATGTTCTCAGTAAGTGAGTTCTATTTATTTATTTCTTTTTTTTCCATAATTTGAAGTGTCTTAGATGAATCACTATGCATGTTTATAGTGGTTGTTAGTAATTTTTTAATCCTAATTTGGATAATTTTTCAATTTTCTGTGCATATGCTTGTCAATTTCCCCTTTAATTATAGGTACTTAACAAGGACAACAGGTATGTGTCATTGCCTTTAGAGTCTCAAAATGTATCTAAGTACACTTCATATCATCTAAGCAGCATGAATACTATCTTTTTAATTATCATAATTGGAACACCAGAAACAATTTCTAAAGGATTAGTTTATTTTAATGCACTCTAGAGCAGTCAATAAATATGTGCTGAAAATAGACACAAGTGATGATCAAAGTGTGCTAGCATACTTCTGTTCAAGAAAAGGTTTTATTTCATTACAGCACTAAAATATTGGCCTTTGAATAGGCTAAGGATAAAAGGGAACAGTTCATCAGACATTTGGTGTGTTTAGGTTTTTTTCAATGTGTAAATATGTATGCCTCTAGCATATATAAAAATAGTCACATTTGTGGGCTGTGAACAGTAATGAAAGGGAGATTTACAGTGAACTGAGGCAAATATAATCAATGCACTCATGAGGTGTAAGCTTGAATAGATGTATTGGATAATTAATGTTGATATTATCTCTGTAAGTTTATATCCATGCTCCTTCTAAGTCATTTGTGCTGTTACTGCAGCTCTCTAGTGAAAGTCAAGAGGCCTCTTTAGAGAGAGGCCTCAGTGCATGTTACAGGAAGCAGATATGATCTACAACAGAATTTAAAAATTGCACTCAAATGAGCATCCAAAGAGAAAACCACAGATGAGAGCTCACATTAGCCAACAAGAATAATCTTTACAGGAAGCATCACACAGATATTGACGCTGGCAGCTCACTGGTGCTGGGAGTTGCAAGGGAGAGCTCTCATCTTGCCAGGAGCCAGGGAAGTGCTGGCAAACAGCACCTGGTGCCATGGCCAGGGCAGGATGAGGGGAATGTGCACAGGGGCATTTTCTCTTTCCTTAAGAACTGGATTATTTGGAAGGTTATTGATGAAGTAGTTTCAAGTGTGCCATTAGTTTCCTGGAGGTTAATGAACGTAACAGATTTGGACTGAAGACTTTCTGAGCCCTGTTATTAAGTAAGCTTTAAGTGTCTTAAGTGAGCCCTCATTTTCAATTTTCCTGATTTACTAAAGACCACTATTCTCTTTTATTTAACCATGGTGCATGAACCTTGCCTTCATTCTTTACTTTGTCTTCCTAAAATTCCTATCTATGAATGTATAAAATAGAAGAACTTGCTCTTCGTTCTTCTCCCCATAGCCCCCATTCCCTTGCCCTGGGGAATCCACTGAGGCTTTTTCCTCATAAAATAAAGACCAAAGTTTCTTGTAAAACAGATGTTTTCACATTTCCTACTCCCTTAGCAGACAGTATTCCTTGGCACCTCACAAACCACGTCATGTTTCTCCTCATGTTGCCCCACTGAGGTTAGCAAACACCAGGTCCTCTCTTTTTCATGAGTAGAAAAGAGCCTCTTCTCAGGTGAAGGAGAAACTGAGCCAAGAATTGAAGCAGAGGCTGCAGAGTCCTATGCTTTAAGACCATTATTTCCCTCTATCTCTTTAATGAATTTATTCACTGCGTTCTTCATAAAATTAAGCTTTGTATTCATGCATTGCATGGAAGAGTTACTGTGCCTTACACAACTGATATTTTCTGCCCTTGAACAATTTTTGTTTTCTATCCTCTTTATCCATGGGATAAAACTTGAAATAAAGTATATGATTCAGGTAATGACAGACAGTTTGGTCTCTGTCACCTACATATGGATGCTCAAAGCTGTCTGGGGTGCTCTACAGTGTATGAAAGCAATGTGTTTTTTCCTGTGCATTTTACCTGAGATAAAACTTGCAGGAGCCCCTTGCCTTTGAGACTGACAGCTAGACCCCAAACATCAAAACCATCACTGGGATGAGATTCAGTAGTCCAAACAGAAGTCTGTGGAACCATTTTAACAAATCTATCCTGCCCTTTGGGCTGGTTTTAGACAACTAACCAACACCCCAGCTGTCTTCACACTTAATTCCTTATGTGAATTCATTATTCTTTCATTACTGACCAGCAGTTAGTCTTTTGCATATATCTTATCCCTTTAAAACTCTACACCTGAATTCAGTCAGTGACACTTGAAAAAACAAGCTAGAGCTTTTGAACACAGCTGAGCACTGTCAGCACACCAATTGGCAGAGTACCCTGTATAGCACAGAGTTTAGCACAGCTGTTTCCCATATCTGTTACATCTGTATGGGATCCCCTAGCCTGTCAGAAGTTGCTTTAAACAAACCAGCCTCATTATTGGAAGTCGTAAATGCACTAACCTGGAATAAGGCTTTTCCTTGCTCAGTTTAAAACATCATGCAATATAACTGAATAATGTAAGCAAACTATACAATTTAGACTTGAACTCCAATTTTCCTCATGATTTAGTAAGTCTTCTCATGTGTTTCTGGTTTAGTTTGTCCATTATTTCTCTGCATTTTTTTCAGGGAATTATCAGATCAAATGTAGTTATTTGTGTCTTCTTGGTAAACTAGCAATATTATACTGAGGTAAGGGTATTCATCTGCAAGGTGTGTATAATAATACCATTATAATTAGCCAGTAAACAGATTTATTAATGGCAGTAAAGCCTCTGCAAAACTGAAGAAAAAGAAAGCACCTTCAAATTTTAAATACATCCTGACAAGCTTTATAGCACCTTGCAGGAGAGAGATGCTGAAAATGACATCATGGACAAAATGAAGATAGAAACCTTCAATTACATTAAAAGTAGTCCTGTGCAGGCAAAGTTCTGTCAGAGCTTCAAGATCAGCATAAATTCAGAATGAAATATTTGAAGTAAGCCAGGTGTTGGCTCCAGTGCTTGAAGTGCCCCTGCATTCCAGAGCAGTAAGGTGACTAAGAGGAAAGTTGAAAAGCCACTGTCCAAGAGACAGGGGTTTGGAAAGCCAAAAGCCTCCCTGGAGATCAATCTGGCAAGGGATGTGAAGAAACGTTTCTGCAAGTGTAGCTGCAGCAGCAGCAAGTCAGGGGAAATGTAAGTGCTGAATGAGGGCAGGGGACCTGGTAACAGAGGAGATTTACCTTTGGGGAGGAGGAGTAGGTTAGGGAATGTTTGAACAGACTGGGCAAGCACAAGCCCATGGGCTCTGACAGGCTGCACCTACAAGCTCAGCTACAAACATCATCATGAGGTCACTTTAGGTAATTTTTGAAAGGTTATGGTGACCAGGGGAGGTTCCTGAGGTCTGGAAGAAAGCAAATGTCACTCCTATCTTCAAGAAGGAAGATCTAGGAAGCTACAAACTAGCCAGGCTCACAACAGTCCCTGTGTACATGATAAAGTAAATCCTGGAAACAGTTTCTCTGACCAGCTTTCTACATTGAGATTACTAGGTCAGTGGAGGAAGAGAGAGATGTGAATATTATTTATTCTTTAGAAAGAATTTCAGCCCTGTCTCCCCTAACATGCTCAAATACAAACTGCTGAATGCTCAGCTACTTGAGTGGATGGTCAGATGCACTGAAAACTCCTTGAACTGCTGGGCTTAAAGGGCTGTGACCAGAGCAGCTGGCCCCCAGCATGTTGGGATCAGTGGCACAAAGTCCATCTTGAGGATGATCTAGCCTGGCTGTCCCACCTTGCCACCAGTAAGGTGCATGGGTGTAGGGTACCAGTGCTGTTCTGTGACAGCCTGAGCTCAGCTGTCCACAGAGCAGTGCTCTTGTGACATGTGATACCAGTGCCCATCCCAGAACCATGCTGCAGCCCAGTGGCATTGCTCCACATTTAGGCAGGTTTTAAGAAGGTAGTCAAAGCACATTCTGCAAGTGCAGGTCTTGGTGGCAGATGGATTTGTGTGGGGTCTGTAATAAGATAACACAATTTTCTTTCTGTGTGCTGTTGGTGAGTAATGGCCTTTAGAGTAGATTCTGGGCCTGCATTTGTAATCTAGTTTATAGAGAGACTGTCAGCCTGGATCCCTTCTGGGGCTGTGTAGAGGGAGAAAGCTTTACAAGATGCACAACGCAGGCTAAATTTGTGGTCAAGTCTTAGCTCAAAATACATTCCCACTGCCTGTATCTGTTCCTTAAGATGTGAAATTCCCTGAAGTCTGTCTGTCTTACTCCTTCAGATCTGTCCTTTGCCTGCTTGAACTCCAGTGGCATAGAAATAATCCCATTAGTATTTATTGCATCTGCAGCCTACTATGAGCTCTCTTGAGTTTTGTCATTAATTCTTTTAGGTGCAATATGCCAAGCAAAAAAAGAAGCAGGCTTCACAGGGGAATTGCCTAAATCGAGGGATTCAAATCAGCACAAAATAAGAAACTGCCTGGTGATCAATCTCATGTTACAATTTCAAGGGTGTTCTAGGTATAAGACGTTGTTATCCTTGATCCCCCCAAGGATGATGTAGCTGTTGCTTGCCTGAAGGAGACGTTGCATAAAAAGTGTTGCCAGCTCTTAGTGTGTCCTTCCTGGACAAGCACCCTCAGTCCCTCAGTGCTGCTGACCTCTGGAGATTGGGACCCATTTGCTTTTCTAGCTCACCAAGAATCACCTTCAAACCTAGATTTTTCTTTATTACCAAAAAACAAATGAATGAAAACAGCGAAACCACAAAAACATGCACCCCCAAACAGAACAAAACAATTACTGGTGATAATGTATTTCAGTTTCCTGAGGTTTTCTGAAATGTGTATTACATTCTACTGGCCTCTGACTCTGCTTTGGCCTGAAAATACTTCCAGAGCTTCCTTTAGTGCAAACTACGCTAAAGGTGTTTTCACACATGTCCAGAAGCAGAAATCACTCCTTTAACCAGCACTTTTTTCAATGATATCTAACCTAAAATGGTTCCTGACTCTGAGTAAAATGATTACCAACCTTTTGTACAGATTCAGCACTGGAGCTTCCTAAGCTTCCTACCATTTGTGCACACTGACTTGTTCAGTGAACACTATCTCATGGCTTAACTCCAGCTGACTGTTTCAGCAGTGCTCTATGAAAACACATTTAGTGTAGCTGGATAAGCCTGAGTGAAGATTTACATCTAATTTGCTGTAAATAATATATATTACCTCTACTGCAGACAAGTGCAAACTCACTACAGGTTTATACCTGGAAAAAATAATTGCAGCCCCTTAAAAGATCTTGATAGCCTCTTGGTGCAGTGACAGGCACCCAGGATTGTGTGATCATTAAACATAATTTGTGGGGTGACTGTGCTGCCTTGGTTCATACTGCCTTCAGTATGGGCTCATTTGTTCATTTTGGCTACAGCTCCTCTCATCTGTTGTTGCAGGGATAGGATCATTTAGAGTCAGCAGAACCTAAGCACTCCAAAACCTTTTCTGAATTTCAGTGTTTGGAGGGAACCAGTTCAAACTTGATTTTCAGCTCTGAACACAGCTCTTAAGGCCTAACAAGCAATTTTCATCAGGTTGTATGAGTGTACCATTGCTGCTTACAATGTTCAAAACATGCATAATAAATAATCTTCTCTGTGCACTGGGAGGCAAGGAGAGTTAGATTAGTAAAATTTTGTCCTTGACATTGCTAAAATTGTGGTTTGCAATGCTGGAAAAGAAAATGATATTGTGCTTCAAACAATAAAACAACATCTGGAGAAGTAAGAAAAGAAAAACCCAGACAACACTCAGAAAATAAGTTTGAAGCCCACACTTTTTATAAGCTAATTGCAGATAGGAAATGATGGCAGGCAGCCACAGAGGAGCAACAGAAAAAAGCATCTGGGCAGGCTAGGAGGACATGCCTTGTGCCACATCATGAATTATATGGCATGAATTACACTCAGCATACTGGGATTGTTTGGGGTTTTTTTTTTGCTTTGTTGTTTGTTTGTTTGTTTATTTTTCATTTGAAAGTAAGTTTTTAAAGACTTTGTAAGGAAAAGACAAAGATCCTGACAACTTATCTCAGATATAAAGAAATCCATGACCAAACTATCAACAAAAAACTGAATAGGGCTAGAATCAAATTAATATGTTTTTTGTATTGTTCTGAGTGTTCAGGTGATTTCTTGAAGAGAGACCCATAGGGTAAAGCAGCAGTTCCGGGGAAAACAAGTGAGTCACTTGAGGAAATGTTCTTCCTCAACAAGGTGATGACCATGTGGGTAAACTTTCTAAGCAGGTGTATACCTGTGCCTTATAGGTGAGAGTTTGTGACACAAGACAGTAAATTCCACATTTGGGCCTGGAAGAATGGCACTTTTCACCATCACATAAGAACTGTGACCATGCGTGTATGTTTTATTCAGCAATTATTTGGCTATTAAAATTTTACCATGTGCAGTTCCACTGTCTTTAGTATCCTGGCACTAAAATGTCACCCTGGAATTAAAACTAAACCTGTGGCATTGAATTTGAGGAACAATTGTGATTCCTATGTGAAACATCAGTAGCTCTTCACTCACCAGAGTGTCTCCATTGATGTTTTTTTGGCAACTGGTTAGTCTACGAGAAGCAGCCAGGTAGTATCTGTAGCTAGACTGACCCTGCAGCCTTAATAATCTACAGTTTTCCCTTACAGAAGTGCCTAAGTATGTTCATTTACCTCTGTTTTTCATAGACTAAATAGAATCAGGCTTACATTTTATCACTTTCATATTTCCTGCTTCACTGAAGCCTCACTAAACTAACCATATGTTAATTCTTATTGCACTTTACCTTTGTATTGTCTATTGATCGGTCAGCACACCTGAGGACAATCCAGTACTCTCCATAGACACATGAGGTGTGTTTTTCACAGGAACACATGCATGTACTCAGACATGTGTGTGGCAGGATCTCTCTGAGATCCTCTCTGTTGCATTCTACCACCCGAGGGAAAGCTCCCCTCAAAAAACCTTCTGAAACCAAATAAATGAAGTCATAAAATCTAAACCCTTGGGCATTGTGACAGCTATTCAGCTGCATTCAATTGACCTCACTATTTTTTTATTTTCTTTATCTTTTTTTATTTTCCCCTTTTTGTTATTGCAGGATTCCCAGCAGGAGAACTTCAAAAGCCTTTCTTTTGGGGAACAGAGTATCCTAGGTAAGTAGTGCACAAGGGAACCTCATCCACCTAGGACTGAGGAGTAACAGGGAAAGGTACTGCAAACACAAATAGACAAAGAAGAGCGTGGAGAAGAAGGCTGTGGTGCTGAAGGCAGCTGAAAGGTAGCACCTAGGGAAAGCATGTTGTCCTGCTGTAGGGCCAACTTGGTCCTTGGGTTGTGCGTTCTCTCCTGCTGTATCCTGCTTTTGCTACTGGAAGAGCTGGCTCTGAGAAGTGCTGCTTTGTGTGATATTTTCGTACCCTTGGGAGCCGTATGTGTTGCTGTTGTCTTAAACTGATGACTGATTTCTCACAGGAATTGCTAATTAAGTGCACCCAAGTGGAAGTGTTTCAATGCTACAGCATGCAGATGCAGCAGTGTGCACATGGCAGGTATTAAAAGGAATTGTAAATCAGATAACTAACACTTCCTGAACAGAAGTGAATACCCTGAGAAGCCAATTATTTATCAGTGTATTGTTCACTTCCTGCTAATATCTGAGATTAGCAGTGGGCCCTTGTCTGTGCCTGTCGAGGTGCATGAGAATATCTGCATGTGCATAAGTGATTGCCTGAGATTGCCTGAGCAGGCCCATGTGCCAGTGTAGCTGAGGAAGGGTAATTATAGGTCACACACATTAAATTTTGAAAAATCACTGCTTTTGTGCAGTTCAATGGCTTTCTATTTTAGGGCAGGATAAGACCATGAAACATTTCTGATGGCAGTTTCTGAAAGTTATTTTGCAGTTATATAAAGCCAGTTACTGGTGAAACATATCCTTAATAAATCATTGTTAAAAAAAAAAAAAAATCAAAATTTTCGAACATTTTGTGTTTGCTGTCATCCAATCTGGATTGTGTCCTTGTAAACAGGAAATTTGGCAATACGTTTAGAAAGACACATTCAATTTATGAACAAATTAATTTGTATTCAAAGAGAATTCTTGTGGGCCAGGTGACTTTTTAAGTGGTAATTGGGGATAGAAGAAAGTACTTTCTTCTTAAGGTGAACTTATTTTCTGTTATAGTTATTGCAGACCAGCTTTGCTTTCTGAACAGATTTCTCTATATTCTGACCTTCTGCCATAGTGATAAAACTGTGGTTCTTTCAAAGTATTATACTTTGCTCATTTCTCTTCCTTAAAGGTTACCTTAGCTTAAATTGGTTTTGCTTGAATACGTATCAAAATGTAATTTAGTAAACAAATGTAGCTGGTTTATATCAGACAGCAGATTGCTTTTGTCCTTGAAATATTCTGGGTGTTTTCCATCTGCTTAGAAGAAACAGTACATGGCAGTGGAACAGATAAACCATCAAAAAGTCACCAGTGCCTGCTGGAAAACAGATTTAGGAAATATTTAACATTTAGTGGCATTTTAGTGTCCAGTTCCAGCACAACCACCAAAACCCAGTTACATCTATTTGCAGAAAGCGAAGCTTAGCTGTTGCTTTTACATCTCAGTACATTAAATAAAATAAAACTCAAATGCCACCATTCACAATTGTGAGTCTTCAGTGTCATATATATTGATATATGTTGTCATATATATTGATATATATTGAAATACAGACTTCAAACAACCTGACCTCAGAGCTTCCTTACAGTTCTCTGAGCCTCCCCAGTCCCAGAAAGTTCCCGGTAATATGGTATCTGCTCAGCTGCACCTAACCCTTCCATCTCTGTCCAACTGTGCCCAGAAGTGAAAAGCATGAACAGAACTGGGAAAATTTTGGGAAAAAATGTTGTTGACCTGGACAAAATGCTGCATTGGAGTTCACAGATTCAAAGGCCAAAATTCACTACAACCTTACCCCTTCTTTTGGAGCTAGGGAAACCTCCAAGGAGGCAGAGTGCCAGAACACCAGCCTGTTCTTTGTCCCTGCCACTCATGGTGACAAAGAACCTTAGAGTAAAAATAAGATGTATTTAGTAATAGGACTTGTTTCTTCTCAATCTCTTTACATGTTTTGTGCCATTATTTTTATACTTCTCTAGCTGCAAAAGATCCTTTATAACCCCTCTACTTCAGATATGGAAAACTAGTCTTACATAATGCATTTATTAGGGGTAATTATCACTGTGTGCTACACAAGATTACAAACTTGTCACACAAAAGGATGGTATTTCCATTGCTGAAACATACAATTTTAACCTACATTTTTTGGAGATGGCTTGTAACTACCTGGGCTAAAAAGCAGTCAGGGAGATTTTAACACACACAAAGTACCATTCAGGAAAGAAAAAAACAAAGTGAAGGGTTTTCATGGGAGCAGAGGGAATTAAATGATATAATAGTTTTTGGGCATGACTGAGATGAGCAATTAGTGCACTATGGATCATTAGGTCCAATAATATGTTATTTCAAAACCCTCTGCCTTTCTTCTATTTCAATACATTGTGTTAGAAATACTATAAGCTACTTTGAAGTATAGCATCTCAATAACTGAAATAATTAAAATCACAAAAAGCAACTTAGCAAATGAAAGATACAGTGAGTAAATTACCCACCTCCATGATATCTACTGCATTTGGTGTGAAAAAGCCCTCAGCTTTCCCTCTTTCATCCCTATTTCGTCTTAAAGCACATCTATTGGGATTTAATAATGAAGATATAATTAATTGTCAGTCAGGAATACAAAGTATTTCTTTTTACTCTGTTTCCCAGGTGCCTTAGATCTGACTGTGTATTGTGTCCTATTCCAGGGCAAGTGCAAGGGAATTATATGACCTTTCTTTTTAAAACTCAATGGAGATCTGTTAATGCTTTACAAAAGATAGTCTTTGTTTAAGAGTAGCTACAGCTACAACTTTGTCCTGTCCCAGTCAGAATATACAGAATTCAGTCAGCTGAAGGAGGCTGGAGCTCATATGATGCTGATAAGGAGTTTGGTTGGAAGACTGAACCATCACAATGCTTTAAAAGTTTTAGATTAAATGTTACTTTTAAACAAGAGTTAATACGACTTTCAACATATTTAAGTCAAAATTGTGTCGGTCTGATTTTTAGACCCATATCCCCTGCCTCCTCATCCTATTTTTAAATCAATAATGACCTCTTTCCTAAGGTCTTTTGTCCTTTATTGTTCATGGCTGTGAACACTTTCTGAAGAAACTGCTTCTTTGTGTTACAGGTCATTAAGTTATGGTGCCATAGGAGTGATTGTTGGCCATGAGTTTACTCATGGATTTGATAGCAATGGTGAGTATTTGACTGCATTTTGATAACTTTTTTTGTTTACAGAGTTGACAGATTAGAAAGCTGACTTGTACATGCTGTAGCATTTTTATTGCTGTAGCATTTTTGGGGTTTTTTCAATGGTGCTGAATTGTGTGAAAAAATTAAAAACTTATATTTATTAGATTTATTTACATGGAATCTTGCTTGTCTGAATTGGATTTTATTTGGTAAGACATACCACAAATTTGATTCTTTCAGTTTGTCTTGAATGACAAATAAATCAGCAACAGATTCTGAAAGTCCTAACAGGGGGAGGGGTGAGTGGGAAGTGCAAAGGGATAATTTCTCACTGATTAAAAATTACTTCCAAGGAAACTTTTCATTTCAAGTTCAACATTTTTTTCAAAAGATAATTGCAAAAGTTTTGAAATACAATACTGGAACAAGAATGGTACAGAAAAGGTGTTGCAAAATATTAAAATTAAATTGAAAAAACAGAGGGG